>CAHIKZ030001097.1:537500-605000 GCA_903632075.3 Acanthosepion pharaonis | reverse complement strand
AAAAGGATAAGAAAGAATGGGGATCAAGGCAACAGAAAATGATGATTGACATTGCATTTAAATTTTTGAAGATTGTAGTTATCAGGGAAGCAAGTAAGAGGAAGAGAGTTCCACTGTTGGGAAGTGTGAGAAAAGAAATTGCTGGAGTAGAAGTGGTGGTTACATTTAACTATTTCAACAGTTAAAGGGTGGGACCTAGATGCCAATCTAGTAGCACACTTAAATTGATGTAGTCAGGGCATAAAGGAAAAAAGCTCATCAGAACAGTTGCCATGAAAATATTTGTAGAAAAGACAGGGGGAAGCCACGTCACTTCTATGAGAAAATGACTGAAGATGTCAAGTCAGATGTTGCAGATCCTTCTTTGGATTTTGTCAAGAACCTCAAGATGAACAGCAGGGGCACTAGACCAGATATGGCAACAATATTCAATGCATGGATGCACAATATTTCTTAATGACCATAAACAAAACAAATATTAACAATTTACCTAACCACATAATTAATAAACTAATTAAATCTTTACATTGATTGATTTCTTTTTCATGGTTTATCAACCTTTCACAGGTTATTTAAAGCCAGAAAATATTTTTAGATTATAAGAATTTTTGGGAGATAATGATTTAATGATAAAGTGTTATTAATTAATCCATAGCTGGGGGAAAACTAGGTAGATTCATACATATTCCAAGAATATTTGAATATAAGTGAATATAACAAATTCGATTGGAATTCAAAACTTGGCTCTCAGATTCCTCAATCTGAACCACTATCCATTACTCTACCATGCCTCCGTATCTGTTAATAATACAAGTTCTACTAATTAACGCATGGAATTGAAAATTGGCTCATCTATTTCCAATTCCAGCCCATTATCCATTACCACACCCACACATCCAAGCTTATAGCACATGGCATACCCAAGTGGTCACCCATCTAAGTGAGATGTTGCTTAACTTCAATGATTGTAAAAGACAAGTTCCAGAAAATGAAAGTGTACTGAAGAACTGGAAGTGGATCCAAAGTGGAAACGCTACAAAGTCAAGTACATTGGAATATTCTCCAGAAAGAGGAGGAGATACTAATAAAATATAAAATATTTCTTAAAAAGTATTAATCTCTAAAGGGGGGGGGTAGATGTGGAGTAAATAGTATACCCCCAGTGACTATATGAACTAGTTCATAACTATAAATAAAGAGCTCCAGGTCAGAGCAAAGAAAAAAAAGCTATTTGGAGTCAGTCTTCAGATTAATTAGAACAGGCGTCACAGCAAGTAGCCAAAGCATTACTTATAATTGCAACAAAGTGCATTATAACAAATCTCCCCATGTGAGTTCAAATCTCATCTTCATCACCACTGAGAATTAGGAAGGCCATAGTCAGAGAAAGCGAGAGACAGACAGAGTATCGAAGGAGCAGAAGACTAGGTATGGAAAACAAAGAAAAGATTTATTAAATACTCATGCATAGAATGAAAAAAACTTGCATAAATTAAATACTACTCAAATCCTCCTCTAATGTGACTACTTGACATATTTATAAATAGGAACAGTCCATTGTCACCATAGCGGGAAGGAGCAAGAAGTATGCCAAGTCCTACTCTACAACAGATATAAAAGAAATTCTAAGTACACAAAATTCATACACTTATTTTTAACTAATGTTCACCCTATACAAGACCCAAGAGCCATTCAAGGTAGCAGATTATTGAAGGTAGTTACTGTATGAGTAGTAAGAACTGCAATCTGTAAGGATATGTGGGAAAGATAACAGTTAACTCCAGACATTAACAAATTAAGATTGTAGTGGTTGAGAATGTATCCTCTTGGAAATCAGTTCTACAAATTAGCAGTTTGTGGGAAGAAGCTGTTCAAGTGGAACTTCCTCCTTACTAATGGAATACAAAGAGAATGAGGGTAGTTCACCTCGGTGAACGTGGCATGGCAGGTCTTAGCTGTGAGGGTTAGAGTTGATGAAACTAAGTAATGTAATTCATCTGAACCTTTTCCATGGCTTGCAATGTTTCAGCTGTGAGAAAAAGGTTGAAAAGTGAAAAATAAAAACCCACAATGCCATGTAGACATTTTTTTTTAAATCTTTCAAGATTTGGTGAGAATTGGGCAGGTTCAGCCCAGATATGGTAGTATTCCACTTTCAGCTGATCTAAATCTTGTAAATACAAAGCATAGCAGAGATTCAAGGAACTTACTATTTTCCTAAATATATATATAATATATATATATATTTTATATATATATATATATATATATATATATATACTAGCTTAAAAGCCACCCTATCAGGTAGCATTTAAATGCTACCTGATATGCTGGCTACTATGGAGGGATCTTGATTGGACCTTCACCAAAATAGGTAGGGAGGAGTAGATATGATAGGCAAATATAAACTACAAAAGAACTCAAAATTGATTGGTGCATTTAAGTATTGCATTAATTTTTAAGCTTACCTTTTAAATGTTCAACAATAATTCTCCTGCCACTACTTATTTAAAGAGAACTTGATATAATTAGGTCCTTAATTTCTGTACAAACAATTATTTTTCTTTCATGGGTAACTTTTGCTGGATTTCACATTTTGATTATTCCAAAATTTATTTCCAAGTTATAAAAATTATCATACAAAAAAATTTGTTGCCAAAAAATCATGTTAAAAAAATCAATCACTGAAAACAATTGCAGTAATAAAAACTTGGGAATCCAAAATGTCAGAATTTTGGGTCCAGATTCGGCCTGGAATGATTTTAATTTGCTCATGGAGTTGGCCTGATTCCAAAATGGTATGATATGTTCGGCTACAGCCTCTAGGAGTAAAGTTTAAAAAGTGTGACAGTGACACACTGACATTCACATGTGTGTGTGTGTGTATATATATATATATATATAAGTTTGATACTTAAATTTTTATGGTCAGCTCTATGATGATGGAATGTTACTAGTTTAATATTGGATGTGACTAACCATTTTCCTTCCACTGATCTGTTAGAACTAGGTCAGAGGAGAGAGCAGCTGTCAGGCTCTGGTCATCTGGATTTTGGGAGGTGCACCCATATACCATTGTATCATCTGTATAGATATTCACTAAAGATCAGAGTATGCTCTTAGACAGATAATTAATATAAAGCAAAAAGAGAGTACTTTAAGAGAGCATGGAAAGTGAAATCTAAAAGTGCATTGAGATAAGCAAACACTGCTTTCCAAAAGCTAAGTATTAAAAAAATAAAAAAAATTTCATTAGAAACAAAGAAAAAAGAACTGAACTCTTACATAATATGAGTCCTACCCTATCGCAGTGAATGTTTAAAGTAACAGAAATGTGGTTCTACAGAAGGATGCTGAGAATATCATGGACAGAACATGTGAGGGACAACAAAATTTTAAAGAAAGTGGAAAATAAATGACATTTACACTTAACATCTGAAAGAGATAGGTCGAAATTTCTAGGGCACATAATGAGGAAAGAGGGCTTGGGAAATCTGATACTTACAGGATAGATTGAAGGCAAGAGGGAGACAGGAAAACAGTGCATAACCTACCTAGCAAGTTTGAGTAAATGGATGGCAGAGCAAAGTTTAGTAGCGGTAATAAAAAGACAAAATTTGTTCAGAGCTACAAAAGACAGGAAATTGTGGAGAGCCATGATTGGCAATGTCCTGAAGGGACACAGCACATAGAAGAAGAAAAAGAAGAAACATTATTCATTCTCAATGACCATTTATACACCCAAGGTAAGTGTTCTTTGTCAAAAGAGAAATGTTTATAACATGAAATAACAAAACACAAGTTGTCATATAGAATTTATGGTTGGCAACAATTTCAACTGACACAAGACAATAAGAAAGAAACATCTTCAAATGTCAGACTCTTTCTGTCCACTTGACTGAAATTCTGATTTTATTGCTGGTTTCAAACATCTGGTTTCAAACTGACAAAATCTGTAGGGATTTCCGAGAAATTCCGGAAAAACTTCATGAAACAAGAAATTCCATTCATTACTAATTTTATTTTAGGAGACTGACATCTTTCCCTTTTCTTTTTTTTTAGGAATGGTTAATAACTCAAAATATTTCTCTTCCGAAAAAATGTCAACTTTTTTTAACATATGTCTGAGATAAAGAAATTTAAGTATTATATACAAATTCATTCAATAACATATGAAAAAACATTAACTTTTTTGAGACTAGTTTCTTTTTCTTAAGACAATGTTTTAGGCGTACCCCTTATCATTCTTTCTATCAGAATTTATGGGACAAGGTGTTCTTCTTATTATACATTGATTCTTTGGGACCAGTTTCCTTGTCTTTTGTGTCTTTATCCCAGTGTTTTAGATGCTTCACACTTGCCCTTTTTATCTGAATTTTTGTTACTATTTTATATGTCTTTTCATACAATCATTTTATCAATGTGGAAAGTGGGGAAACTACTGCACAGGTAACAGTCTGTCCTCCAAGTTTATGTGCCCAGTCTAGTAAGCTCTCTGTCCAGCAATGCCATGTCATCACAGCACTGGCTGCATTCACATCTATGGAGTGCAGTCTACCTTACTGTGCTAGATGACCACTGACCGTACAAGAAATTTCATCTGTCTTTTGACATGTCTTGTTTCTACATCCTACTATTTGTCTGACTACACTCCTCCCCAGGAAAGTATGGTGGAGGAACTAATTCAGTAGCTTATGGTTCAAACATACAACAGGTAGTGCTGAGTTATATATCACCAGTGGGTTACTGACTGAAAGAATATGAGAAAAAGAAAACATTATTAAGGAGAGAGAATAAAAGAACAGAAAGAAGACAGAAGATAACAACTGACATTGCATTTGTAGAGTGAGTGTCCATGGTTATATGTAAATAAATAGCAGAACTGCCCAACAAACAGAATTGACAAAGTTTGCAATAAACAACAAAAAAAAAAATATGAACAGGGCAAATATGGCAAAAAATTCACAAACTAATAATTGGGGTTGACACACAAGAGCAAATTCAGATAAGTGAATATAGCATTCTAACTTCAAGACAGATGGACCAGAACTGAATCATATGAAACTGAACCAGCCTATTTTATTAGCTAGGAAAAAAAAATCTCATGATGCATTCGTGTACTTCTGCCTATGAGTTGGGGAAGGGGAAATGTTTTGCAGTCAAATTAAAAAGTCGGAAGAGTTTCACAAGTGAGAAGAATATGAGAAAGAACAATTAGCAAAGAACTCATTCATTTCTAGCCAGTTCAACTGTAAGATGATGAGACCTAACTGCCAATCTAGTAGTGTGCTTAAATTCATAAAGTCCAGGTAGCAAAAAGGAAAGAGGAAGGAAATATTTATAGAAATGAGACAGGGAAGTTATGTTGTGGCAGTGAGAAAGAGACTGAAGGTGAGATGCTAAATCAGGACCAATAAAATTGCAGATTATACTTTTGATTTTATAAAGAATCTGTAAATACATAGCAG
This sequence comes from Acanthosepion pharaonis, assembly GCA_903632075.3. NCBI lineage: Eukaryota > Metazoa > Mollusca > Cephalopoda > Sepiida > Sepiidae > Acanthosepion > Acanthosepion pharaonis. The sequence continues at coordinate 599,532 of CAHIKZ030001097.1, read as the reverse complement.
AAGCACCAGACGATTTTGTTTGATTCCCTTATTGAGATTTATAAGGGTGGACTGAAAAGTTCATAGGATGACTATGAAGGATTTGTAGTGAAAGAGATAATCAGTTACCCTGAAAAAAAGTTTGTGTTTTGTGTGCGATCTGCTGAAGAAAAATTACCAAAAAGTAGTTAGAAAAAATCTACATCAATGACTAGAAGCTATGCTAATGTTCTTCCCTCCCCTGAATGGCGTGACCAATCAGAAAATTCTCTCGGTGAACAGAAGCTGTTGTTTTTTGCTTATAAAAAGAGAAGATTTTTTTGAGCTTGGTGGAACGAACACGTGTTTTTGCTGGTGAGAAGTGAAGGGTGGATGTGTGACCCCATTTTGTCGTTTCTACATTGTTTGTTGGACTGTTATGTCGGACTATTGTTTGAACTGCGATTTGGCTACAAGTGTTGCGGTTGAGAAACAGAAGAAATCTATTGCAGTTGAGACTATCAGTTGATAGTCTTTTCTTTACTACAACAGGATTGATGGTAGACCTGCAAAATCTTGCATGCATTAATTCTAACTCTTTTTCTCTGCATTCTTTCATTGTGTCACTTTGTCTCTGACACAAAGTGATGAACCCAAAATTTATCATGGGTCTGGAAATGCTAACAGAAACCAGCTGAATCTGCCTCAAACAATATCAGATTTTCCTGTGATGTGATCAGCCTGTGTGCTTTTGACAGGTGTCAAAAGACATTGCACCCACTAAGCAAAAATCTTCATAATACCAAGTTCATTGTGCAGAATATTCTCAACTCTCTCAATGAATATGCTAATTAGCATTTTGATTAATAGTCAATCACCTGTCATCCATGCTCCATGTTAACACAGTAGTAGTAGTTGTAGCATGTCCAAACCATAGATCATCTTCAAGATTCATCTTTCCCCTCCTATATTCAGCTGCCCAATTTTGCACTGTTGATAAAGATGGAGTGTCATCCCCTAATGTAGTAACCATGTCAGCATGAATGTCCTTGAGGGCTAAACCCTTTTTTCTGCAGGTACTTGATAAAACCACAATTATTGTCCCTTATCAAGAGAAGTCGCTACTAGTTACATTTGAAGTTTTCTTTGAACAGTCAGATGTCACTTGACCTAGAAAGAAACAATGCAGTTATTAATAAGGAGAGATGAAATTAATGCATAGAAGATTTCACAGCTCTAGCATCACTTCTTCATAAACAGATTATGAACTTTTTAGCCCACCCTCATACCTGGAAAGAAACAATGCAGTTATTCATAGAGAATAGTTGAAATGTATGCATGCAAGGTTTCACAGCTCTAGCATCACCCCTTCATAGACAGACTACAAACTTTTCAACAGACTCTTGTATTACTTATAGATATTGTTTTCACAAATTGAACATTTTCATTGCCTTCAATATTTTCTTGTGGTTTATATTTCAGAAGCAATAAAAAATGATCAACAAAATTCATTACCAAAAACTGAAGTATTGAGCTGAAATTGAAATCTTGATTCTGGAAGAGATTTTACCACAAGATATCTATGATCCCATGCAAAATTTCAACAATGAGGACTGCCTTTTGTATGCAGTGGTCAATTATTGAGCTGCTATTATCATGTCATCAGGTAAAGAGGTCATGTAAAGGATGACATGTGGAAACAACCTTTGTTCAAAATTTAATGCATTTGAAATAGAATAAAACTAAGTACCTCCACAAAAACAACAACACCTAAAGCTTAAAATGAAGTTTTAAAAATGAAAATTCTTTCTTGAAACTTATTTTAGCTTTAATTTAAAGCTAATAGATTAAATATACACTATTTACATTATTCAGACTATTTTCCTCATCTTTGTCACCATATTTATTACAACGTTTTGGCCGTTGTATGCTCTGGCCTTCTTCAGGTGGTAGGGTTCAGTTTGACATTCCAACCACCTGAAGAAGGCCAGAGCATACAAAACTGAACCCTTTATTTCACTCACTGGGGTAGACTGTTCTAGTTCCACGTGCCATGTTTAATGGATGTCAATTATCCTGTTAATTCCCCTCTTCAAGTTCTCCACTGCCTTAACTGGGTATTGAACTCACACTCTTTGCATCCTGTCACTGGATCTAATCAATGCCTTTATCCACTGTACCAGGTGGCGACAAAGATGAAGACAATAGTCCGAACAATGTAAATAGTGTACATAATACCTCATCTCAGAAATATAGACAGATTAAATTTAGTATTTCCAATAAGCAAAATACTTTGCTGTATTTCAAAAACTAATTTAAAGTACATCGAATTTGACTGGAAGGAGTTTTTTTCCTGATAAATTAGCTGATTAGCATCTTTCATCAAAATGTAATTCTCTTTATTCAAAAATCTTTCGAAAAGAAAATATACTTTTCTGGAACATTATTTGAGGAATATTAGCTAATTTAAAGTATAATTAATCTGATTTGAAACAAATATTTCCTTTAAATTGAAAATATAGAAGAAATGCATGTTTTCAGGTCTGACAGCTTGATAGATTGATATTTATCTAATATTTTTCTATGGGGGTTTTAGGCATTAAAAAGAGTAATCGAATTAATGTGCGTGCCTTTTAGATAAAATTTTTAAGTACTTGATAATCTTAAAAATTTAAGAAAATATTCTCCATAATCTAATGTTTTATTTAATTTTAGATATTTGGGGCTGTAAATTTACCATACTTACCACTCTTATTTTCTGTTAATGTCGTGTGTGGTCAACCGCATATAGAAAATCAGCATATTCATACACATTAAATAAATTAAAAATTCATTTAAACATATTGGTGTTTGATGGTTTGTATTAAGCTTTTCAATTTATGATTTGTGAATGTAGTTCTCACTTAATAATATCTAAAATTATGAAATTAATACAGAATTTTAAAAGATTAAAAAAATATTTAAAACTAAATAAGTTATTCTAATTAGAAAACAAATCTTGTAAAAATTCATTATTCATCAAAATTTTTTTCTTAAGCATTTTTTATTTTATGCTTCAGAGCAGATGTTATAGACAAGCGTATGGTTGCAAGAAAGAAATACAACAGCAGAAATAGATTTACGTGATTTATTTCAATAGGAATATGTGGGTTTGGGACAGCTACCTTGTGGTATAGTTCATAAGCCGGCTGCCGATCTGTGTTGATCTCTCATAGTAGTTCTCACTTGTTGGCGTGGCGCTCCTCCTGCTGACTGCTCAGACTGACCATGACAGATCTCTTCCTGGCCTCCTGTTGACTACTAGTACTTCCCCGTGTGACCCCTTTTATGGCATTTTTTATGGCTTAACAGGCTCGAAAAACGACGCGAATATAATTAGGAGGGAAGCATTTTTATTGGTCGAGAAATAGAAACACTTTAAAATATTATTTTATTTTTCAACTGGAACTCGTGTGTCGGGCCTATGCGCAAACGACGATAATGGTCATTTTGTGACAGGGCCTTGTCCCATTCACATCCAGTTCTCGCTTTTGAGTATGTTAGTTTACTTGCCTGCAAATCAGCCGAGATATATCTTATTTTATTTTATAACACAGATTTTTGGTAAAAGTGTGTTTGAAAAAAGAACTTGATGATATACATTCTCCAAAGAGTTCAGCTTTTAACTATTATAAATATGAAGAGGAACAAAATTTAATTTCTCAAAATTACACTAAGGTGGAGGGGAGGGTAACTTATGTAAAATATTTTTTTTTTTACCAAGATTTTCTAAAATAATTCATTTGTGAATAAATCCTGAAAATTTAATTAAAAACCAACAATTATTTGATTTTTGCAAAAATTTCCAACTCTTTGCTGCACCCACTGATGCAAGAAAAACAAGACTCTTTAGTATTTCAAGATATTTTTTGTGTAATTTTGGTAAATATATCTTAAAATGCAATGTCAGTGTTATTTTCGTTTTTGTGTAATTTAGGCGATTTATCTATCAAACCCTGTATGATAAAATATAGCTTTAAGGTATGCTATATTTAACTATAAACACTTTCAGATATTGAGCATTTTTTCCTTATAAATATAGCTAATTTTAAACAGTGTGTGTGTGTGTGTGTGTCAGTCAACTCTTCACTTGATAATTCCATTAACATTTCAGCCAGGTTGCAATAAAGAGATTTTTATTGTTATTTCTGTACAGACTACTATCTTCATACTTATCTTTTTCTCAAGTGTGCATTTAGCTAGTGTGATTTTATGTTTAATTGCATTTTATGTCAAGTCTTTTTTTAAAAAAAAAACAAAAAAACACTGCATTTTGCTATTAGCTCTGAATCATTTTAAAAACGAATTATCATTTTCTAACCGAATCAATGTCTTGTTAAGAGTAGTATCACATCTATGTGCCATTCCCTTTCAGGATGTGGGCACTCATTGCTCTCCACAACTTTCTATCCTTTATAACTCTCAGGTTTGTCTTTTTGCTATCTCTTCTAATTGCTGGTCTATGATCCATTTACACTAACCCATTAGGCAAGCTATTCACTGCTTCCTTCTGCTATGCTCTGCAAGTGTCAAATTCTCTAAACCTTCTTTTCTCATTATGTGTTTGAGAAATCTCAACTGTCTCTTTCTGATTCAAAGTATACGTGTCATTTTTGCTTCCATCATCCTTAAAACTTCCTCATTACACACACATTCTGCCTGCAGTATTTTCAGCATCAGAATCAAATAGTGCAGTTATTTTGAGGGAAATATTAAGTGCAATGACAGTTAATTCTGTACTCAAAATAAAATATTAATCCTCTTTTTTGCTTTATTTCATTGTTTATTTCTTTCTCTTTACAAATAACACAAAATAAACTACCTTAAAGAAATATCTTTGTATTTAATTGTAAATTATAGTTATTTTGACTAGTTTTTCATTTATTAGTTATAACTAATAAAAAAAAAATTCAGTCCAATTTCCGAGTGTATATATAAATTTATGCAGTATATATACAACTTTTTTTATTAATTTCACCCCCAAGAAAGGCAATAATGCCACTAAGACGCAAGGTGCTACTAGGAGTGAAAGAGAATCAGAAAACTTTAGAAGGAACTGGAAACGCAATACAAAGCAGAAAAAGAGAAGTAAACCTCTACTCCTCTTCAAAAGAAGGGAAGGAGTTTGAACCAGAGAATAGGTGAACCTATCTTCTCTTAAAAAATAAATAAAAATAAATTTTTAAAAATAAGTAAAAGATAAAATAAAATATAAAATAAAATTTCAGAATGCTGGTGGAGATGTTAGAAGTATAGAGTTAAATTAACACCATTTTTAGTTAAAAAAGACCCCCTTCCTGATGGGGGGATTGATACTAACCTCTATGAGAGAGACTCATTGTGCCTTCTCGGTCAAACATTCTCAACTGATATAAAGTGGAAAGACTATACTAAATCCATTGCTAGGTATGTTGCTAAGAAAGTTGGTTCAATGTGTCATGCTAGACAATTTTTCTCTCAAAAGTCTATCCTACATTTCTTTAAGTCTACCACATATCAATGCTTTGAATACTGTTGCTACATCTGGTCCAGTGCTCCCACTGTATATTTAGAGAGACTTGATAAAATCCAAAGAAGAATCAGCAATATTATTGGTCCTAACCTGGCATCAACTTTGGTCACTTTTCCGCTGCCATAATGTAGCTTCCCTGTGCCTTTTCTAAATACTTTCATGGTAATTGTTCAGACAAACTCTTCACTATGATACCTAGACTTTATGAATTTAAGCGCAGTACTAGATTCGTGGCAAGATCTCATTAATTTACTGTTGAAATGGCTAAATGTAACCGTAAGTTCTATGCTAACAGTTCCTTTTCTCGCACTTCTTGCTTGTAGGACTCTCTTCCAGCCAAGTTTGATCTTCAAAAATTTAAATGCAATGTTAATTGCTATCTACTGTCTTGATTACTCTTCTATTCTTTTTGTTCCCTAATGTTTCTATTTTTATCTTATTCTTTCACACTCAGTAACCCCTTGTGTCTTAGAGGCTTTACTGCCTTGTATGGGGGTGATATTAAAAAAAAAAAAAAAAAAAAAAGTATATGTATTCAGGTAGGGACAGTTAATCATGTAACCGCCATTCCTTACTGAATTGTTTTTATAACTTACTAGCAGTAGAGCCCGGCGTTGCCCGGGGATGTAACAATAAGGGATAGATCAAGTATCGACCATCATAAAGACTGAAAAATAAAATTGACAAAGATTGTTGTTTAAGGTTGACGGATACGCATGTCTTAATTAGTTTTCTTTTTTGTTTTTTGTTTGTTTTTGGGGGTTTTTTTTATGAATTGGTCAAACCCAAACTCAAACAAAAACATTGTTTTCAATCATTATGAGTCTACCAATTGAATAGAATTTTATTATAAACAATTGTCTTGTAAATGGAATTTTTAAAGCATTCTGAATGTAAAAATAAAGAAAAAAGTGTGCAAGACAATAAGAAACACTACCTGCCAAAAAAAAAAAAAAAAAAAAAAGTGAAGTTTTGTTGAAATTGGTTGAAAAATGTAGGAAATCCAATCCCATATATAAACGAACACAGACACACAAACAACCTGGGTTTTATAATAAGTATAACTTGATATGAGTTGTCCCCCTTTCTTTCTCACGACAGCAATGCCTTAATCGTGTTTTCAAATTGATTTCATGCAAAAACAATTGTGTTTTTCCAATTTTTGGCACTGTCAGAACCACTGCAAGGTAATTTTACGTAGTCCTGTGAAGTTTTGTTGAAATCGGTTGAAAAATGTAGGAAATCCGATCCAATATATAAATGAACAGACACACACACAACCTGAATTTTATAATATATGATGACTGTACAAGGACTATGGAAAACACTTTCATTGTCTACATTCAAACTAACATCCTCATTTTTGTTATCAAATAGCTACAAATGTTCATGTAAATACCAATGAGGCATCCTCTGACAATAGTGGAAGAGGCACAAGGTACATTGATGACATTTTCATATAAGCAAGAGAAATTAAAAAACCTAATGTCTGCTAAAATTATATGAACTCCATGTTAACAATAAAATACCATTCCTAGATGCTTGCATTGAAATCAACACCAACACATTTAACAGTTCCTTATATATATTAAAAAAAGAAATTAATAAGTACTCATCACTTTACAGTTGAAATAGCTAGATGGAACCATAAGTTCTATGTTAACAGTTTCTTCTTTCACACTTCTTACATGTGGAAATCTCTTCAAGCTTCTTGATTTTCAGTCACATTTGATCTTCAAAAATTTAAATGAAATGACAATCACTATCTTCTGTCTTCTTAATTCCTGTTCTTTTATTGTTCTCTCTCTTTAATAATGTTTTTCTTTTTCTTATATTCTCTTACTCAGTAACCCCCTTGCGTCTTTGTGGCTTTATTGCCTTGATTGGGGTGTAATAAAAAAAAGAAAAGAAAAAGTGATTAAAAAAAGATTAGAGCAATTGTCAGGAAAAAAACAAACAGCATCTACAAACAATCTTGTTTCACTCCATGCAACATCTCCTGTTCGGTTTTCTGTTTCATACAATTAAGTAAATAAAACCTAATGTTTTTCTCAGATTACTTCACTTGCAGGAACCACTTGTGCCTTAGTGGCTTTATCTCCTTGCTTGTTATGAAATGATCACAAGAAAAAAAAGTGTACCAAGTTTTAACCACCCTTGTAAATCAAGATGCACTTGCTTTAAACTCTGATTTGTCATTGAATTCTTCAAGAATTATCAGTTGATAGAAAACCATCAGATAAAAATAAATCAATAAAACTCTCGATTGGTACCAGAGATAATGGCAATCAGAAAGCCCATGAAGTCATGGATAGATCTGTAGCATTGATTGGAAAATCGAAAACAGACATGAACAGATGCTCAGGTTGATTTGGATTGGTTAACAAAGGTAAGCCTGATGCCAGTGCCAGCTGAGGTCAATGTTAGATGCTTCAGTTCCCTGGAAAAAAGACTCAAAGAAAATGGTCAAATTCGGCACTGGTTTTATTCTTCAGAATATTAGCAACTTCGTCAACACAGATCCACTTCAAATTTAAGAAACAAACAGAAGAAATTTAAGAAATCTAATATGAGAATAGTAAAAATAAATAGATGACATTTATTTATAAAGTCTTCATAAAAGTCTAAAAGCATTTTTTTGAAAAGGAATAAGGAGAAAAAAAAATGTCTGCTAAAACAATAAATAAAATCTTTATTTATATGCAAGGTGCACATATCTTGAGGAGATGAAAAAAAAAAAAAATCAAAAGAGAAAAATAATGTGCATCAGTTCAAAACCTAATTAGAAAGTTATGTACTATATTATATCTGGTTTCTCCCTTTGTATTATTGTATTATACAATGTTACTTTTATGCATGTATCTGTCTATATTTCTGAGATGAGGTATTATGTACACTATTTACATTATTCTGAGTATTGTCCTCATCTTTGTCGCCATATTTATTACACTTCAGCCTTCTTCAGGTGGTTGGAATGTTGAACTGAACCCTTTATTTCACTCAATGGGGTAGACTGTTCTAGTTCCACGTGCCATGTTTATCTCCTGTTAATTCCCCTCTCCAAGTTCTCCACTGCCTTAACTGAGTATTGAACCACTCTTTGGGTCCTGTCACTGGATCTAACCAACGCCTTTATCCACTGTGCCATGTGTCCTTGTGTATGAATTTCTGGGTATTATAAACCTAATGTCTCAGCAACCATTTTTTAACAGTGCTCATATTGCAATTTTTTGCTGTTATCATTACATGTTTTTACCAGAGCTCATATTGCTATTTTTGTTGTTATTATTGCTTTTCTCTGGCACTCCTTATTACTGGTTCCCATATTGTATTCATTTCTATGCTTGGCTGGCTCAGGAGATTTCATGCATGTATCTAGCACTTTTCTCACATCAGTAAAAGAGATGTTTCTTTTGTATTTTACCTCTGTTATTTCTTTCTCTCTCCTGTATACCCCACAAGATCTTGAAAAAGCCAGTTGGTCCTCTTGGCATTTGGCACATTTGTATTCATTAGGGGCACTCTTCTATGTGATCTGGGTCCCTTAGTCCACACTTTCCACAGGCTTCACGTCCTCTACAACATTCTTTATGGTGACTATATTTTTGACATTTGAAACATTGTAATGGTGTCGGGATGTAAGGTTCAACCTTTTCAATATGAAATCCAATTTTGTTTTCTTTTGGAATTACTGCTCTGTTGAATGATATATATATAAAGTGCTTGTTTTTATTTCCACTTTGTTCCTTCTAATTATTATTCTTTTGCAGTTGGAGACCCCTTGTTTCTCAAACACTGTTTAAATTTCTTCAAGTATGGCCAGGCCTAATTCTCTATTTCTAATCCCCCCCCTCCCTGAGATATATTCAACCTTTCATGTGGGTATGTTTTGCATTTAAGATTGTGGAAAAACTTCATCCTAATAAGATCTTTTGCATGTTTCTTACAGTCAACTTCAGTTAGTAAATTTCCATCTCTCATTTTTTGTACATTTCATGTAGTTGCTTTCGCAGTTATTTTTTCAATTAGAAAAGGTGATAATTTAGATAGTGGAGTTCCCTCTAATAATTTGATTACTATGAATCTGGGAAACACTATATTTTCTGTCTCCGAATCAGAGTCGGATAAATTTCTTTTTATTCTTTTGGTTTGTGAAACAACCATAATTAATATTGGCACTGACCCTGTGCTCCACCACCCACCATGGAGTCCAACTTGTGTTGGAAATATACCAAGAGGGAAACCCATTCATCTTGGTTGAGATGAGGATACACGACCAGTATGATTTCAAGTCCCTGCTGATTTCATAGATAGTAGTGATTGCCACAGACTTTAGCAGTGGTCTACATCTTTACCTCTCAATACAACTGACCCTCAGCCCCCGCCTTCTAGTACCTGTAAGATAAAGGGTTGGAAAGTGTTCCACGAGTGCAGATTGAAGAGTGCGTTTGTGGGAGAAGAAACATACAGGTGCTAGAGCTTGACAGGACCAGCCAATTGATTGGATCGGGTGTATCCGACCACTTGTCTAGCCCAAGTAAGGGCCAAAGTTGGGTGTTGGTGTTGTAAGTAATTCCCACAACCTGCTCCCTGTTTGGTGTAATGGACAGACTCCAGAAATGCTTATAAATAAGCTAGCTTAATTCTTTTCTTTTGGTAGCTGTATTAAGTTGAATAAAGCTTTCCTAAGTTTATTCGCTTCAGGTTATTCATTACAGTTGGTAATCAGGAGTAACTATTCCTGAATCCTGAAACCACCAGGATCCCATCCTCAGTCATCATAGGTCGCCATCTATGGCAAACAGGTGGCACCATTGGGGTGGGGATTACCCCTCTGCAGAGGTGCAGTTGGCATATTCTGAAGACCCAGGCAACTGAGCAAAAACTTGAAAGATAGAAAAAAAAATTCCTGCTGCCTGACATCACCTTTGTTGTAACCAAAATAGTTCTTCAGAGTTCATTATATGACTACTACATCAAAACAAAAGAATGCTTTTGTTTTTAAATCTATTGTAATCTAATATTAATCATTTGCCAATAATGTAGACAATTCCTTCAAGATTGTATTTCAATTTCAATCACCAATATGTGAAACTTGTCCCTCAAACCAAATGGGATTCTCAAACTGAATCCTTTATTTAATCTACAGGGAATTTTATGTAGGTTACCCAGATTGATATACACCTGATGCAGGCCATGAAATGTTGTGATAAAAATATGACAATAATCTTCATATAAACAGTGTAAATAATATCATAAGCCACATTATATTTGTCATAATTTGATTAAAAAAGAATCCACTGGCACTTAATAGATTTCATGAATTTAAGTCAAAATGATTTAAATTCATGACTTTCTCATACCCAAACGCAATAAGAGAAAAATCCTTAAAATAACAACATTTACTTGAATTTTAAAATTATAACATTCATGATAAAACCAACAATGCTCAAAAGTATTTAAACATATGGACAATTCATGTACATATAAAATCCAAAATTTGATTGGATGAATTCTTGCTGCCTAAACACACCATATTATATCAGACACATGTATGTTTTAAATTTATTATGTTTCTGGAAAACAAACTCAAAACTGAAAATAAAGATCACTTAAAATGTGAAACTGCCAGTCACCATGCAGTGTTGATTACTATATCTACACAGAAATTATATATTTCCTTAAGTAACTCTAACATATGTCTTGCATTACAATTTTACTTTCCTGTCTTTAAAATCTCATAAATTGTGAATTATGCTATATATATATATATATATATATATATAAAAACCTCGCCCAACAATTCACAGGCACTTTTATGTCCATATCTATTTTCGGCAAAGTTCTGATCTTTCACAAAGCACAGAATTGATTTTGATGTCTGAATGAAAGAAAACAAAATACACTGCTTCCTCTTTCATTTCTTTTGAATTCTATCCAAAATTAGTGACTCTATGGAATCCTAAATAGGCCAAAACCCAACCTCTGTATCATCCCAATCCTTCTTCTCCAACACACTGTCATTCATCAGAAGGATTCTCTTCACACTGGCTATTTTGATTTTGATAACCTCCACTAAGCTTGTATTTCAGAAAAAGGATCAAATCAAGCGCGTTCACTTTTCGGCTCATTCTTTAGAATAAACGCCTTCTATATTTTGAAAAGACATTCTTAGAAAATTTGTTTGAACTACTGAATTTATTCTTTGTGTCAATTTTACCACAAAATTTTGGCCAGTTTATCCTTTAGCCATACAGCTGTGTATGGGAGAAGCTTCTATCATTTTCTGGAGACATTATCATGAATAAAATTGTTGAGATTATTGAACTTTTTATTGCTTTCAGTCTTAATCGTATTCAACCAATCAATTCTCTGGCCTTCCTCTTGCATCTGGTTCTCACTTTCAAAACAACCTTTTAAAAAATTTCTCTCATGACAGGAAAAAAACTAAATACTGCCATTTTCTGATTTGCATTCACACTTTCTCAATCTCTTTTCATATGGACCCCGTATACATAAAGAAAACAGAAAAAGGGCGCCCCTTTTTCTCTCAGTATACTTTTGGACATTCCCCCACCCCGGCTTCTAAATCACAAAATTCAATCCATATTACTTGTTGCTTTTTATTAAAACAATTTAGATCCAGATACACTTCAATACTATCATTATTTTAATAACTAATTTTACTCCATCTTATTATTGTTACTTTTTATCCCAACACTCTGGCTCTATACACTCTTCATTATTACTATTATTTTATTACTAGTTTTATTCCATCTCATTATTGTGGCTTTATATCAACATTATTTCAATGCATTTTTCACTATTATTATTATTTTATTAATAGTTTTATTCCACCAACAAAAATAAGGTTAAAGTGTACTAGACCAAAAATATCTTTGCATGTTTATATAGAGGGTGAAAAGAGTGTTGTCCTGAAAGGGACAGCTTTGTAGTCTCTGAGGAATGTTGTCCTGAAAAGGAGAGTTTTATGGTCATTGAAAAGTGTTGTCATGAAAAGGTCAAAATGATGTCTGGAGCTGTGGGCCAGCTGCTGGAACAGATACTACACTTTGATTCTAGTAACCTGGGCCATAGAAGGTGCTTTTTTATTTTTTTATTTTTTTTTTTCATTGCTTTGAGGCCTCTTTATATCCTGGATCAGTTTTACCACAATCACTAGCTAAGCTTTTTTCTTACAGTATTTTTTTTTTTTAAATATGGGAGTGCCACATTAGTACAACATTATTCTATAACAAATTAACTGAAGCTACATAAGTATAATTTTTGTGTGGTTTGCATATCAACATCCATTTGCAATGCAGAAAATATTGCATAAATATATACAAATATGGTACAAAACCAACAATGGGGATGGGAAGGGTTGGTTATCACCGTTTTATTATTTGGCCAGCTAGTCACAACCATTGTTCCAATCTGATGAGTTTTCCTCTTTGGTATCTCAACTTTACAAATTTAAGTGCAGTACTAGATTGGCAACTAGGTCTCATTTTACAGTTAAAATTGCTACATGTAAACATAAGGTCTGTGCTAACATTTTCTTCTCTCACACTTCTTGCTTGTAGAACTCTCTCCTGTCTTTTTGCTTCCCAGTCAACTTTGATCTTCAAAATTTTAAATGCAATGTTAATTGTCGTCATCTGTCTTATTCATTCTTGTCCTTTTATCGTTCTTTCCTTAATGTTTTTTTTCTTGTATTGTTTTTCAGTAATCCCTTGTGTCTTAGTGGCTTTATTGCCTTGTTTGGAGTGAAAAGAAAAAAAAAAAAAATCTAGTCTCAATCACTGATCCAATTTCACAAATATTGTTCCAAACACTAAAATTTTGCCTTTTCACTCATCAGTCATACTTCAGACATTATAATCCCACGATTTCTCTATAAAGGCCTAAATAGTTCCATATGTCCATATTTTTTTTTGGGGGGGGGGTAAAATACAACAACATTGAAATTTGCACCACAGGATGTGCCCATACACAAATCTGATCCTTGTAATACTATCTACTGATGAATATTCACGAGTTTGACATATGTTTAAAGATTTACTTGAAGAGGCAGGCAGTTTGCTGCCAGCAGCCTTTAAGAGAATCTTATGAGGGAGTTACAATCTATGATGGACAGTACGTTTCACAGTTTATGTTAATGGAATGAGCTATTTGCTTTTCCTCGGCAACAAACCCATTTTAAAATCTCTCTCTCTCTCTCTCTCTCTCTATCTGATTGTGTTACAAAATCAACCCACTTGTAAGAACACACATTCAGTACCTGTCTTCAAATTTTTAACCAAACACTTTATTTAATCCATAGAAGGTAGATAGTCATTCCACTTTCATTGCTTAGGAGATGTTTTGATAAGAGTACTGAACTGTTACGTAATATCAGTTCATCTATATAGCAGTGAGTGTTGGACAATCTTCTCATAGATGAAGAGACTTGAAACAAGGGTTCTACAGAAGGATGCTGAGAATAACATGGTCCCAAAATGTTTTAGTGAAAATGGAAACAAGGACACTTATACTTAACATCAGAAAGAGATAGGCTGAAATATCTAGGGCATATGAGGAAAAATGGCTTGGAAAATTTTACACTCACAAGGCATACTGCAAGTAAGAGAGACAGATGAAAACAGCACATAACCCACCTAACAAGCTTGTGTAAATGGATGTCAGAACAGAGTTTAGAAAAGATAACAAAAAGACAAAATTTACTAAGAGCTACAAAGGACAGGAAATTGTGGAGAGCCATGATTGCCAACGTTCTGAAGGGACATGGTACATTGAAGAAGAAAGAAAATAGTCTTATTCACCATTGTGTCACTTGTCTGTTTCTTCTACTGAACCAGAGTATGTGATTTGTATAATTTTTTTTTTTTTTATAACCCAACACTTCTGGGCCGACACAAAAATAAATACAATATTGATCACCGATATCACAAGGCAGACCCCTCAAATCAGAACATAAACCTATAGTTAGATGTATTGGTAGAATGGTTGAAGAAATTAATGTGTCTGGGTATATTTACTAAGCTTAGCTTTGATGCAATTAAACAATACGACAAAGTCTAATGAATTACTTTAAACTATTCAAGTTACTGGTGACACTTTGGCTCCATAATTGTTGAACTTTATCAGTTTATTCTTGAAAGATGATTACAATGTCTGGTGATAAATTTTCTAAGTGACAGCTTGAATATCACAAAATTACAACTCAATCATTTGTTGCCCTAAAATAACCAATAAATTCCCATGTGAATTTCTTATTATATAACGAGTTTAACAGCAAACTTGTCCAAATCGCGTAACAGTAAAATTGTCCAATTGTTAAATTAAGCTCTGAACCATTGTATCTTAGAAATGATTAAAGATATCTTACTGGAATTCTGAGGATTTTATAACACAATTGGACTCTACTTTGAGCAATAAGAATGTGTAATTACTCTCTAAGCTTAACAGAATTACCGTGATGAATTTGATCATAAATGAAAATGACATGTTCACCATTAAATAATGATGGCTACGAATCAGAATCTCATTAAGTATTGAGATAAAGTTCAAATATATATATATATATATATATATATATATATTATTCCAGGATAATTAATTTTCCAACTTATTCAAAATGATCTTCACCCTCTCTAACCTTCTAACATTCTGTCCTGGAGTAACAAGGTGCCTGAAAGGTGTCACATACAATTTCATCTTAAATCTTTTTCACTGCTCTTTGGGCTGTCATAGCTGAAACTCCTCTTTCACTTGCCAAACATCTTATGGATTGATTTGGATAGTTTCTAATTGATCTTTTGGCTCTAAGTTAAAATGACGATCCCTTTTTCTGTTGTGACTTCCTGATTCAGTTTTCCTCTCTACTGTTCCCTCATTTTTAAACTTATTCATCGTTCTCTTGATGGTTCTTGAATGGACTCTGAAGATGGAAGCCAGAGTATTACTGGAAGGCCGAATTATTTTTTTTCATACTACTGCTCATTTGGGAAGACAGTAGGTCTGACACAAAATTTTAATCTGCTCTCTTTCTAGCTGAATAACTCAAAGAGTTTTTCAGTGATTTTTATGGCAAGATGTCTAGCTGTCTTATCTGAAAACCTGGAAAAAAGAAACTCAATTAGTTTAGTGGTTTTTAAATATTAAACATTTTGTGGGATGGATAATTACGATGTTATGCCTGGTATATAGTTGTGAGTTCAATCCCTGTCCACAGCAGAGAGAACAAAAACTAGGAGAGTTGAGTTATCAAAGGGAATTAACTAAAACTGAAATATCCAAAGGCATGACACATGGAATTAGAAAAATCTACCCCCTCTGTGGACTAAATAAAGGGTTCAGTTCAAAATTTCAACAAATATCTGAAGAAGGCTGGAGTGTACAACAATAGAAACATTGCAAATGTGACAATAAAGATGGGGACAACAGTAAGAACAATATAAATAGCGTAAAAGGACAATATGAATAAAGACAAAAGGAAAACTTATCTGACACATTTCGTACTCTGAGGAACTTTATCAGGGCAAATGTGCCTTGATTTGCCTTGATAAAGTCCCTCAGAGGACAAAACTCATCAGATAAGTGTTCCTTTTGTCTTTATTCAAATTGTCCTTTTAAAGATATACTCTAATATATATATATATATATATATATTGTAAGCGATCTGGGATTGCAAACGAAATGTTTGTCGCAGATTACTTCCACAATGCAGAGAATAAATCACTAAGTTCAGATTTGAACATCGGGGACAGAAAGAAATGCCAAAAACTCGATTCGGAGGTACTATCTCACAAATTACAATGCACGCAACTAGTCAGAAAAATAACTCAGTCTCCAGCAAACATGGTAGCCAAAATGCCCAATTTTTTTCTTGCTGATTTGAGAACACCAACTGCTTTTAATTGGCCAAGCATTTTTTCCATTTGTCGACAACTGGGAGAGGACACCTAATTTTTGCATATCAAAATACTTTTATAGAGACTCCTGCGACACACTTGTTTATAATTTACATATTCCGTCTTCAGTATGTCATGCAGAATATGTGCCCTTTATTTTGGTGAGTAATTTTCTTTTTCCCCACATTTTCTGTTGTAGGATACACGTGATGCGCTGTTGCTTGGTTTGAAGATGTAAGTTGCCGTTTTCTTCGCCACACACACACATATATATATATATATATGTATGTAAAAGTGAACATAGAAGTCAACACTCAGAAGCGACAGGCTGTTTAATGCTAGATGCAATCATCAGGCCATGAATGTTGATTTTTTTTTGACTATTTTTATATATGGTTCAGTTATACATTGTGGGTAATCCATTCTGGTGGTTATTTTGGTGGGAGTGGCTTACATACTCCCTATAATATTGAACACTTTATCCCATAAATATAACACACCTTAAAACGATATTTCTTCATATATATCAAAGTAGCAAAGTGGTTGTTGACTACTGTAACCGGGTACGACAATCTAGCAGGTAACTGTAATGGACTGGTCCTCGTCGTAGTGGTAGGTAATAGGTGAAGACAATAGGCGTAGTCACTGTACCTTCACATCAGTCTGTATTTATGGCTGACACCAGCCAATCATATTACTGTGAGGGGGAACCCAGGTGTATGCAAATTCATTACATCACCTCCCCCTGAGCTAAATTTTCCCATGAAATTTAGCTTGAATATTTTCTTTTTAGGGTCTGGACTTAATCAATTGATTTTTTCCTAAGTCTTTTTCACCTCAATCCTCCTTGCAGTGGTGGCTTTTGGCACACTGGTACCTCTGGCCTTGGGGTCAGGTATACATCCATTGGCGAATGTTGACTTACTGGAACAGGAATTTCAAATGCGTCATACAGGACTTACATTGGAATCTCTTCGGTATTTTCCGTGACCTCTGTAGTGTGTCTGGGTCTCAATTGATTCCAATGTCATTTGCACCAAAATTTTTCCCCCTTTATGTCATATATGACCTGTCCAATTCTTTTGTTTATCATTTCTTCTTCCCAATACATTTTTCCAGCCCAAAAGTTCTTGCAAAAAACTTTGTCACCTGGCTTATACACTTTAGTCATCTGATTTTTTTTTTTTAGTAATTTTCTTCACCGGACTAGGCAACAACCTGTCAAACACAGAGTGTATTTTTTTCATAAACATTAGCTCTGCTGGCAATAACCCTGACGCCATATTGGGTTTGGTCTATATACTGCCAAAAATTTCTGAATACTTCTTTCATTCATGTCCACGCCTTGGTTTTTCTTCAACACTCGTTTAAAGGTGTCCACAAATTTTTCCGCCTGTCTATTCAATCTTGGATAATATACTGGCGTTGTCACGTGATCAGTGGACAGTGAGCTACAGAATTCCTTGAATTCTCTTCCTGTAAACTGCATTCTGTTGTCGCTGACTAAAGTTTTAGGGAGTCCAAAGTGACTAAAACTTTCATTAAGTACATTTATTGTATTTGTTGCAGTCGGATGTCTGCACTTAACAACTTCTGGCCACTTAGTGAAACTGTCCACAATGATCAAGTAATAAGATCCATTTATCGGCCCTGCATAGTTGATATGCAATCGAGTCCATGGGACATCTGTCTTTGGCCATGGTTGAATCTTTACCGGTGGATCCCTTGCTGCCAGTTGACATCCTCTGCACTGTTTCACCAACTTTTCTGTCTTGGTCCATCCTCGGCCAATAAGTATAGCCTCTCATTAGAGATTTCATTCTTGAAATCCCTGGATGGCCAGTATGAAATTCAGAATTTTCTTTTGCAGAGTAACCAGCATTACAACTAACTGCGTATAGTAATACCTGTTCGCAGATTGAAAAAGGTGACACACTAATTCCTTTTTTAGTTGTCTCGTTCAACCAGACTTGCTTTTTCATTTTTTTTTAAAGAAATCATCGTTCACCACTGCTTTTTTCACATCTACCATAACCAGTAATTCTCTTGATAGTGTTGCATAACAGACCTGACAATTCACTTTCATCTCTTAGCACCACTATTAATGTTTCTTCCAGTGGTTCCATATATTTAGGTATCAATCTTGATAACCCATTGTCGCGACCTAGCTTCTTTGAAGGCACATATTCTATTTTGAAATAGAATTACACCCCAACGCTGTAGTCAATTTGCTGTATAAGTTGGTATACCTTTTTTTGAACCAAATATTGTCAACAGTGGTTTGTGGTCTGTTTGCAGAATAAATTCTCTTCCGTATAGAAGCCTGTGAAATTTTTTTATAGTGTAGATTATTGCAAAACTCTTTTTCGATTTGACTGTAACTCCGTTCCACAGGCAGTAATGTTCTCGAGGCATGTGCTATTGGTTTCGTAGATCTGTCCTCAAATTTATGAAACAATACCACATCTACCACATTTTTTCCTCATTACTGGCATCTGCTGCTACAAGGATTTTTTTCCTCGGGTTGAAATGCACTAACGATAGGTCTGCTAATAGACAGCTTTTTATGTTTTTAAAAGCCTGTTCGCATTCTTTCAACCATATCCACTTTGCGCCCTTTTTCACCAAATTATTTAAAGGAGCTCTCATATCATACATTTTTGGGATATAAATGCTATAGTAACTTACTATTCGCAGGAAGGCCTGGAGTTTAGCCACATTATCAGGTGCTGGCATATTTTTTATAGCTTCAGCCCTTTTTGGATCCAGTTTTCTTCCTTTACTGTCAATGATCTGCCCTAAATATTTTATCTTCTTTAAGAAGAACTTGCATTTTTCAGCACTCAGCTTGAACCCGTATTCCTCAATTCTCTGAAATACCACTCTAATATGCGTTTTGTGTTGGGCCTTATTTTCACTTTTAATCAATCAATCCAAAAGGAAGATGATTTAGTTTAAAAATCCCTTTATGCATGTTTATTGTCAGGTACTTCGAACATACTTCACTGACTTTAACCTGAAGGTAAGCCTCCAACAAGTCCAACTTTGAAAACACTACCTCCGTTTAATTTAGTGAATATATCCTCCGGAGATGGTAGAGGATACGCATGTTCTTTCACACAATCATTTAAGCCTGTCGAAAAGTCAGCACTTCGGTTTTTCTTTTTTATATATACGGTTGGAGAAACCCAATCTGAGAAATTGACATTTGAAATTACCCCAATTTTCTCCAACCTAATTCCTCATTTATTGTGTCTAGTGCCGAAAATGGTACTTTTCTCCTTGGCTTAAAGATTGGTTTAACATTTTCTTTCAATCCGAAGTTGACTTCTGTTTTAGTACACAGCCCTAGTCCTTCTGAAAAGACGTGAGGGAATTCACCTTTCAAATCTATAATAAATCTTTCTGTTTGCTTTGTCTTATAGTTCTCTATGACGTTAACTTTGTTACAGAAAGAATTTACCGGTAATTCCCATAAATTAAACAATACGATCCAGTCTAAACCAAAGTGGTTTACTGAACCAGGGAGCACATACACTTTTGATTTGGGAATTTTTCCCATGAATGCAATGTTACATTTTAAGTCACCTCTAAACTTAAGTTTCTTTCCTGACACTCCCCTGGCAATTTTGTCTGTGTTAGTCATCGGCAGATAACCGATTTTTTTCCATGTTTGCTCATTTATTACCGAGATATCACTTCCTGAATCGAGTAATAATTTTACAGTCTGCCAGTTTATTTTTACTTTGAGGTATTTTCTTTTTTGACCCTCCTCAATTTCATTTTTAGACAAAACTATGTTCACCTTTGAGATTTTGCTTTTACTTTACTCTGTTTTGCCCGACAATGGGAACTTCTATGGCCTACACGCCCACAATTAAAACATATTTTATCCCTAAAGAAACAATCCTTCTTTATATGCTGTCCTCCACATGAACTGCATATAATTTTTCTTTATTTTGTATCCACTTCTGTTGCCTTAGTTTGTACTCACGAAATGCTCTTCTCCTCAATCCGAGTATTATCTTTTTTATAATTATAAGTCACTGACATTCTTCCATTATTTTTTGTAGCATAATCTTCGTATCCTGTTCCATGATAGTGAGGATTTTTGATCTAATTTCTCCGTCCTTCGGTGTCGTTAGACCCTGCACAAAAATTAGACACTTGAACATGTCGCTTGACAATTCCTTTAATTTAAATGCCTCACACTGTGCATTAACCATACCTGCATACATGACAAAATCATCATCCTCTTGTTTTACGATATTTAGACACTTGTATCGTGTATGAAACAGACTATCTCTTTTATTGAAAATTTTCGACAAAATTTCTACTGTTTCACTAAATGTAATTTCTTCTGGCTTCTTTGGGGGGGGGGGATTAAATTCACGTATTTTGTATTTTCTTCTGTTCCCAACTTCTGCAACAATAGAGTGATTTTTTCATCCTCAGACCATTGTTTGCATCTTTTCATAAATATTGTTTCAAACCTACAAAAATAAGCTGGAATCATTGAACCACTGTCAGGATTGTATTTAAATTCAGAGAGTGAATTTTAAATTTCTTCAGCAGAAAAAAATCTAGAATCTGGTTCTTTTGTTGTCCTAAATAACACGTCTTCCCAAAGTGATTTATCATCTTTTGCCTGTTGTTTGAATAACTTTTCACACCTTTCTTGTTGCTGAATAAATTGTTGTTGTTGGAATTGTTGCTGTAAAGTGACTTGTAGCACCTTAGTTAATTCCACAATTTGTTCCATTCTGCCAACGTACCCACAAGAAAAAATTTTGCTCCAAATTACGTAGACAATAAAATTTTCTATGTCCAAACAAGAGTGGGGGCAATTTCTTATTTTCTGTAAGTGTTGCACAAGTTTTTCCTTTTCTAACGTTTCTCGTTAATAAGCGTTAAAACAAAAATGAGGGGAAAATTACTTACTTTCTGTAAGTGTTGAACAAGTCTTTCTAACGTTCTTCGTTAGTATGTGTTGTCAACTGTATATTTTTTTTTCTTTTGTTTTAACTTGTGAGGTCGTTTCAAATCTTGTTGCCAACTGATATGTCCTGGAAAGGAATATATTTGTTCAAAGTAGCAAAGTGGTTGTTGACTACTGTAACCGGGTAGGACAATCTAGCAGGTAACCGTAATGGACTGGTCCTCATTGTAGTCGTAGTCAATAGGCATTGACCATGTACCTCTTTATCAGTCTGTATTTATGGCTGACACCAGCCAATCATATTACTGTGAGGGGGAATCCAGGTGTATGCATATTCATTACATCAATATATATATATATATATATATATATATATATATACACACACACGAGATAATAATTTATAAATTTTTTATAGATATCAAGAAGAATTTTAAGGGAAAGAAGTATGAAAAAGTAGAAAGAGTTTACGTGTGTGGTGTTTCATCCTTTGAAACTTCAGACTAAGTTTAGGTTTATCTGACTACTTTTTGTATTTTTTTTAATGTGTTTTCGGTACATAATCTAGCCGATTTCATTTCCTTTTTGTTTCCATCACTTTTATTATTAAATATCCCACATTGTGATAAGAGATCTGCCAATAATGGTAAAATATTGTAAGAACCTGGATAAAATTTTTTCTAGAACCATTTATTACTATTATTGTTAAAAAAAATATCTTTAAATCTTAAATAATAGGATTGATTTTTATGTATTTATCAACCCTGAAACAGTTTTAGAATATATGAATAATTCTTTTTTGAGAGTAACTATTGTATTAATTTTTTGAGAATAACAATAATTTTTCCAGATACAAGTTCTACTATTTAGCCCATTGCTGTGGAGAAGAGATGGATTCATAATTTTCCCCAGAGTATTTGTGCATAAGTGAATGTAAAAAATTTTACTGGAATTCGAACATGGCTCATTGATTTCTCACTAAATAATAGATTATACAATATAATCAAGGATTTGAGACACCTCTTATAAAAATTCAATGTCCTCTTCTTGAAAATAATATTAAAACATAAATAAATAGATGAATAACTCATGACAAATATATAATTTAGCAAATAGAATATGGTAAATATTTCTAATAATTTTAGTGGAAATAGTGATGAGTAGCAAGAAGCTTGTGATGATGCTTTGAGAGAGGGGTTGAAAATAATTCATCACCTACAAGGCCATGTAAATAATTTTGAAATCTGTCTCAGTTACAAAGAGGAGGATTGAGCAGCTCCAGCCAAGATATGGCAGCTATACTCCATTTTTGATCTAATCTGACTCTTGTAAAGATGAAGCATGACAGGTGGATTCAAGTACTCTCTAGAGTGGTGCAAGGAACCAACCATTTTTACAGCATCTTAACGATGGATTGTATATACAAGTTCCACTTAAGGTATGGGGGTGAACAAGTCCAAAAGAGGGTCAGACTGAGAAGAGAACCTTGGTGATACCTGGACACATCAAATTCAAACACTTAAAACTTGGCATCTTATTTTGGAACCTGGTAATATTTGTGTGATCATTTATTGAAATCTTCTTGTATTAGATGTATATTTTGAGTCTAATACATTGAAGATGTTACAATTTTTATATTAGCATATATGTGTGTATTTGTACTTATAATTATCCTTCATATGATGCCAATTCTACTCAATACATATATTTAAATTAGAAATGTAGGAATTGGAGAGCCAAGTTTGAATTCCAGTCAAATCCATTACATTCACTTATGTGCTAATACCCTTGGGAAAGGTATGAATCCTCTTCCCCCCACCCCCAGCTATGGGTAAATAGCAGGACAGACCGGGTTCTATAGCCTTGGATGGTAACTGGTCTACTGTAGAAAGAAATGGCAGTTTACTGCGGGAAAAAATCTGCCTCGTCAGTCATGTATCGAAAGATACCTGATTGCCTAAGCATGTATCACGCATAGTATATAACTGACCGACATGCTAATAACCTTGGGAAAGGTATGGATCCTCCTCTTCTTCCCCCAGTTATGGGTAAATATCAAGACAGACCGGGTTCTATAGTGGTTTACTGTAGTCTACTGGTCTACCACAGAAAGAAATGGCAAACTACTGCAAGGAAAAAATCTGCCTCATCAGTCATGTATTGAAAAATACATGATCACTTAAGCATATATCACACATGGCACATAACTGACTGAATATTCCTAAAATGCTTAGATGAAGCTAATAAAACCTTTTTGCCTATGAGACTGAGAGCATTAACCTTTCTAATAATGACAAAGCACTTGAATAAAACATTATAAACTTCAGTTTCTCTTTAAGTTCTATTCAAATGTAAATAGCAAATCTTTAAATAAGAAAAATTTAATTAATTAGACTAACCTTGTTCATTTTGACAACATTTGAATGAATTCTTCCTTTGTATGTGTACGCTTTTTGTGGAAACAGTATTCATTGAGTATTTTTCCCACAAAAAGCCTTCTACAAAGCAACTACAACCCTGTTATATAGGAATAAAGTGTTGCTGCCATCACTTGAGTTTGAACATAGATCACCAGTTAGCAAATGCAGGCGATCCCATTATTGAATTAAGTAGACCACGTGTCCATAGAAGAAATGCATATATGGCAGGTAGCGTGACATCTAATTGATCTGCATTTCTAGTCTATCCTTTATTACTATTCAAATCGCTACTTCTATTCTATCCTCTATTACTGTATGGACTGCTATTCTCTACTCTGTTCAATTCACTATTTCTCTATATGGATCACTACACTGGTTACTATTCAAGTGAGTATTATCAAGCAAGTACTATTAGCGTGAGTGATTATTGTTCAATGGTGTACTATAGTTATATCTGCAATTACAAAGTCTCTACTACAATAAGCATTTCAAAAGTGACAAGTATTCGTTAACATTACAAAAAACCCTAATTATGGTAAATAACTAGCCCCAAAATACTAGATCTCATCATGGGAAAAAAAATTCCCTTTTCAAAAAACTCCGTTTTTTATTTCTTATTGAGAAAGGACACAGAAATGTCCAAAAATTACTATTTTCAACAGCTTTTTCATCATGCTTCCATTGGGTCAAAATGTCTACTAATATACAATAAATATTATTAGTTTTATTGTCAATATTATTATCTTTGGTGGTTTTTTTTATCTCTTGAATTTCTTTCATGGGCCTATGGGCTATATATATATATATATATATATATATATATATATATAATATCATTGACTCTTGTTGCAGGCAATAAATGAGAGGTCAGTAAAATAAAGAGGCACTCAACTTCTATGGACATGTATGCATCTCTAGAGTCCTACCTTCAGCATCCTGACTCCAGAGTTTTGTAGCTGCACCCTCTGAGAATCACTCCATACACTCATCAGGGGGGTATCAGCAATATATGGGTAATTCCATATCAAATTTTCAAAAATTCCCATGGGCATCATCTCAAATTTTCACATGTTGTACCCACCTATGAGAAACTAAAAAACCTAAAATTTTAACCTCCTTAAACTGTTAGTTCACAAGTTATTGCCTCTTGAAATTTAATGTCAATTGTTGATTTCTAAATAGTACAAGTTGCCACTTTATATCTTTGCATGTTAAGAAGATACTAAATTGACATTTGGTAGTCTTATATTCTAATATATGGAGAAAACAGTCCTAATTTTATTTTATTGCTACATTCTATAGCGTTATAGTCTGCTGAATATGTAGAAACTTGCTATTTTGTGTTTTTTCCACACATAGAAGCAATAGAATAAATAAATAAATTTCTATAACAAATACAAATAAAACAAAAACTGAAGTGTTTTCTCCATATATTAGACCATAAGACAACCAAATATCAATTTTGTATCTTCTTAGAATGAAAAGTGATGACATGTCAAATTGTGTGATTTTGAAATCAACAAAAATTGATATCAAATTTCAAGAGGCCATAACTCCTGATATAAGAGTTTAAAGAAGCTATAATTTTCGGGTTTTTAGTTTCTCATCAGTAAGTATAACATATTAAAAAATTTCATCAGAATCTGAGACGGTGCCTATAATGGGACCATTGGTTGAGCTGATACGGAATTACCTACATGCGCATTTGTGTGAGATAAGGCATTACTGATGGTATTCAGGAACTTTGAATAGATTAATCTGTTCCTTTGTCTTATTACCCAGAGTCACCCCCACCAAACATCACAACTCCTCACCCCACCCCTACATCTTGTCAGACATTTCACAAATTGCTCAAAAATCACCATGAACAAAGAACCTCATTTTCTATCAAAAATGTTCTTTGAGAAAAACCATTTCAAATGTTATCCTCTTCAAAATTTGGAACAGCATCTTAGATGTGTGAATATGTGCATGTGTGTGTGTGTGGGGGGGGCAATATGTGAATGTGTTTGAAGTTTAGAAGAGAAACTTTTTAAAATATCTTTTACCATGCATTTTCCACTCAACCAAACTCTGGTTCCAGACTTATTTTTTTATACTTAATGAACCGAAAGAAAAAAAGTGATTGTTTTTGCTAAGTTTTAAACTAAATTTGTACCGAAAAACGAAGATCCTACACAAATGATAAACAACATTGTCTGACTATATTTGTTCCCAATGTCTTACATTTGGTGCCCACTCATGAGAATATTCTTCAGGTCATATTCTATCATTGGACTTTGTTTATGGCTGTTTCCAAATGCAAGTGAAATTCAGTGGCTGGCCATGAAATCAGTGAATAACGATAGCTGGAAGGCAACAGAGATCCGCACAATAGAGAAACATTATTTTCATCTTGATGTAAATTAGTCTTGTTGACTGGGCACTGGAAGATAAGTAGAGGCATTTATTTACAGCAGTTAAGTGATTTGGTAAGCATAACACACACACACATACATACATATATATACTAGTGAATATACATAATATCCAACACCAACAACATGACTCAGAGTTTCATATTCAGAGTCGTGTTATTGACATTGGATATTTTATATATTCACTAATATATACATATAGCTGTTTCATAACATTGAGCACTGTATTTATAACACCTGACGAATAAATATACTTACATATGTGCAAGCATTTGTGTGTGTATGTACATTTTTATCCTACCAATTTCTATATATATATATATATAACATATATTGTTAAATATAACAGACAATAAATGAGTATTATGCTTGATCATGAGCCATTCTAAATGCTGTATATTTGCTTTAATTTCAGGTGAAAATAAAAACAAAAATTGTCCATTTAGACATTTTATTTTATTAAGCTGTTCTTTGATCTAAGCTTTCAGCTCACATGAGCCATTTTCAGAGTGGTCATAGGGAAATATATATATATATATATATATATATATATATATATATATATATATATATAGAGAGAGAGAGAGAGAGAGAGAGATAGGAAATGTTTAACACACACTTGTACTTAAGTTCAATCAGAAAAATTTTTTTTTTTCAAAAAAATTTCTGATTGAGCTTAAATAAAATCAAAAATGTGAAATTTATAAATGTTTCCTATTTATACTTCTTACTGTGCAATATGCAATTAAATCAAACCAGGTGCACCAATACACATACTCCATGCCATTCACATGATAGCAAACCACCCTCAATCCCTCTGTATTTTATTGGTGAAAAGTAAGTTCCACTCAAGTAGCTTCTTCCCATAAACCACTTCTCTGTAGAACTGACTCCCAAAAGAAGGTTTCCTCAAGCACTACAGTTTTAACCTGTTCAAGTTTAGGTTTAACAGTTATCTTCCCCACCTATCAACATAAAATATGCTTGTAACCCTCTACTACAAGTAGCACCCAGGCCTTGTACATGGTGAACTTTATTGTAAAAAAAAACAAAAACAAATGACAAAGTCTTTGTTTAACCTGCTTCATATCCTTGGTCTGTGATCACTTTTTGTCTTGCATCATGCGACAGATCGCCTTGAAACAGACATTAGAGAGCTTTTCATTTCCCTTGCAAAATGTCTAATCTCTACATCACTGTGATTGAACCAATCCTCAGGTTTCCCCTCAATGAAACCTAAAAACTGCTACATTATTTACATTATTCGGACTATTGTCCTCATCTTTGTCACCATATTTATTACAACATTTCACACTCTTTGAGTCCTGTCACTGGATCTAACTAACAACTTCATCCACTGTGCCATGTGTCCTTGAGGACAAAAAAATCAGGGACAAGTGTGAGTTCAATACCCGGCTAAGGCGGTGGAGAACTTTCAGAGGGAAAATTAACAGGTGATAACTGATAACTGACATCTATTAAACATGGCATGTGGAACTAGAACAGTCTACCCCAGTGAGTGAAATAAAGGGTTCAGTTCAACATTCCAACCACCGGGAGAAGGCCAGAGCGTACTACGGCCAAAACGTAATAAATATGACGACAAAGATGAGGACAATAGTCCAAATAATGTAAATAATGTACATAATACCTCATCTCAGAAATATAGACAGATACTAAAAACTGCTGTTTATGCCATAAACATATTCTTTAAAAGATTGTCATGTGTTTCCACAGTCAAGTTCCTTACATACATGCTTATTTCTCCAACAGGCAACATTGACCTTTCTGGGAATAAACACATTGGAAAAACCCACTCTTTCAACACCAATAAAAATTACTAAGATATTTTTTTCACATGTTTCATTATGAGGCATACTTAAAAAGTAGTAGCTTGATTGCTTTCTTATCTTCAGCCAATATATCTTTTCTTTCTGTTTACATTAAGAAGAGCAATTTCAAATATATTCTTGTTGTTCAATCCACTTTTGTTTATAACTCTTAATTCTACATAGTCTACTAATCAGGTACAGACAGTGTAATGGATATTGCTACCAAAAGTGAATTAGACATGAAGAATTCAATTCCCTTTTGATTTTTGTTTCATTCACTTCATGCTAATACCCTTTGAAAAGGCATGAAACCATCTCCTTCTAGGTTATGGTTAAATAGCAGGGCAGACTGGCCTATTTTGCCTTGAAGTGGCAACCAGTCTAGGAGAAGGAATACTGAATTTAAAACCAGCCTGAAGAGGATTGGGCTTTGTTAGACTATCTTGCCCTAGACACCTTTACTGCTATGACTGCAGTACATGTGATGCCTCTAATACATATTACTTGTGATATAAAATTTGTTTACATGTCTATTACATCAGCTTGGAGATGAATGGATTCCATTAGATCTTGCCCTAGACACACCTGTACTGTTATGGTTGCAGTACATATGATGCCCATAAACATAATGTATATTACTTGTGGAATAAAATTTGTTTTTATGTCTATTACATCAGCCTGGAGAGGGATGGAGTCCGTCAGGTTATCTAGCCCTAGACACACCTGCAGTACATATGGTGCCTCTATGAAACTGATCAGTGACAGGCCACACACCACACTATTCAGACCAACATGCTTATCTTGGCTTTTATACTAATGTATTAACTGCTAATCATGAGATAACTTGCTATTGGCAGTTTTTATTTTGATATTGACCATGAGTTATCTCATTTTTGTGATCTTGCCATCAAAGCTACAACTACAAATGTTTTCATTGTTTTTGACACTAATAACTGATACCCGCTGTCTAAGGTAGAAATGAAAAATTGTACTGGCAGCTTAAAAAAAAAAAATTATTAACAATATAACATAAACCAACTCATGAAATTTTTTTTATTGAGTAAGTTGACTATTATAAGGTTGGCGTTTGAAGTTAATTTTCATAATTAACCTCAGGTTTCAGCTGTTGTACTTTCTAACATTCAGTAGAAGCCTATTTTCCTGTCCTGGGTATGATAATATATGTGGATAAACTGTCTGAAGTTCATATTTTGTTATTTTTGTTTAAGTACTTTTGACTTTCCAGTCAGTCTGTAGGTGAGGAAAAAAATGTAAGAAATACGATTTGAAAAATGATATGTGTTTTCCAGTAGGATTCGAACATGCGTTTTTCTAGGGGAAACCATCATAAGATCTGACATTCTTTGATCTCTCGACGATAGAAAACCTATGGCCAAGCAAAGCCTAAAAAATGCCATTAAACAGGATTCCCCCACTCCATTCTCAAATTACACATCTCTACTCAATTTTGTATCCCGTAAACAAAGGAAAGCACATTATTTTTCTAATAAGATTTCTTGAATATTCAGGCTGTTAGTTAAAAATAGATAAATATACTAGGTAATAAATAAACAGAACATCTTTTCAAACACAGGTATCGACTAAAGATAAAATTTAAGTAATAAAAATATGCCAGATTAATAAATGAAAAATCCACTCCTTAAATTCCTTTGTTTACCTTAAGATACAAAACTGAGTAGAGATGTATACTTTGAGAATGATGAAAAAAAATTTGTTTAACAGCACTTTTTGAGCTTTGCTTGGCCATAGGTTCTCAGTAGCTGAGAGCTCAAAGCATGTCAGATCTAATGACAGTTTTCCCTGGGGGAAAGCAGGTTCAAATCCTGTTGGAGAGTGCATATTTTTCTAAACAGTTTTCTCAAATATTCAAGGCAGGTAGTTGAAAATAAATAAATACACTCTTTCTTTATATATATATATATATATATATATACATACATATATACTCTTCCTTGGTGTCAACCTTATGGTAGCACTTTCATGAACCATCTTAACTGGCACACTCTAACATCATCCTGGGTAAGACGTTAAACTACATCTGCGTCCTGGGTAAGATGTTAAACTATGTCCAGCAGCAAGGCCTCTGATCAGGAGGTTTTTTGACAAGCATGGAACCACCTTTTAATTGCTGGTGTTCCCAGGTCAATCCTAACTCAGGGTGGTAGCACCTGTTAGGGTCCCAACTATGGGCAAATAGTTAACTATTACCAGCAATACTTTTGTGAAAAAAATTATTACCAGCAATACGATTTTGAAGGAAATATATTACCATAAACAGATTTTTCACAAAGCAAAATATTACCAGCAATAAAAATATTTGTTGGCACTAAATAACCAAATTGAGGTTGATATTCCGTAAAACAAAATAAACCAAACCAATCTAAACCAAAGAATACATACTCTATTCATATGAATCTATCCTAAAAATGTCGTCGGCATTAAATGACCCATTGATGTTGATATGCCGTAAAACAAAATGAACCAAACCCAACACTCTAACATACCTTGTTTTATGATTTTTTGAATTCTATCTTTTTTTTTTTTTTTTTTACATGGGGACCAGTCTATTTAAGTAGTGCAAAGTGAAGATTGCTTTTAACATATCTGCCCAACTCTACAGCAGAGCTAGAAAAAAAAAAATCTAAATTTGCAATTCAGATCCTGACAACATCATAACATTCCAATTTCTATAAATGGCAAAATATCAGCCTCCAATTTTCTGCTATTCAGAATCAATTTTTAGATTAGATTCACTGATGGAGTGTCAGTTGCTATAATTTACCCCACTTGCAAGTTGATTGGTTTATGACTCAACCAATAAATTTTCACTGTCTTCATTTTGCATCTTTTCTTACTCTTGAATCGACCTGAAAATACTATATTTATCAAAAAAAAAAAAAAAATCAGATTTAAGAGTGAGATTAAAATGTTCAAAACAGAATAAAAACGTCTGTTTGGCCAAATCTGACACTCCAAATTTAGTTCCCATCAATTTTGTATTTTATTTGTAACATTCACATTGCAAAG
This sequence comes from Acanthosepion pharaonis, assembly GCA_903632075.3. Lineage (NCBI taxonomy): Eukaryota > Metazoa > Mollusca > Cephalopoda > Sepiida > Sepiidae > Acanthosepion > Acanthosepion pharaonis. The sequence goes on along the minus strand of CAHIKZ030001097.1, from coordinate 568,451 downwards.
AATTTTCAGACAGAAAAATCTAAAATTTCTTTTTTATAGTGTAATTCAAAAAATGTTACTGAACTCAAAAGCAATTTCTTTTATTTTTAATCATTTCACCCCAAGTAAGGCAGGAATGTCACTAGTACGCAGGGAGTTACAGGGAGTGAAAGTGAGAGAAAAGACTGAGTATAGGGGGGATTGAGGAGAGGACAAAAGATGAATGGGATTCAAGAAGATAGAATATAGCAATTGATGCTGCATTTAAATTTTTGAAGATTGTAGTTAACAGGAAAGCAAGAAGGGAGTTCCACAGGTGGGAAGTGCGAGAAAAGAAACTGTTGGAGTAGAAGAGACTGTTGCATTTAGGTAAACAACTGGGACCTAGATGCTAATCTAGTGACATGCTTAAATTCATGCAGTTGGGCACCAGGGGAAAAATATTTGTAGAAAAGAGAGAAGGAAGCCATGTCACTTCAGTGATAAAGTGACTGAAGTCAAGAGGTCAAATCAGGATCAATTACATTACAGATCCTTCTGTTTATTATATAGGAAAGGCATGAATTCACTTCCCTGCATCTGTTTCTTTGCTAAATATCCTAACAAAACATATTTTATCACTGGCATGCAATAGAGCTTGACAGGAAGAGAATGGGTACAGGACCACTTGGGTAAAGAATTTTCCCCATATTGCCAAGGCAGTATTAGCAATAAAATGATCTTATTGAAAAAAAGGAAGATAGAAAATGCAAAAAAAAGAAAGAGAAAAAAAAGAAAAAATGGAAGAAAGGAAAAGAAAAAAGAAAAAGAGAAAGCAAAAGAGAAAAGAGAAAGAAAGCAAAAGAAAAAGAGAAAGCAAAAGAAAGAAAAAGAGAAAGAAAGAAAGCGAAAGAATGAAAAAGAAAGGGAAAGAATGAAAAAGAAAGAAAGAATGAAAAAGAAAGGGAAAGAATGAAAAAGAAAGAAAGAATGAAAAAGAAAGAAAGAATGAAAAAGAAAGAAAGAATGAAAAAGAAAGAAAGAATGAAAAAGAAAGAAAGAATGAAAAAGAAAGAAAGAATGAAAAAGAAAGAAAGAATGAAAAAGAAAGAAAGAATGAAAGAAAGAATGAATGAAAAGGAAAGAAAGAATGAATGAAAAGGAAAGAAAGAATGAAAAGGAAAGAAAGAAAGAAAGAATGAAAAGGAAGGAAAGAATGAAAAGGAAGGAAAGAATGAAAAGGAAAGAAAGAATGAAAAGGAAAGAAAGAATGAAAAGGAAAGAAAGAATGAAAAGGAAAGAAAGAAAGAAAAGGAAAGAAAGAAAAGGAAGGAAAGAAAGAATGAAAAGGAAAGAAAGAATGAAAAGGAAAGAAAGAAAAGGAAGGAAAGAAAGAATGAAAAGGAAAGAAAGAATGAAAAGGAAAGAAAGAATGAAAAGGAAAGAAAGAATGAAAAGGAAAGAAAGAATGAAAAGGAAAGAAAGAATGAAAAGGAAAGAAAGAAAGAATGAAAAGGAAAGAAAGAATGAAAAGGAAAGAAAGAATGAAAAGGAAAGAAAGAAAGAATGAAAAGGAAAGAAAGAAAGAAAGGAAAGAAAAAGAAAAGGAAAGAAAGAAAGAAAAGGAAAGAAAGAAAGATGAAAAGGAAAGAAAGAAAGATGAAAAGGAAAGAAAAAGATGAAAAGGAAAGAAAGAAAAGGCTACAAAAAAAAGAAAGAAAAGGCTACAAAAAAAAGAAAGAAAAGGCTACAAAAAAAAGAAAGAAAAGGCTACAAAAAAAAAAGAAAGAAAAGGCTACAAAAAAAAAAGAAAGAAAGAAAAGGCTACAAAAAAAAGAAAGAAAAGGCTAAAAAAAAGAAAGAAAGAAAAGACTAAAAAAAAGAAAGAAAGAAAGAAAGAAAAGGCTAAAAAAAAAAAGAAAGAAAGAAAGAAAAGGCAAAAAAGGAAAGAAAGAAAAAGAGGCCGACATTGCTAAGAGCGACAATGAATACAAAGTTGTGGAGAACCATAACTTCCTATGTCCTGTAGGACATGGAACATTCAAAAGCATGTCATATTGTTCTGCATAATATATTTGATATTTTAGCTTCCATTCGGGCTAATTAGTTTGGAAAATAATTAGAAAGCAATACACTGTAAAGACCCATCATCCAGGCAGGGAGAAATAAATTAAGCAAATTTATCCGTTAACTCTACAATCCATTCATTAGCGGTTTTGATAATTTAACTCCCTAACGAATAATTAAAGACTAATATTTTTTGATGTCCAATGCAATTGCTTGGAAGATCACGATTGTAATGTGTGGCATGTTTCCCCAAGTATTACTTTGTGACAATGAAAATAAAGGACTTCAGAGACACTTTGGCAATTTAATGAAAGTGTAAAGAAAAGAAGGATACCCACTTTAAATGTGGTTTTGGTGGAACTTCAGATATCATACTGCAAGAGCATAGGACATATGAAAGGATTTTTCACTATAAGAAGTGCTGGGGAAATGTCTTGCTAATTGGCTAAAAAGCAAAGATTATAACAGAAATATGCAACAAATTATTTATAAGAAGGTAAGTTTGTTTTTTTGTTTTTTTTAATATGAAGCCTTTTCCTATTTTGTTACTAGATTTCCTCTGAAGGGTTGAAGAGATAAAAATTTGACCTTTGTGTGTGTGTGTGTGTGTGTGTGTGTGTGTGTGTGTGTGTGTGTATATATATATATATATATATATATATATATATATATAGAGAGAGAGAGAGAGAGAGAGAGGGAGAGAGAGAGAAAGTGGCAAAAGTTACAACCTTTTTTTTTTCTTTTTCAAATGAAGGTGGAAAGAACAATGTGAAACAATTCATTGGCCATCATGATGACCAGACCCAACACCACCAGACTTCTTGTGGGCTGTACTGAAAGATCTTGTTTACAGGCTCAAAACAAAATCAATTCCTAAATTAAAATAAGCAATAAATTTTCTGAAATTAATGTAGAAATGTGTCAAATGGTTTGTAGAAGCATTGCTGATAGGGTTTAGTCTTGTATTGAACATGAAGGGGAGCATCTTGAACTTGCTAAATAGTTTGCTAATTATAACAAATCATGTTGTTTTGATTTGACAATACATATAGATTACTGTAATTTATTTTTGTTCAAAAAAGTTAAAGTAAAGTGCATTACTTTTGCTGCACCCTCTATGTGCAAGCATATATTCAACTTCTAAATGCAATATAACTAAGATATTATTTAATTAGGAAAGCTTTTAATTGCTTCTATGAATAAAATATATTACAGCCATTGTTGTCTTAAGAAAAGTTTTTTCTATGAATAAAGAATTTCTACAAGAATTGTTTTCATTTTTTTTAATTACTTATATTTTGTTGACAGTTTTATCAGTATTTTATATATTATATCTATTTTATATACTATTATATCTATATATTCTCTATTTTATAGATTATATTTATTTTATATATTATTATATCTATATATTCTCAATTTTATAGATTATATTTATTTTATATATTATTATATCTATATATTCTCAATTTTATAGATTATATTTATTTTATATATTATTATATCTATATATTCTCAATTTTATACATTATTTTATAAATTATTATATTCTCAATTTTATAGATTATTTTATATATTATTATATCTATATATTCTCAATTTTATACATTATATTATTATTATTATATCTATTTTATATATTACTAGCAGTAGAGCCCAGCGTTGCCTGGAGATCTAACAGTAAGAGATAGATCAAGTATCGACCATCATAAAGACTGAAAAATAAAATTGACAAAGATTATTGTTTAAGGTTGATGGACACGCATGTCTTAATTAGTTTTTTTTTTTTTTGTTTCGTTTTTTTTTTTTTTTAAGAATTGGTCAAACCCAAACTCAAACAAAAACATTGTTTTCAATCGTTATGAGTCTACCGATTGAATAGAATTTTATTATAAACAATTGTCTTGTAAATGGAATTTTTAAAGCATTCTGAATGTAAAAATAAAGAAAAAAGTGTGCAAGAAACACTACCTGCCAAAAAAAAGTGAAGTTTTGTTGAAATCGGTTGAAAAATGTAGAAAATCCGAACCCATATATAAATGAACACACACACACAAACAACCTTGGTTTTATAATAAGTATAACTCGATATGAGTTGTCCCCCCCTTTTCATTCTCACGATGCCTCTTAATTGTGTTTTCAAATTGGTTTCATGCAAGAACAATTGTGTTTTTCCAATTTTTGGCGATGTCAGAACCACCGCAAGGTAATTTTACGTAGTCCTGTGAAGTTTTGTTGAAATCGGTTGAAAAATGTAGGAAATCCGATCCAATATATAAATGTACAGACACACACAATCTGCGTTTTATAATAAGTATGATTATATCTATTCTCTATTTTATACATTATATTATTATATCTATTTTATATATTATTATATCTATATATTCTCTATTTTATACATTATATTATTATATCTATTTTATATATTATTATATCTATATATTCCCTATTTTATACATTACATTATTATATCTATTTTATATATTTTACTGATAATCAGAAAAAATCATCCCAATCAATTTAAATTCAGTTTGAAATACAGCAAAGTATTTTGTTTATTGGAAATATTAAATTTAATCCATTAGTATTGCAGGATGCTAGTATATTTGAGTAAACATTTAGTCACCATTATGTTGTGGTAATCAACACTTTGGAGAGTAAATATTTATGGGCTCCTGGAAAATTTATCCCATAAACAATATTAGCAGATTCAATGTGAGTAAGTAAAAAATGTGTAACACAAAACAATAAATATAAAACAAACAACAATGCATGTATTGACAAAAGGAAAAAAACATGAAACTAGCTATAAGAATGTGCTTGTTTGTGTAATATATATAATAAGAATGTGTGTGTGTGTGTGTGTGTGTGTGTGTGTATGTGTGCATAACAAGCATGTGTGAGAGAGTACAAAAGTCAAGAGAGAAAACCATGAAATGAATATGCCCCAGTGGAGGAGGGACACTTGACTCACATACAACTACATCTTAAAGCCAGATCTGAAAACTGAAAAAGAGAGTAGGGAGATAAATGCATGCATTTATACAGGCTCAAGTAGTGCCCATTAGAGATGTTTTTTTTTTTAGCAAAATCAAGTGGGATAACCCACATTAGGTTAGAATTAAAATTAAAGGCTCCAAGAAAGATTTTTCACTTTTTTAAATCCATATAGCTTTGTATGGGTGCTTACATAAAAAAAGCATATAGAAAAAAACTTGCATTTTTAAACCTATTGGTTATAGAAAGGAAAGGTGAAAGATGATTTATTTTTAAATATAAACAATACCAATTTCTTGATTATTGTACTACTGATGTTCCATATTTAATTTTTCTTTTAACTTTTTTTGCAGATAGCAGTAAAAAAAACTACTGTTTTTGATCTATGACATAATAATATAACATTCATAATAATCTAGCATGAGTAAATAAACATTATTTTCATAATATTTTAAGCAAAAAGTATTAATTTCACAAAATCCAATTAATTAATCCATAAACTTACTAATTTACTTTGAAACACATCCCAAGGGCAAATATTGCACTTTTAAAAGATTTTTAAAATCTGTTTACATTTTCGTTTACAATAGCAATTTGATGAGTGATGAGTGAACATAAAAATATTTTTAAAATGTCTAAAAAAACTTTATAAACGGAAATTAATTTTTTCCACACTGATTAGCTTTCATATTGTTCTAATAAAACCCAAATTTTACTATAAAGGAAGCATTTTTAAATTTTTAATGTGTTTAAGGTTTTTTTTAGCTTAAACTTTGGCAGTACCTACTGATATTTAACTAACTCACTGACTCACCTAAAAAAAAAAAAAAGAAGAACGCCACTAGAGGATGCTCCATAAGCCTATGAGCAGACATCCCCCTTTTCCTTTTTCACTCAGAGACAGTAAAATGTAGGTTGAACGAGGAAAATGCTTTCCCACTGGGGAATGCACACATATGTATGCACCTTTCATTTCATTTTCTCTAGCTTTCAGATGTAGTCACACATAGATAAGGATATTGCTGCTGAGGTGCATTCGCTTCCCTTGGTCCTCTGTTGATTTTTGAACTCTCTCTCACACACACGCATATATAGATGTGTCTATCACACACACTTGTTACACTTGCTTCTACACAAACACCTTCACTAGTTTAAGTGTTTTCTTCATTCATATTCATTGTTTTTATAACATGCAACAATCTTCTATCGTCTATGCATACCCTTAATATATACTTATCGTTTGTGATTTATATAAGAAAAATATACAGAAAAACAAACAAAAATCGTAATATGCAATTATGCTGTTTTAATGTTAATATAATGTCAACGTCGGACGTTTCGGTCTAACAGACCATCTTCAGGACATATTCATAAAACATAATTAACATTAGACTATATTCAATTCAACATGAAAAGACAATGGACATAAGAGTAAGACCAATCCAAACAGATAACTGAAATTTTTTTTGAAGATGGTCTATTAGACTGAAACGTCCGATGTTGACATTATATTAACATTAAAACAGCATAATTGCATATTAGGATTTTTGTTTGTTTTTCCATATATTTTTCTTCATACTGTTGGATCTATATCCATATATTTGCTTATATATATATATTTAAGTTATGAAGAACTTGGTAATCTGTATGGGTAATCCAAAGGAGGATGAAATCCTGAGAGCTCATATATATATATATATATATATATATATATATATATATAATTAGTCAGTTTTGTTATTTAGTTCATTTATTACCCGGACTCACATTCCAAGTACACCATTTTTGTTGTGGGATAAATATACCAGGAGATACGTTTTCTACCTGAACACTCGACCAGCACTTCCCGCAACTCTACTTTCAAACCAAGGTAAAAACCTTTTGGAATAACTTGAAAATATTTGGTAACTGATTTCAAAGTTGTCTTTTTTTTTTCTTTTAACTGAAGAGTGCCAGACCTTGATGGATCTAATGGATAGATTGCAGGCTGGATCTTAAAGAATAATTTGTATCCTATTAATAAATTTTTATCTCCAAGCTTAAGAATTTGCCATGATAAAAATAGAGTAATTGGAAAAGGAAAAAAAATATATATTTTGTACATTAAGTTCAGTATTTGCAGGTGCATCAAAATACAAATATTTTTCTTGGACTAAGAATTATTTTAATTTTTCTACTGTGGCAAAATTAAGAAGATGAAAACATATTTTAATAATAATTTGGTATGTACTACATTCAAACATTTTTTGTTAAAGAAAGACAACAGGCAAGTGATGCATATATTTTTTTCTTGTTGGCCAGGTTCTCAGTCTTCAAATTGTAAAGGAATTGTCCATAGTTCAAGTTAATTCTTTCTAAGGTTCCAAGTTTCAAAAAAGAAATTAGATAAAATTGAAGTTGCATCCTGTATCTTTGATATAATTTGGAATTTGACAGAACATAAATTCTGAGGATCTACTAAAATTACAAATTCTGGTTATTTTGATTTAATATGAATAGTGTTTATTAAAAACGTGTATTTTTTGTTTAACACATTCACTACACTTTCTTTACATAATGCTACCCGTGTCTTCATTAGTTAGCAATAATATTTATAGATTGATCTATAAGACTGTGGTGAATACAAAATAAAAATTACTCTTTTCTCCACTGTTTTCAAATTTACAAGCCTATGCAAAAATTTATTTTGACCACTAGAAAAAGGGATTGGCTCCAGGCTGAAGAAAAACCAAAGCAAAGTTTAATGAGCCTATGTGAAAATTTATTTCGACCAATGTAAAAGGGATTGGCTCCAGGCTGAAGAAAAAACCAAAGCAAAGTTTAATGAGCCTATGTGAAAATTTATTTTAACCAATGTAAAAGGGATTGGCTTACAAACTGAGAAAAAAAAGTAACAAACTGATGTGAAATCACTTTTTGATATAAATAGGCAGAGAAAGTTGAATCGAGAGAGAAAATGCAGAAAATCCAGAGTTCTACACATCTTAATAACGCTGGTGTCAAATTACATGCTGATAAATTATCAGTCTCTGATATCAGAGCAATTTATTTCCCCACTAAAGTGTAGAATATTGGTTAACTTGCAAGTGGCCTGACACACATGTAGACTGGTGTAGTCACTTCAAGTTGAACAAACAGCACTGAGTGATTTAATGGAGAGATATATGGGTGAATAGAGTCCACTCATGCAAATGTATTGGGCAGATCCATTCTAGTAAAGTAGACTAACTCACCTGCTGATTAACCGCAACAAATGATCCAGCTTGCAGTTAGGAGCCTGGAAGGGGGTGGATCTTCCGGGGCCCTTTGGTTAGACAGATGGTCCTGTCCACATTCTTGGAGTGCGGTTTGGACTTGACCTCCAGCTGGAGAAAAATTGGTCAGAAGTACAGGCTAAGATTGACGCGGCCGGTCAGACTTGGCATTGATGGAGGTGGTCCGTGAAGGGCAGGGCAGAGGCATGTGCCACATGTCTTTCCAATTGTCCTTTACTGCTTCCCCTCTGTAAGGACCATAAGAAGGTGCTTGAGCAATTGCTATCCTCCATTTTATTGGGGAGACATAGTCATAAGGTCAATAGAGGAGTGTGCACAACGTCCGTGTCATGGAGGGCTGGGAATGCCACACTTGGTGAGCCACAAACTCGCCTTGAGGTTGTCCTTCCTACACCGCGCATTGACAGGGGATTGTAAACCCCGGGATCAATCGGATTTCCTTTGCAAATGTCAGTCTGCCTTGTTGGCTATTCCTCAGTCCAGTGACCTTTCTCAGCTTAGGAAGGTTTTCTATCATCAACTAGTGAAGGATCCACTATGTGAGGGGCTTGGCTTGTCAGAGGAGGAGCTTTGCTCCTTCTGATCCTGGGCGCCAATGGTGAATTACCTCAGTAACCCTGAGTTTTCGCTTACCTGGTAACTGGTTCGGAATAGGCTATCTCTCAATGACAAGGCCTTCATATGGAGCTTGGCAGATTTGCCAGACTGTGAACAATGTGACCTTGGCTGAGAAGAAATGGCTTCACATGCCTTCTACCATTGTCCTCGGGTTCACCCCTTATGGGATCATGTCGGCGAGTTGACGGCTTGTATCGCTCCCAAAAAGCTTGTGCTCATTGATCGCGCATATGTGCATAACAATGTGTCGCCCTCGTACTCTGGGGTGAAACGAATGGCATTTCTAACGCTACTGGGCACAGCCCAAATGGTGATTTGGGCAACGTGACAGGAGGAAGTCTTGTGAGGCAACCGTCTTTCTCATCAGGATCTGATCCGATTCTTTGAGCATCAGCTCAAGATAAAGATTAGAACTGATAGGAAACGCTTGCAGTCTTTAGTGAAAGGTGGGTGACTGAGGCAAGCTTGGTTCATGTGAACGGGGCTAGCATTGATTTTCTCTTTTAGGTCTACCTATGTCATATCAGGGCAGCTTCCTGTGGAGCCCTCCCCTGGTTAGGCTAGACAAGCTTTGTGTACCTAATTAATGTGAGTAAGTGTTGTTCCCGGCCTGTTTCCGGCCACATCTTTGGTTTATGATCTAAGTTGAGATTCCAATCTCCCCAGTTTGTTTTGGCCCCTTTTTTATCTTAACTTGGTCAGCTTTTTATTTTTCCCATGTCCATATATTTTTTATCTTTTCCCAATCCATTAGCGAGAGAGCCTCTTGATTTTGTCCAATGGGCAGAATACAGCAGCCTCTCTTTTTTGAGGGTTGGATGGGCTCTACTAACATCAGTTATGTTTAGTTTATTTTGTGTTTAAGTTTAGTTTGTTTTGGGGTGCATCCCCTCCCCTCCCCTCTCATTGTCACTCATAACATTTTTATGTATGAAGCTTATCAAATTTTTATATTATGGGGTACGTTTTTGTAGGTTCCCTTGAGAGAATATGGCATTATGGTATATGACGGATGAGTTTGTTATAAAATAAAATAAGACATATCTCGGCTGATTTACAGGCAAATACTCAAGAGCAAGAACCGGATGTGAACGGGACAAAACCCCGTCACAAAATGACCATTACCTTCAATTACAAATGTTCCCAACACACGAGTTCCAGTCGAAAAATAAAATAATAATTAAAGTGTTCTATTTTTCGTCCAATAAAAATGCTTCCCTCCTAATTATACTCGCTTCGTTTTTCGAGCCTGTTAAGCCATAAAAAAATGCTATAAAAGGGGTCACACGGAAGTTCAACAGGCAGTCAACAGGTGGCCACAAGGAGACCTGTCACGGTCAGGCCGAGTGTTCAGCAGCTGTCAGCAGGAGAACACCAACCACCGTCAACATGTGTGAACTACTATGAGAGATCGACCTAGATCCGAAAGCCGGTTATGAACTTTACTACAAGGAAGCTGCCCCAAACCCTCACTTTCCTGTTGAAATAAACCACGTAAATCTATTTCTACTGTTGTCGTATTTCTTTCTTGCAACCATACGCTTGTCTATAACAAGTTCTTATGGTGAATTGTAATGAGTGAATGGGTTGTGAATAGGATTAGCTAGGTAATGGATAGTCAGTGACGACCAGCCTTAACCCATTCCCTATTTTAAGCCATGTGCCATAATTGTATTTTTATACAATAAATATACAAGGAGGCAGCCATGTTAGAAGGTAAGTCATTGGACTTCTACATAAAGCAACAAAAACCAAGGACTTATAGATCATCTTGAACAAATTAATACAAAACTTGTTTTCATAAAATCTTTAAATTTTTTTCTAACCCCTCGCCAGCCACCTCACCATTTTTTGTTAAACAGTGATCAACATGAAGTTCAAGTTGTTTTCTGAAACTTATTTACCACAACACTGGCATTTCTTTAAAGCATCAGGTACTTTTAGCCAAGTCTGGTTACACCGAAATAATTTCAGTAGATAAGTTCTATCACCATTTTAAAAGTAAATATTTATGTGACACAAGGTCGATTTTTTTTTTTTTTTAATATGTGGGGAGCTCTAGACATATACGTATGTATTTGGGCAGAGGACAAAAATGTTTGTCCAGTCCCTGCAATCACTGTCATGCTGACATCAATCACAAGGTTGGAATCTCCAAGACTGGGCCTTCTCCAATCTAAAATGAGGAAATCATTTTGATGAAAGAATATTTACTTCACTTCCAGCTAAAAGTGAACACATGTGCCAGATTACAGGGCTTAGTTTTTCATTTTTTTTTAGCATCAGGTAATTTTAGCCAAATCAGGTCATGTTGAGCATCCTTGCTTAAAATATAACCCTAATTAGAGACATTTCAGTTATTAACATGGATCTTTTCTGTTAATTCATCCCAAAATAAAAAGAATTTTTACTAAAATTCACACCAAATTCTCCCAAAGCAAGGCCCTTCCAATGCATCCCACTTGGGTTGACCTTTATAATCACCTCAAATGTGGGCAACGTGTACACTATTTCTAAGTGTTTGAGTCAGTGTTCACACTCACCCTGATAAACGAGCCAAAAACAGGTCTTTTTTTCTTTTTTCTTTAAATTGTAAAAAAAGTCCTTATAAATACCTTGAATATCATCTGCACTTGCGAAATGTGAATCACTCCTTCATTTTTGGTAATGTTTCATTCTGAGCATTGGAGTAGTCGCGAGGCAAGCTAAAATTTTGATTTAAAATTTATTATTTCAAAAGAGTGCCAAAAATTTAATAAAAACACAAAATTTGATTCAAAATTTTTTGGGGGTGGGTGATGAATTAATATTTGCAATAAGTAACTTTACATTATTGGGGCAGGGGGGACAATTAAGAGAAAAGATCCATTTAATGCTTTGATAAATTTGCATTAAAAAAAAATCTAAGCCTTCTTTTACACTTATTTTTCTTGTCAGAATCCATCTTACAGATTTATAGATCTAACATTTATCTGTACATTGAATATTGCTGATTTGTCTGGTGTCCTTGCTATATATTTCTAGATTCTTGACAAAATACAAGGGCCTGTAGGGTTATCAAAGGTCTGTAATGCATCTCGACTTCAGATACTTTCCTACTACCATGATGTAGCTTTCCTCTATCTTTTCTATAAATATTTTAATGGAAATTCTGATGAGCTTTTCTCCTTCGTGCTTCAACTGAATGAATTTAAGCGTATTAATAGATTGGATTAGCTAGATGCCACCATAAGATCTATTCTAATAGTTTCTATAGTGATATGTAAATAACTGCTTAATTAGCATAGCCAAGGCATAGAAACTGTATATGTGCCTAAGTAGTATGGGGAGGGGCACAATATGATAAACGAGGGCATCCCGAGGTGGTGTAATGGTTAGCAAGCTTGTCTCACTAGAACAATTATGACTGAATCCTCATACATTCGGCCCTGTGCCACACCTAAACTATGCTTGGAAAATCATTTTTGGGCACCTCAAGGCAGTGTAATGGTTAGCAAGCTTGTCTCGCTAGAACAATTACAACTGAATAGTGTGTTCGATCCTCACTGGGCGCCCCATACTTTCAGCCTTGTGCCACATCTAAGCTACACTTAGAAAATCCCTATATGAACAGTCGAATAGATTGTTCATTACTGTTGGACTTTCTGCTTTGAGAGTCCAACAGTTTCTTGCTTCACTCCCACCTGCAATATTCAAAATTTTAAATGTAACATTAGTCACTGCCTTCTGCCTTCTTGAAACCTGTTCTTTTATTGTCCTTTCTCTTCATTTGTCTTATTTGCTTTCACTTGCAGTAACCCTTTGCATCTTAGTGGCATTATTGTCTTATTTTGAGTGAAAAGAGTTTAAAAAAAAACAGTTAAGATATAAAAGAATGCAATAAGTTTAAGAAGACTTTTTAGAATTATAGCCTTTGCCACTTTATAATACAAATTCAATCAGAGATAGTATTGGAAAGTTCCTACACTAGATTCTTTTGTCAAATTTCATAACTGATTCCAGTCACGTGAGTGAGATAATTGTTCAACGGCGGTACTTGTAGATGAGTTCACAAATTTTTTTCCACATTTACTAACATTTTATTGGTTGCTATGAATGCTCAACATCTTTTATAACGGACACTAAATCAACCTTTTAATACACATGCTACTAAAAAAAAAATGTTTAACCTTGGGAAAGTTTGCTAAGAAAGCATTTCAATAGAAGATTTACGGTGCTACTACCATCCATTTTCTACTATCTATTCCTTTTCTACTATGGTATGATATTTACCAATTGCTGGAAATATAAAAACCATTAAAGAAGCGTAAATAAACAGATTTTAGTGTAGAATTTATACCAGTCATTATTTATAGGCGACTTTCCGGTAAAAGTTATAGTACTCATCGGGATTTTGTGAACAAAATAATACACTAATTCTAAAATTTTACACATTTCGTAATGGAATACACATAAATACCCCTTTTACGTATACAAATTAAATAAATACGCCACTCTTTAGGTTAAAATAACATTGTATGTAGTTTGATGAATTAATTGCTGTAGGCCGGAAGTGGTTTGTTTGTGCATCGTCATTTACGATAGGTCGCAAATGACTTGGTAGATTTACTGAGCTTCATGCAACATTTGATGAAGAGACATTGTTCAAATTTATCAGCCATTGTTAAGGTTGCACAGCTATTGTAACACAAGAGAAAATAGCTTACCTCCTGGTAGAAAGCGGGTGTCTTGTGCGTAAAGTATCCCAAAAAGAAAATGGCGACTTTACGAGTAGCATATTTAAGAAACGATAGATCACGAAACTGGGCCCGTCTCGCGAGACTCTTTTTAGTACCTATGCAAATTTGATCTGTCACTCAAGCTACACAAAAGTGTTTCACGACGTGACACAGGGGTGCGATTTTGGTAGCGAACAGGAACACGGGTGGTAGATTGTTGTGCTTGCAGTGTTTGGTGGTCGAAACGGATTAGGGAATTTTATTCCAAGCACGATGAAACTGACTACAGTTTTAAGATTTCATCTAATATGAAAACCTAAGTAAGTAAGCGCATTTTTCAGCACCCTCACGTTGGTTATGAATGTAAGCTGAGGTTTAACGTCAATACCGTGCAAAAACTGCCCAAGGCCCCTTTTGGGGATTCCTCAAGTGCCAGGCATTTAAACCCAGCTCCCTCCTGAAGGAGAAGTACTGCCTGGGTGGAAGTTCCCCTGGAGCTTGGGCTTAATATTTTTTTAAATTTACTCGGTATGTACCAAACCTGACTGTAAACTTGCTATCAATGTTTGGCTGTCTGTGCATTTTTTATTGAACGGTACAATCACAGTGCATACAGTTCTAGAACTGAAATGTACACCTGTTGAACCCAATTTTCCAACTCTTGGCTCATGCTTCAACAACAAGGATTTCAACAAAACTATTAATGACGTCACTCAATCTACTGATTGAGCAAAAACAAATTCAGATGTAAAAAGTCTCTCAATAATTGGCAGTGAATTAGTGCTTGATAAAAAAGATTTCTCTCCTTATTCAGTTTAAGAGGTTATCTTTCCAAATAATTGTGATAATTAATGAGATTGTTGGAGATTACCTTCGCCTTGTCTCCCAAAAGGCTCACTTTAGGTGGTGCTGTTTCAGGACTATAAAAGAATGGGTGAATTCTCTCTCTCTCTCTCTTGTTTTTCTTTTTTCTTTTCTTTTACACCTTAGAATCTAGTAGTAAAAACAACAGGACTTCTCTCCACTGAGAGGTTGTCTTAACATAAGACATCACACATACCCGCACACATTTTCTAACAGCAAAGTCCATAAATGTTTTTCTCCCTTGTTCAGCTGTGTACACACATATATTTTCTTTTTTCTCAAATTATATATATATTTATATATATATAATTATTATCAGCAATTAATACAAAAACATGTTAAAAATCGCTACAGAATAGCAATTGTGTTATAATTATTTATCAAATTTTCTTATCTTACCTGGAGATATATATATGTGTGTGTGTGTATGTATATATATATATATATATACACACACACACGCAAACAGGGTGGTCCAAAAGTCTTGTTATCCTCTACCAAAAGGTAATGGAACAAGTAATACAAAGCACATGTACTGGATTCACTTTCATTGATGCTGTCATGCATCGAGAAGGTCTGTATAAACATCATCATTTTCATGGCGCAAAATGATATGCTGCCATGTCCTGTGTGATATTTTACAAAGCTGTGCTGGAAGCTGTTGTGATCCTTGCCCCATCCATCTCTCCCTGAAAAAATTTAATTTAGGTATTCCCTGATAGTAATAGCATAGTGGGGTAAGGCACCATTTTTTGAAACCAACACTTATTCAGGTCATCATTCAACCTCTAAAGCTGTGGAACTAACCACTCCCTTAACATGACCAGGTAAGAGTGCTGGTTAAAAGAGACCTTGAAGAAATAATAATTAATAGATTATTAAAACTGATCCAGAGATACCTGACACCCCCAACAATCGCTAACACAAACCCACTCTCATTAACAAGGTACCTACAGAGACTGGCTCTGAAAAATACATAAATAAGCGCTCCAAAGACAAGTACTTAGTGGCTGACGAAAGTCATTAAAGGACGGTTTGAAATAGTCTATTCCGATGTTGAGGTAATTGTTGTGTGTGTGTGTACACACATACAAACAGAGTGGTCCAAAAGTCTTGTTATCCCCTACCAAAAGGTAATGGAACAAGTAATACAAAACACATGTACTGGATTCACTAATAATTATCCTAATACTTTGCTTAGAATTTAAAAGGAACTGGAAACCCACTCCTAAAAAGGAAACAAGGGATAAATCTCTACTCCTATTCAAAAGATCAGGGAGGTGTGTGAACCGGATGTTATCTGCTCCTATTATTTTTCTGACATTAAATAACCTGCAAAGGGTTAATAAGCCATAAAAGACAAATCAATCAAAATAAAAGACTAGAAGCTGTGGAAAGTCATGATCACCCACATCTTGAAGAGGAATAGTACATGAAAGAAAAGCAAGAAGTTAAAGTAGAATAATTTTGAAACAGTCGTCTTCAGAGGAGAAAAACAAACAAAAAAACAATCACACTTGGCCTTTTAGGAAGAACCTGATCTTAACTTTGGACTCAACATGTACACATGATTCCTGGCTTACATCCAAAAATTCAGTCAAGAAGTTTCCATTTTGAAACTTTGGATTTAACTCACCCTTAATTATCTCTTCCTCCACCGCAATGAATTGTGGATAACTTGACCTCTCTTAGAGCATTTTTGGCAAACAGCATCCTCGGTCATAGGAAGTGTATGGTATAAAACACCTTAACTCCCTCACTTTGTTTGGCCTAAATCCTTGGAATCTACACGCAATGGCTCTTCTTGGCATTGATTGAGGAAAGCACTTGGCCTGTGTCCAGGCAACAGCTCAGTCTACAATTCATTCAAGCATATATTTAAACTTTGGAAACATAACAAACGTCTTGTATATTTGCTAATATTTCCTCACCATAGAAGTGTGAGATTGGCTTAATGGTTACTATCATGAAGAATAGAATCAGTGAACTAGGTTCAAATTCCAGACTAAAGTCCTTATGAAAGGCATGAAGCCACCTTTCCCTGCTTTTTATCCTATGCCAGATATCTTGACAAAATGTTTCATAACTGACATGTCACAATAAATGCAGAAGAATTAACATTTGAGAAAATCACTCACCCATCATTCACTAGTAGAAAAAGCTGCAAAAGGCATGTATCCACTTTTCCCTGTGCTCTTGTCTGTCATCTTGACCAAATATCTCATAACTGGTATGCCACAATATCTGATAGAGAAGAGAGTTAGCACTTGGGCAAGCCATTCTCCCATTATTATCTTTCTTAGGCACTAGTAAATTCATGCCTTTCAGAGATTTTCTTATGAAAAGCTCCTTTAGAAATTTTCTTATAAAAAGCTCTGAAAGGCATGAATTTACTTCTCCCTGTGCTCTCCTGTATTATTTTGACAAAATATTCTATAATGTCAATTATAGGATATTTTGTACAATACAAAATTTATATATATTTTATATTTTGTATAATACAGGAGAGCACAGGGAGAAGTAAATTCATGCCTTTCAGAGCTTTTCATAAGAAAATTTCTGAAAGAGATTTTCATAAGAAAATCACAATAACTGATAACAAAAAGTGTTAGCACTTGGGAAAGCCATTCTTCCATGATTATCTTTCTTAGGCATTAGTAGGAAAAGCACCAAAAGGCATGAATTCTCTTCTCCCTGTGCCCTCTTCTGCTATCTCGACAAAATGTTCCATAACTGGCATGCTACAATAGTTGATAGAGAAGAAAGTTAGCACTTGGGTAAGCCCAAGATTATCCCATGATTATCTCTCTTAGGGAAAGCAGTGAAAGGCATGAATCTACTTCTCCCTGTGCTGTTTTTTTAAAGACTGTTTACAAGTTGAAGTGATATTTGCTATACATCTGAAGAAATCATTTGAAATACATAATGATTCTAGTTTTAGAATTTTCAACCATCACTTATTAAAAATGTTGATTTTATCAATTTCTAATATAGAAAAATTTTGATCAATTTCATCAAGTGTCAAAATATTCTAGACAGTAGTTCAATGGTTGGTTTTATCCTCCCTCACTTGTACAAATGGAATCTGCCAAATGATATACACTCCTGATCAAAAATTTAAGACCACTTGAAAAATTTTTTAAAAAGATTGTTTTTCATGGAAAAATTTTAAACATTTCTTACTTAAGGTTACTAATTTTATAATCTAAAAGGTTATGTAAACAAAAAGTTATAATCCTAACATTTTATTGAGAAATTGACATTTTTATAAAATGAAGTGTTTTACACTTGATCAAAATTATAAGACCAGGGACAAAAATTCTACGAAATTGTACGAAAAGTGTACAAAAACATTCAACAACCAAATTTGATAAATGAGTTCTAGCTCCACTGGTTTTGATGACTTCAAAAATTCTTTGAGGCATGCTAGAAATTAGTGTTTCCATTAAGCTGTGAGGAATATTGCTCCAACTTCTGAAGATAGCTTCATGAAGTTCATTTTTTGTTGAATATTGTTTGCCATTTCAATAAACATCTCTTGTCATCCATCCCCAAACATTTTCAATTGGGTTCAAGTCCAGTGAGCATGCAGGATGTCTCAAGAGATGGACCCCATTTTCTTGTAGAAATGGTCATGGTCCGGCATGCAGCGTAGATTGCAGCATTATCCTGTTGGAATAACCATCCATCTCCACACAAGCGATGGCCTCCATCATCAACGATGCTTTTTGTAGCATGCTAACATAACAAGCTGCTGTCTGACTACCCTGCACCATCTGGAGCTCCATCGTCCATCTGTAAGAAAAGGCACCCCCTACCACTAGGGACCCTCCACCACTATGACGTGTAGAGAAAATTTCAGGAGGCATGTTTTTGTTATGCCAATATTGTTGGAAGCCATCAGGACCATCTAGATTGAATTTTTTCTCATGAGAAAACAGGACTTTCTTCCACTTCTCAATGTCCCATGTTTTGTATTCACAACCAAACCTTAAACAGTTCATTTTGTGACATGGAAGCAGCCAAGAAATTTGTTTGCACTTTTTATTTACCATGCTTTTTTGTCATAAGTGTCATCTGATGGGTACTGGACTGCAATCAGCATCTGTGGCTGCCTTAATTTGACTAAAAGAAAGTCCACTGGCTTTCACATCAACCCGTCTTATTCTCCTACTCAATGCCAGAGAAATTTTTGGGGGCCTACCAAGTAGACTTTGCATTTCCATAATTCGCACTGTTCTTTAGAAAGTTGCAAATCACAGTTTTACTGCGATTTACCTTAGCTGCGATCACCCACTGTGACAAACCTTTATTATGGAAATCTAGAATTTGAGCACACTCAATTTCAGTAGGTTTGCTTGCTTTAGGCATGGTGACACCTTTACACAGTGATTGCTAATCTCTAATTGAACTAAAAACATTGGAATTACCCTAGATCTAACAATTTATACCCACTGGTCTTATAATTTTGATCAAGTGTAAAACGCCTCATTTTATAAAAATGTCCATTTCTGAATAAATTGATCAGATTATAACTTTTTGTCTACATAACCTTTTAGATTATAGAATTAGTAACCTTAAGTAAGAAAAAGTTTATAATGTATCCATGACAGTCTCTTATAAAAAATTTTCAAGTGGTCTTAAATTTTTGATCAGGAGTGAATGTATGATATAATAGATTGGTTGGTTGATTTTGTTTAGTGGCATATCAACTACTATGGGTTATTTAATGCCAAAATCTAAATATTTTGAATGGCTTCAGCTAAATATATTTTTCAACACAATTGTATACCTTCAACTACAGAAAATTTTGCCATAAAATGTATTGTTGGTATTTTTACTATAAAAATGTATTTTTATACTTTCATAGTGTTTTGTTTTTGTTTGGGGGTTTTCTATTTGCTCATAGCTGGGACCCTAACAGGTGCTACCACCCCAGGTCAGGATGGGCTTGGGAACAAAAGCAATTAAGAGGTAGTTTCACACTTCTCAAAACCTCCAATTTCCTGATCAGAAGCCTTGCTGACAGATGTAGTTTATTGCCATACCCAAGGCTATAATAGGTAAAGAGATAGTGTAGCTATCATGAGAAGCAGACAAGAATATGGCTTTACAATAGTATGATTTCTGTAATCAGAAAGACTGTATGAAAGTAATGAAACTGAGCATTTGAACAATGTATCTACAAGTTAAGACCAGAAAAGTGAAATAGTTTTGCATCACATGAATAACAAGAGTATCTATTGGAGTGCAGTGATTAGCAAAATCATGTCAGTTTGCTAATATAGTAAGTTCAATCCTAGCTTGATGCCTAACTTATATCAGATTTTATGAAGTAAATCAATGTTTTCATGGCAAAGTTTAACCTTTGTGCCTGCAAACAAAAAAAAAAACATGTTTCAAAAAAGAAAGTGAAATGAGCATGATACAGCGTTAATCCAATGGCTTAAACTATTAGCACCTCCCCAAGAAAATGACTTTTTTGCCATTGAACAAATTTGTGTGTGTCTTAAGTTGTGCTGAAACAGTCTTATTTAAATTAACCCAACCTACAATTTGTTATGAGAAGGTCTCAGGTTCAATTCCTTAAGTCACAAGTTAACATTTCTCCCCCTTTTTCTTTTTCTCTCTCATGGCCTGCCATGCATCTCATGATTTTTTGGGGGAGACAAATATTCTAAGATATCAAAGAATATCAGCCACTTGGTGTTCTTGGGAAATCCATATGATTTCCTTTATTTCATTCTTAGCGTTTCTTTGAGAAGGGCCGTCTCAACTCTGAGCCTTTTATCAAGAATGAGATTGACTGAATGAGTGGCACTATATACTCCAGAGTTGTCTGTTTTGAAGACTATAGGGATCTTTGACAAATCATCTATGTGAAGAATTTCACAAAGTAATGTTTTGTAATATATACAAGCCTCAGTAAGATCCACTAAAGCTAGAGTCTCTGCTGCTTGTGTTCTTTTGACAACTCTCCTTATCCTCTTGAATTGCCAATGTACAGGGAAGTATTTGCCATTGCCTCGAACAATGAAAATGATATAACCCCCCTGACAATCACCATCACTATATGCTACTATTTGCAGTTTCTTGAGATCGCCAAGAGCTGGAATACAAATCTGAGAAGTCTCCTTGGCTTGTTTTTGTTTTTGTTAGCTTGTTGTATACAATCAAATCTTCCCTTCTTCATAAAAGATGGAAATTCACTCACATCAAAACTGAGATCAGACCTGGTCTGGGTGGCAATCCAATTTAATCTGCCATTGGTCTGTCTAACCATTGTTTCTTCATCAGAACTCAGGCTTTCATCTCCAACAACATAAAGAACAAGAATAAGTTAAAGTCCTTGAACATATTTGTCATTGGCTAATAACAATGTTTTTTTCTGATTACCATCTAATCCAAGGTACCTGAAGTTAACTGAATCCTCAGATTTTACAACAAAAATGGCCTTTAGTTTATCGATGATGGATCTTCTGAAAAGCTCAGAGCCACCCCAATAGAAGTCATCAACATGTGTGAAAATAATGCCATGCATTTCCCCATTATGGAAGCAAATAAAAATAGCTTGGTCATATCTGGATATCATGGCTCCAAGTCTCAGCAGTGCATTTTTTTACCATAAGATACCAGGACCTTGAGGCATCAGTCAAACCATAAACACACATGGTAAGCTTCCAAAGTTTACCTCTGTCATTGAAGTAAACTTTGGTAAATTCAGGTGGTGGCAACAAATAAACAGGTCTGTTCATTTTCATGCCTTGGAGAAAAGCAGTCTTCATGTCTAGAGAATTGCAAGACCAACCTTTCAAGACGATCACAGCCAAAGCAATCCTAAATCTTTCTTGGTAACATGTGGGAGAGTCAAATCTAATGGATCCTGTGTCTCAGTCCTGAAATTTTCTAGCAACAATCCTGGCCATAACAGAATTATTGCCTTGTACAGATTTTTCTGTGCACACCCATTGTGTGGTGACTCAAATCTGCCCCATGTCAGGAACAACTGTATAGACTTAATTCTTTAGCCAATTAGATAATTCCTCCTGTTTTGCCTGCTCAACACAAGGATCAGATGCAGATAAGATAAGAGTCTCTGCTGGATCTGTTGAATCCACATCTGGGATAGGTGTCCAAGAAGTAACAGCATTTTCAAAACCAAGGTCTATTGCCCTCTTGAACAACATTCATGAAATATTTATTGAAACCAGTAGCTTTTCCAGCTCTACTGATTATTTTCAGGTTATCTAGTTCAGCCTGGTCCATCATTTGGCAATTCACTACTTGCTCTGGTTTAGGTAGATTCACCTGTTTTACTGGTTTCACAACCTTTGTCGGAGGACCAATATCTACATTGTTACCAGACTCTTCTGGCATTAGATATTCTTCCTGTATGTCGTCGTGAGTTGGACTATCTGTAACATTTCCATGTACCACCTCTGGATTTCCAACAGTGTCTGAATCACTGTTAACTACTGGCTGTTTGATCTGATTGGAGTAGTGCATGTTTTACTAGGACCTGCTTAGCCTCTCATCCAATAACTGTTCCTGAGCCCATCCATTTTTCTGATTCATTTCTCTTGAAATATACTAGATCATCATTGGTATATTTCTGTGGAAATGCTGATCATATTTAATGTCACAGGGCTCTTCTTATTTTTTCAGAAGACTTATTTTCAACAAATGATCTTCTAGCAGCATGCATTGCATTTAGATTGTTGGCAACTAACTCACTTGTGAATATCTCTTCCAGAATGGGTGGTCTATTATTTAGTAGTGTAGGAATGTCTGGATTCCTAACTAACACCAATTGATTTGGACTATATCCATTCACATTGTGCACTAATGGCCCACTCAAGAGCCACCTCAAAATTACACTTAACATCAGCCAATGTCTTAATTACCATATCTATTACCAGAATTATGATGCTCACATAACCCATTACCCCAGGGAGACTGAGCAGCAGTTGTTCTTACAACCACATTTAGATTTTGAGCCATGTCTCAAAATTCTTGGTTATCAAACTCTCTTCCATCATGTCTGACAGAAAAAATCCGGTGTTCGAAAATAAGAAATCCAATATTTAAAAATTCATTTAATAATGGAAGAGCTTTCTTTGTTAGAGATTTTAGCCACAACACTATACCTAGTGTCATGATTGATCATATGGAGCACCTTATTACCTTGAATGTCCATATATCCATCCATCGCAACCTGCTCATTGAACCGTGTGGCTAATGAGAATCCAACAATAGGTCTTGGCTTTGATTTTTTGTAAGTTAAACAAATGTCACATATTGATGGAAACTCCTCCAGAATTTTCGGGAATTGCCTGTCTCTTATACCAGCATTCCTTGCCAATTAAGCCAATTTGAAACCACTGGGGTGGCTGAATTTGCAGTGTAATTTTTCAGCTATTTTCAACCTTTCCTTTCTACTTTTTTTATTTACACTGATAAGTAGTACTTTAGCATACTCCTTCTGTGATGGAGCATTTGTTAGGGGTATATAATAGTGTCCTGAATCTGTGCAGAACAATTTCTGCATAGTACCAAACAATTTTATAGTGTCTTTGGAAAAATTCAACACAGTATTTGCTTTCTTCATAGCTCCTTTGCTTAACAACATCAGGATTTCTGAATCAACAAAATTGACTCCTATTTTTACATTTTTACCACCAAGCACACAAGGCAGTTCTACTTAAAAAAAAGAGATGGCAAAACACCACCATTGTCAAACCTGAATTTGCTGCATACTTTGGTTCTCCTAACTTTATCTCTCATCATTCAAGGAAGAGTATTCACAGAACACTCATACCAGGTCTTACCACAGACTGTTCATGAACAGCCAGAATCCAGCACTATGGCACCAATTGTCTGTCCAAGTAGGGTTGTTCGAGACACTTTTGGTTCATGACCTAACTGGCTCATGAGTACATTTGCCTCATGTACAGCACTATTTCTTCTTCAGATTGTTGGCATTCTCTAGCCCAATGTTTAAATAATCCACAGGTAGCACATTTAGAAGGCCTACCATCACATCCAGTTGGGCTGACTCTTCCTTTATGATTTGGAGACATGATGCTGTATCTATATCCTACTTGACTTTTTCTGTTCTCTTTCGGTTTAGACACTCAACAGCTACCAAATTTATTGGCAAAAAATGTTTCTTCCTCCTGTGGTTTGATGTAACCGTTATATGAAATAGCAACATTAGTTTCCCTTTTTATCAGATTCGATCTTGTCTCGGAGTTGTTGGAGATGTCCGTGCTTGCCATTATTTTCCACAATTGTATAGAAATCACATCTAGTGTAAAGTCTTCAACTGTAGTTTTAACAAGCCTTTCATTTTTGTTGGAGAGGTTAGCAGTCTTCAGGGTAAACATATTTTGAATTCCTTCAACTTGGCAACTAGATGGTTAAATTCTTTAAGGTAGTCATTTATGGGGATATCTTTGGGTCTAGCATATCTTTCAAATGACTCATATGCTGTTAAAGAAGCCAAGTTTGTATCAACTCTAAACAAATTGTCCAGCTTGGCATAGAGGATTGTCATACCAACCCCTGGTTGAAGACTTCAGGATCCATTTTAAGGATAGCCTCACATGCTTTTCCAGTTAAGGACAAAAATACGGTTGGAGCACTTTTTGTCTTTTTTGACTGGTAGCCATCTCTCAGAACTTCATTTCTTTCCTCCAGGAATCATACTTTTCTGGGTTCAAGACAGGTGGAGCAAGTATTTTTGAAGCCATATTTTTTTCCAGAACTACACTCTGCTACCAAATTTGCAAAATGAGCACTGACACAACACTAATCCAGTCACTCTAACTGTTAGCACCTTAACACCCCCATCCCAAGCAAATGACATTTTTGCCACTGAACAAATTTGTGTGTGTCTGAAGTAGTGCCTGCTACAATCCCAATCCTGTCTCTGATTGGCTGAAACAGTCTTATTTAAATTAAACCACCCTACAATTTGTTATGAGACGGTCTCAGGTTCAATTCCAGATAAGTCACAAGTTAACAAAATAATGGTTTTTCTGTTGACACTGCTATTATTGCATCAAGAATCCTTCAGCAATGTTTAATTACAAGATTATAAAAATATGCAAACCAAGTACAATGTAATATTTATTATTTACCATTTTATAAATAAATATGAAAACAAGATTTTTTTTGTTGTCCTCATCTTTACAGTCATATCAACAACATTTTGGCTGTTATATGCTCCGGCCTTTTTCAGGTGATATACATTAGAATTTTGAACTGAACGCTTTATTTAGTCCACAGGGGTAGATTGTTCTAGTTCCATGTACCATGCCTTTTCTGGATGTCTCAGTTTCAGCTAATTCCCATTAGTAACTAAGTTCTAATTTTTTTTGTTTACCTCTGCTGTTGCCATGTATTGAACTAACAACTCTTTAGATCAACTCACTTTTGGATTACTTCAACCAATGCTTTTATCCACTGGGCCATGTGTCAACAGTCTGAACAATGTAAATAGTGTAAATAGTTAAATACCTCATCTCAGAAATATAAACGGATCCTGAAGAAGGCCAAGAACTACAAAGGCCAAAACATCAGAAATATGCCAATAAAGATGAGGACAACAGTGTGAACACTGTAAATAGTGTAAATAGTTACAATATCTCATCTCAGAAATATAGACAAAGATTTTTTTTATTCATAATTTTATAAAAATATCTATTAAGAAAAAATATAAATAAACATGATTTTTCCTGACATTATACATTTTCTTCTCAAAATTTCTTTTTGTGTTAATTTTCCAATTATTTTATAATTGTGATCTTGGATCATAGATGCCTAATCAATAGAAATCCAAAGTGTGAAACTCCAGCAATGAAAGGTTACTCAACTTCCTAATTTTTTTTTTTTTGATAAGCATCAGCTAATTGCCAATTGATTCAAACTTTATAAAATGGTAAATAAAAAAGATTTCATTATAGTTGGTTCACATATTTTTATAATTTTAGTAAATTTTTATAAATCTATCAATAAAAAATTATTTTCATATTTGTTTCTTTGTAAATTGGTAAATGATAAACATTGCATTGTATTAGTTGGTTCACATATTTTTATAATGTCGTAAATATAAAATTATTCTTGTATATTTACAAGAATAATTTTATATTTATGACATTAATAATACAACCATCTAATAAATAAATAAATAGTGTTTAATATTTTTTGTCAATTCTCAAGAGAGAAAATGTATAAATTCACTTTTGTATATTTGGGCTTTATTAAAATTGTAATCATCGCTTTTTAAAACAACAAACATTGCTTAAGGAGTCAAAAGTGTATACAGTAACAGTGGTATCAAGGGAAAAATGTTCTTTTGACAGACTTGTTTTTTTGCAAGCACAAAAAAATAAACTTTGCTGTTTTCACAATAAAACTGTTATTAACCAATCAATGTTAAAACTGTTCATATATAATAAGGAGTGCCAGAGAAAAGTGATGATAACAACAAAAATTGCAATATGACCTCTGGTAAAAACATGAAATGATAACAGCAAAAAACTGCAGTATGAGCACTGGTAAAAAAATGGTTGCTGAAGACATTAAGTTTATAATACCCAGAAATTCAAACACAGATGTCCTCAAGGACACATGGCACAGTGGATAAAGGCAATAGTTAGATCCAGTGACAGGACCCAAAGAGTGTGAGTTCAATACCTGGTTAAGGCAGTGGAGAACTTGGAGAGGAGAATTAACAGGAGATAACTGATAACTGACATCTGTAAAAATCATGTCTGCTTGCTCATGATATGAATATCCTGCCATTGTTAAACGAAACACTTCTATTTTACCTCACTACTACATATGTTGAAGACAGACTAGCCACAAATGTACATGAATGAGAAATGTAACCTAGTCTACATGGCAACATAGCATCATCTACCATAAACTTTCTTTAAACTTAATGACTCAAAAAGGAAGGATTTGTGGATATATGAACTTTTGTCCTTGTTTTGGTGTGAGGAACCCATCCCCAAAGCTTGTAAAAGTATTTTTGATACACCCTGTATATGATGAACTTTCAATGTATGCAGTTGCAGCAGCTCAGTTTTTAGAACCAAACACCCCCCTCATATATGATTTTTTATAGTGGTGAAGGTTTGTGCAGAACCACCCACACTTATCAGAGGCATCACATACAGAGAACTGGTGCACATTGTGTGCCACAGTGTTTGCAAATGACCCTCCTCAGATTTAGGTTTCAGAGTTGTCCTCCTTCTAGACTGGTTACCAACCAAGGCTAGAGAGTCCCATCTGGCCTACTATTTAACCCATAGCTAGATGGATTTGAAGAGATAGATTCATACCATTCCCAAGAATATTTGTTCATAAGTGAATGTAACAAATTTGACTGAAAATCAAACTCGGCTCTCCAGTTTAATGTCTGCACATTTGTTGAAATAATAGTTTATTCGGGTATATGTGATATTGTGTTAATCAAATATATATTTCTCTGGGCTATATCTTTATATCTTTACATCCTTGTTTCATTTAATTTGAGTGTCCAGTAAAATCTGACATACCCCAACATGTTATTATCGATATTTTTAATAAAGACAGATATAATCTAAAATTCACATGATGCTCATATAAATATGAAATAAATATTCTGAATATTTTAGCAACATCAATTGATTAATACTAATTTTGTTGCCAAAAAATTGAGTTGCATAATAAAATCTGACATACTGTATGTCAGTCTATGTTCAGTAAATGATCACTTAAAGCTTAGCTTCCTAACTTGCCGCCGGCTAAAAGTCAAAGTTATATTGCCATCTCAAAGTCAAAGTCCTATTAGAGAAATTAGAATGCACTCAGACAAATCCACAAAATCATTACAAAATTACATTGATTCCTCAGCGATATCTCAAAAAAAGGTATTTTATATCTTCAGACTCTCTTTCAATTCAGAATGTCGTTCATTTTTATATCTTCAGACTATTACCATTTCCCATGAAACTTTCTCTCATTGTTTGTAAAATTCTGTTCCGATTTTATGAAATCAATAAAATATCCGTGCATCCAAATCGTCTGAAAAATGGCGCTGGATATTAAAGTCAGAATGATTGTGCTTTAGATTTATTGATGCTTTTCCTAAATGTCTGCAATTGACATGGGTAACAATAACCATAGACAGGGTAATTGTGAAGGGGAATGTCAGGAGAAAAAAAAAAAACTTCAAGATAGAAATCAAATAAGCAATCAGTTTATTATAGAGTGAATTTGAGAAGAGAGCTCAAGAATTGGTCCAACTTTACTGGATTTGAAGGAGTAAGCTATGAATGTTAACAAATAGTATACTGATCGGCTATTCAAGATAGACTGGTTATATTCAAAATACTGATTATATATGTGACAATAGATTAATTTCCTGATGATATATGTGACAATATATTCATTTCTTGATCTATACTCAATACCTGTTTATGTAACAATATGGATCATAATTGTCATGTGACCATATTGCTCATACTGAAGAATTGACTAAATTCACCAGAACAATGGAGTCATTTTATTACAACTGACAGAAATTTCCTGAGCATAAACAACAAAGCTACATTCATGAAATATTCAGTGATAGAATAGAATCCCTGGCAATGACTTTTGGTATAACCATGCCAAGTAGAAATCTACAAAAAGTTATTTGAAAACTATGTTTGATTCTGTTTTATTATTATTACTTTTCCTTACAATTCTGGGACAATACCCTCCAATATTACTATTATTTTATTACTAGTTTTATTCCATCTTATTATTGTGCTTTTAACTCAGCACCTGACAATTGCATCAAGTATTAAACTCAGAGTTGTACTACTGATGAGGAAAAATATCTATATTATATATATATATATATATATATATATATATATATATATTATAGAAATGGACAAAGTCTGACAATTATTTAAGACATTTTTTATGTTTATCTATAAAAGAACGTATAAACATAAAAAATGTCTTAAATAATTGTCGGACTTTGTCCATTTCATAATGTATGAAGACATTTGTTTACATTTGGATACACATTGAGCAGATATGAATGAGAGAAAATCATGGAGAATTGTGTTTAAAAACAGTAAAATCGACCTTTTATTATTTATTTATTCATTTCTATTATTGTCATTAAAGTAATAAGTCAAATTGATACATTTGATAATGAACTGTTCACTCCAACATCCAGTGTAAGATATATTTGTCATGGTAGAAGGCTTGCTTGTCCCAGTAATCCAAAGAGCGAAGCTGTCTGGAGTTTCAACTCTTGTAGGAACACCCATGGTGGTAAAGTTGAGGAAGTGGTACCAGACCAAACGCAACCAACCCCTGAAGACCCAACAATGGAATAGGAAAAAATATACACAATCTAAACAACCAAACTGGTGGAAGAGGGCAGTACCAGTCAGGCTGATGTAACCAAGGTGAACCTTGACAGAACAAGCATCTAGCAGCCCAATGTAACCAAGTTTGCCAGATTTCACCTGTCTCAATCCCCTTTGAGCCACATGGGAGGCACTTCTGGCCAGGTATGAGGGCTTCTCCATCATGTACAGTTGTCTACTAAAATCAAATTTATGTGAATGGTCTCATCAAACTCTGACTTCACTTTCTATCACCCTTCAGCAAATTCAGCGGTAATGGTCCTGCAGGCAACAGGGCAGGCTTGGTTAGCTGGAGGCCCTTAGCCAGCACCCACTTGTTCATGATGGTCATACAACTTGTGATCTACAATGACATGAGGATGCAGCAGCTGAACTCATAACTGGGCTGGCCTAGCCAGGATTCTTGCAGCCCACTCTAATTAGGGAAGCTCCTAGAAAAGGTGGAATAATCATTGGTCATTGCAAATATATCTGGCTGGCTAACCACAGTCAGCACATGACTCATTCTTACATCAGAGAAATTGGATGTAACTATATGATCTTTTGAAAAGGGAAGGAGGCAATGCAATTACAGGGTTGGCTTTGCCATAAAGACCAAACTAGTGGAGCAGCACAACTTCATCCCCATTGTCATCAGCAAATTCTTTATGGCCCCCCAAATCCTACTCAAGCATGGTTCTTTCCTGACTCATCTCCATCTATGCACCTATCATTGTATCTGATGATGCCATCAAAGAATCCTTCTACAATCTTTTGGGCTCAATAATCCAAACCACCTGAGCATTGGATAAACTGATGGTTTTGGGTGACTTCATTGTCAGAGTTGGCAGTAATCACTGTACATGAAAAGGCATTCTTGGTTGCCATGGTATGAACATCTGCTTCTCAGTCCCTGTGCGGAATACAACCTGACTGTGATAAACATCCTTTTCTGACCCCCAAACCAGTACAAAACAAAATGGCAGCACACAAGTTCCAAACATTCAATCCTGGGACAAAAAGGATGTCCACATCCATACCTGGATCGGATAATTGCTGGACAGAACATCATTGTTTCAAGATATCTATTTGTCAATCTCCTCCTGCAGGCAGACCTCACTGACACTTTGTGTGATGCTCCTGGACCCCCAAATATTGAAT
Source organism: Acanthosepion pharaonis (assembly GCA_903632075.3). Classification (NCBI taxonomy): domain Eukaryota; kingdom Metazoa; phylum Mollusca; class Cephalopoda; order Sepiida; family Sepiidae; genus Acanthosepion; species Acanthosepion pharaonis. The sequence continues at coordinate 538,391 of CAHIKZ030001097.1, read as the reverse complement.
CCCTATCTATTGAAGATTATTTCAACAACTCATTGGATACGGAGAATATCAGTGGAAAATGGACAACTCTGCATGATGCAATGATATCAGCATCTAAAGAAGTGCTTGGGTTTCAAAAAAGGAAAAATCAGGACTGATTCAATGAGCATCAAGAAGAAATTGGCCAGTTTAATCAAAAACAAGAAGCACACCTGGCTTTCAAGAACATCCCTTCAGTTGAAAAGAAAGAGATCAGGAGGCAACGAAAAACTGCCAAAGACAACTCTGTGCAATCCAGAACACACAGTGGCAAGTAAAGGCACCAGAAATCCAACAATATGTGAAACAACGGGATATGCATTGCTTTTATGCATCCATGAAGAAAATTGTTGGCCCCCATCAAATCAACAGTGGCAGGCATTAAAGACTCGGATAGTATACCTTACTTACAGATCCTGAGGTCATCCTGAATGACTGAAAAAACACTTCCAATGCCTTCTCAACAATGGCACCACCATGCCAGAAGACCACCTGTGAAGCACCTTCCCAGCTGTCTATCTGGCATATGATGTCACTCCCCACAACCTTCTGTAACTTAAAAGAAGCACTCTGATTCATGAAAACTGGAAAAGTTCTCAGACATGACAATGTGTACCTGAAATTTTTCTCCAATGGTGGCCTCAAACTGAAGACCCAGCTAATGCTCCCAATACATCAAATTGAGGAAGGTAAAACAGTCCCTGGGGACTTTAAAAATGCCAACATTGTGGCAATTTTTAAAAAAGGAGACCACTCACTTTGCGGAAATTATCATGACATCTCCCTCCTAAACATTGCTGGAAAGATCTTTGCAAGAATACTACTGATTCCTCCTCATGGCAGAAGAGATCCTTCCAGAATCCCAATGTGGTT
>CAHIKZ030001097.1:520000-532500 GCA_903632075.3 Acanthosepion pharaonis | reverse complement strand
TTGGTCATTTCTCCAAACCAGTGTCTAATTTGTTTCTTTATTCCAACCAACTTCCATCCTCAGATCAAATCCTCCTTTTGAGAGAAATGCAGCTGGTGGAACAGTTTCTTACTGTTTGGGTTGGGATTAAGAAAAAAAAAATTATTCAAATGTTCAGTCATCTACTGTTCTTCTCTGGCATACCAGTGACAAGACACTTTTTGCCAAGGTATCAAAAAATGAGAAACAAAGTGAAGAGATGTAGTTTAATTCTATTCTAAAAGGTATTTGTATGAATTTAACATGAACAGCCTTGGTGGAAATTTGAACAAAGTGATAGATATGAATAGACTGAGATATGAATAGATACATAGATAGATAGATAGAGAAGAACAGATAGATAGATAGATAGATAGATAGATAGATAGATAGAGAAGAACAGACAGAGAGATAGATAGATATGAACAAATGTAGATAGATAGATAAATAGATAGATAGATACAATCAGATAGAGCCAAACAGACTTACAGCAATAGAGAATGACAAGCTTAGATAGATACATAGATAGATAGAGCTGAACAGACTTAGATCAATAGATAGAGACAAACAGACTTAGAGATGAACAGACTTAGATAGACAGAGATGAACATAGATAGAGAGATAGATAAGAATGGACTTAGATAAGTACAGACTGAGATAGTTACTCATATGTTATATATATATATATATATATGTGTGTGTATGTGTCAGTAGACTTAGAATATTTCTTTTTGCAGTCAAGTTTTATAATCTTATTTTACATCTACCCCCAATTTCTGTCACAAATGTTTTAGTTGATGACAAATTGAAATCTACAGTTTCACTTTCTGTAGAACTTCTGCTGAGAATCTCACATATCACAGAATTAAATCCCACTGACTCTAAGCATCTTTGGGAAAAATAAAAGATCTTATAATTCTGGTTTCATCTCAACTTTGATGGATAAGAGTTTTGCTATACAAAATCTTTTTGCCATCTCACTCAAAATGAATAATGCACAGAAGATCTTTGTTGCATTTATCACAAAACTTTTCCATTTTCACTTTCATTTCATCTGGGTTCTTGCCTACAATAATAATTATAATAATTGCATAGACTGATTTTTTTTATTTACTATACTTAGATATTATCTTACTGACAAGATATTTCATGTACAATGTTTGGTACACACACATATTTGTTTAAAATTTGTTATATATATATATATACATATATATATATATATATATATATATATATATATATATATATATATATATATATATATCATTATTATCACTAAATCATTACTATCTCAAAAAAAAATAAGAATAAATTCTTACAATCTAAAACTATTTTCTGACTTTAAATAACCTCCAAAGGGTTGTTAAGCCATAAAAAACAAATCAATCAATCATATATGTCTGTATATATATATATATATATATATATATATATATATATATATATATATATATATATATATATACACATATTTAGTGATACAAGTCTTACTAATTAACTGGGAGGAGTAGAGGTGGATTCATACCTTTCTCAAGTTTATTTGGGTATAAGTTAATATAACAAACTCAATGGCAATTAGAACTTGGATCTTCATTTGACAATTCCAAGCCATTATCCACCACCTGCACCTCCATGCTTACAACACCTGGTCACTCATCAAGGTACTGACCAACCTCAATGTTGCTTAATGTAAGCATGTTATCTAGAATGATCAAAATCTGAACAACACCAGAACACTCAAACCCTCGGTCACAATGACTTGTGACTTCATGCTAGCACAGCTATTGATGACCCCAAGTGTTCTGTCTACCCAATTTCACTCACACGGCTTGGGTCAACCTGTAGCACTTTCCAGAGGTGCTGCATGATGGGATCATGATATTCACATTCATTGAAATACACTTGGGAAAGGTATGACTCCATCTATTCTTCCCTCAGTTATGAGTTAAATAGTAGGGTAAACTAGGCTTTCTATCTGTGGTTGACAATCAGTATAAAAGAAGGACAATTCTAAATTAAAAACCATATGTATTCTTGGTATTGCATTTTCTTGAACTGTAAATAAAGTGCACTCAGCATAGTTGCAGTGCAAACCACAGGTTGGCTCTGTAGGTGTTGAAGAAACACAAATGGCCCTAAGCAGATTGTCATGCTCAGAAACAAGCAGCCATGCTGAAAATGGAAAATCACACAATTTAGAGTTGAGTTGGCTAGATGTAACTATAAATTCTCTGCTAACTTTCTTTTTTTGCACTTCTTGCTTGTGGAACTCTTTTCTGCCTCCATGCTTTTCAGGCAACTTTAATCTGCAAAAATTTAAATGCAATTTCAATTGCTATCTACTGTCCACCTAATTACTTTACTTTTGTTCTCACTCGTCAGCAACGTTTCTGTTTCTAACTCTTCCACACCCAGTAATCCATAGTGTCTTAGGGGCTTTACTACCTTGTTTGGATTAAACTCAATTAAAAAAAAAAGGTAGAGAGAAATTGGCAATTGATATTTCATTTAAATGTTGATTTTCAACAAAGCCTCATCCCACTTGAAAGATTGATGCAATACAATCTTCAATTTTTCAACTTTGACATTAATTTACCTAATATATATATATATATTTGTTTATTTGTATATATTAAATATATATATAATATATAATATATATATATATCAAAGAGGCTTACATAGAAGTGTCTATTTTTTCAAATTTGAATTTTGTAATGCAACTATAACAACAAAAACATTCTGATTTCTTTTTTGCATTGAAAAAGTCAGAAGAAAAACGTCAGCAAAAAACTAAGATTTTTTTCCAGTTGTCATCTTATACCATATATATGTGTGTGTATGTGTTTGTTTATGTGCAAAAATTCAAATATCAATAGAAAAAAAAATATATCTGTAACAGGACAATATGAATAAAGACAAAAGAAAACTATTCTTTACCTACATGGTTTTGTCTTCTGATGGGCTTCATTAAAATAATAAGTTAAAAAAGATTTATAATCCAGTGTTCTTAGCAATTATTTTTATTTTTAAAAAAATAGTGCTCGATACAAACAGTAGAGCAAAATATAATTATTTTCTTTTTTAAAAATATGATTCCTAACATTACTTGACAATGGAACAAGACTATGGATTTTTAGTTTAATTTTTATAATTAAATTTATAAATTTAGTTTCAGTTTTGAAACATGGAAATTTTCTGTGTCACGATGGAATTATATATTATAATATATATATATATATATATATATATATATAGTTAAATTCCCAGATCAATTCTGTGGACAAGACAGATTATAACAACAAAAACATTTCAATTTCATTTTTGCCTTGAAAAAGTCAGAAGATTTAAACACGTCGACAAAAAATCTAAGATTTTTTCCAATTGTCATTTTATACACACACATATATATATATATATATATATATATATATATATATATATATATATATAAAAGTGAACATTGAAGTCAACACTTAGAGGTGACAGGCTGTTTCATGCTAGACGCAATTGTCAGGCCACGCCTTGCATGAAACAGCCTGTCGCCTCTAAGTGTTGACTTCAATGTTCACTTTTATATTTACACATGCTCTATCTCTGATATTAAGCAGTTTATCTCCCATAAATATTGCACACCTTAAGACTATATTTCTTCATATATATATTTATATATATTTGTATATAGAAGGATTGAAATTGGGTTTATGCATGAAACTTTCGCCACTTGTTGACTTTTTATAATATCATATGCTCTTTCTCTGATATTGAGCAATTTTACCCATAAATATAGCACACCGTAAAATTATATTTTTATCAAATATATATATATATATATATATATAAATGTATATAATAAATGCAAAAATTTCTGTGTCACACTTTTCAATTAAATGGACACAACTCTCTAACTTTCAATAGCTTTATCTTCTATATAATAAATGTGAAAATTTCTCTGTGTCACTTTTTCAATTAAAGAGATACAACTCATCTTCTATATAAATTAATACGAATGTCAGTGTGTCACCCTTTTCAACTTTACTCCTAGAGGCTGTAGCCCAACATATCATACTATTTCGAAATCAGGCCGACTCCGCAAGTAAATTAAAAACTTTCCAGGTCGGATCCAGACCTGCAATCCTGAAATTTTGGATTCCCAAGTTTTCATTAGTGTGATTTTTTTTTAAGTGATGTTTTGCAACAAATTTTTTTGTATGATAACAATTTTTATAACTTGGAAATAAATTTGGGAATAATCAAAATTAATTGTGAAATCCGGCAAAAGTCATCCATGAAATAAAAGTAATTGTTTGTATAGAAAGTAAGGAGCTACATACATCAAACTGTCTTTAGATTAAAATGGCAGCAGAAGAATTATTGTTGAACTTTTAAGAGGTAAGCTTAAATAGTAATCAAATATTTAAATGCAGCAATCAATTTTGATTTCATCTGTAATTTATTGTAGTTTATCACATATGGCAACACTGTGCCTTGCAAAAAGAAATCTCTGCCAACAGAGGACTAAATTGCTATCAAAAGAGCCAAGACTGTGGTGAAGAAAAGAAAGTCCCATGCAAATGAAAACCCAGACCAAATGGCAGCCAGGAGAGCTTCCACTGCTGAGAATATGCAAAGACTTAGGGACTCTCAAACTCTTGAACAAGCCAAAGGCCTAGTTAAGAGCCCTCTGCAGGAGATAGCTTAAATGCTGCACAATAAGGTGGCTGGCTTTTTAGTATATATATATATATATATATATATATATATATATATATATATATATATATATATATATATATATATATATATATATATATATATATATAATTGTTTTGTTTAAAATTTGTCATATATATAAATAAAAATTGGGGTCTCTTGCCTTCTGCTGCCCTGTCCCTTTTACATATCTAAACACTTGCTGGACCTGAATATCATTTCATAATCTTGGCATTGGAACAGACTTCTCAATTGCAGAGCAGGACAAAGCTGACAAACTTGCAGTTCCAAAGTCACTTGACCTTAATCCATGGCGTTCTATACTCCAGGCCAAGTCATGGCGCAACTGAGAGCCAGAACTAGAGGCCTATTGAAAAATGTAGGATTTTCAGAAATTTTAGAAGAAAATGAAGTCAACCACTTTATGAAATACTTAGAATAACATTTTTATTCACACCTGAGGATAATAGGATGTGTTGAAAGATAAATAAATGAAAATATGTATTTTTGCTATGAATACTGATAATTATTAAACAACACAAAGGGGTAATTATGATTTCTGGTAAAAGATATATTGAATCAGAAATTTATATTATTTACAGGTGTCACTGAATCCTTTATTCAATCTATTCCCTGTGAGTGAATAAAGACTTTGGTTTAAATTTACATTACAGTTACTGGGTTTGACAAACAGAACCCAAGAAGGCTGGAAGACATCAGCCGAAGTGTGTATATAATAATCAATCATCACAGAAATATAGACAAATAAAACAAAATCATTCTAGGAAAGTTTCAAAACTTTTAGAGCTGGTTCTTTTTCTGATCTAGGTGTGCCATGTTTGCAAATATTTTTCAAAACTATATTTGCAAAAATAGAAGCATGCTTTTTCTCCATGTTGAAAAAAAATGTTACTTAATGATTTATAGCAAACCTTTTCCTTTATTGTATGGAAAAGGATGAAACAAAAAAATAACCATTGACAAGTGTGGTCAGAAGGAACTTTTAGTTTTCCACGGTCAATTAAATTGGTATATTTTCCATACTTTTCATAATAAAAATGGGTTTCACATTCATTTCTTGTAATATATCTAGCTATGTACACAAGAGCCATTTTTATTTCATTGGAAAGAGATGGTTCTAAATTTTCCAGATTGTCAAATATTTTTGAACCTTCCTCACAAAGTTTATAATCACAAGATGTGCATTGGTGACCTGGATTAACATCAAATTCATCAATATTTACATTTTGATTTAAAAGTAAAGATGTTTGCTTAATATGCAGCTTTTCAATACATTGTTGAACATTTATAAAATAGATGCCACCTGATCCTTGGCGAAGTTTACCAAATTCTTTTTCTAATGGATCAGTTGAAAATTGCCCAAGTAGTACATATTTATGACTTGTAGCTAAAAGGTGTCAACATAGACTAACCATTGCAAATATGATGTATGGCAGTAGCAGTGTTTTGGGATAATTGTTTTTTATGATTACCTTGACTGCCAGCCATATTAAGAGCCATTTTACCAAATTCAATGATAAAATCAAGTCGGGTGTCATTTGGAGATTTGATTTCAGCTTGTAGAGGATCATTATGTAATTTATCAATTTGAAGGCATTTAACATTTAAAATTTTCCACCATGTCAAAACCTTGTTTATGAAGAGGGCAGTATCATTCTTACCTGCACTTATTTCAGACTGAGTGAGAAGTGCATTATATGTTTTTTTTCAGAAAACACTCTGAGGCAAGTAGAAACCCGTTGTCTTTCTATTGGCTTTGGAGCAATGGAAATTTCATTTAAATCTGAAAGTTTGACTAGTCTTTCAGATTCAAAATGATATAACTGTTTAAGATGTGTCCATTTTGCAACTCGACTTACTCCATCATCAAAGATTAGTTCTCCTGTTTTTTCTGTCAGCCACAAATTGCGAATATTTTTCAACAGATGAACATAATCAAAAAGCAAATGTTTATTATCTTCATTTAACCAAGGTTTTTCAGGAAGTGTAGGATATAATTTAAAAAAAAGCTTGATTTATGCGGTTGCCATCAATTTTGTAAGAAAATTTGGACCCCCATTGAGACATATCAACATTATACCAAGTACTGTTTGAGCAAGTACAGATGGATTGTCAACTGATTTACCAAATAGTTGCTTGCCATCATATAGCAACATCTTTTTTATATATACTTCATCATGGAGAATTATGCACCCTTTTTGACTGGTATTAAGAGTATTAAATATAGATAACAAAAAAGATTTTTCATTAAGTTTTGAAACCTTTGATGTCATCCTTCATAATGTTGCTAATGAGGGTAATTGAAAATCATATCTTAATTCATTATACAATGTCCGTGATCTTGCATAGTACCCAAAAGCATGCACAACTATATCTGAGCTGTATTTTATTCCAACCATTTTGGGAGCCATTGCTAAAATTGTTGACTCAGGATATTTTTTCTTGTGATCAAAAGCCATAGAATTTAAATATCGGATGATTTCTTCCAGTTTTGACCAAGTATCAACTGTATTTATATGATTTTTGGACAGGCTGCTAATATAACGCTTAACTCCATAATGAAATGTTTCAAAGCACAAATTGTTATAAATTTTCAACATAAAGAGAGGAATACCATCAATAGATTTTGATAATTGAACAGTTGAAATATTTTCATCCAAAAATGCTACAACTGGACATAAGTCTTTTTTGTTGTTAATCAGACTTTCTTTCAAATTTTTATAATTTTATCTAATTCTAAAAAAGCATTAAGTTCATCAGCAATTTGATTTCTAACAGTACTGGAGGTTTTTTCATATTCCTTTGAACAGCTGAGGGTGTTGGTATTTGACTACTTGGCACACCTGGCCATACAGATGGTGGATTTTTTGGACGTATTTTTCCATTAACTTTTATGGTATCAAAATTTGAAGGCCAATGTTGTTTACTTTAACTTTATATTAAATTTAAAAACATTCATAAGTAGCCTTTCCTTTAGTTTATTTTAATACGTTTTAAACTATATAAATAGGAATATATATAACTTTTTTTTTTTTACCTTAAAGCAAAACAATTAAAAGTAAAGTAAAAATAATGCATTTTTGTCCTTTAACAACAATATCAGAAAAATATTAAAATAAATATGATAAATAAAATGGTATTATTTAATTATACTTGTCTTGTAAAATAAATTTTGTAGTCAAAAGGCGTAAAAAAGGAGACCTTTCTAAAAAAAAAAAAATAATTAAAATATTGACATTAACTGCATGTAATAAATTTATTATTGTTATTTTTTTCTTTAATTCTAATAAGTAAAAAAATACAGTTCACCAATTGGTAACTAAAAATAATCATTTATTCTTTAACTTCGGAAACAAAAGCGCGAAGAAATTCGTTTGTTTTGTTTTTTTTATACTTTTAAATGGAAATGTTGGATAAAGTTTTAATAGAGAAATGTTAATGAACCTTTCTCTATTAAAATTTTATTCAAATTTATTATTCAAACTTAAACTTTTAATAGAAAAATGTTGACTTATGCTAATTTTTTATCATGGTTAAAAACTTGAGAAAATTAAACTTTAATTTCGTTGACGTTATGTTTTCACTCATAACAATGTTTTTTTTTAGCGATATCAAAAATAAATATCAAATTAAGTAATGACATTGAATTTATGAAAAAAAAATTTAATTCATTTTAAAAATAGTTTTCTTTACGTCTTTGAAGAAACTAAATTAAATTCTGTTCAAATTTGTTAAACGTTGTTTTGTTTTGCTTCTTAAAATAACACAAATTACTAAAAAAAGAATTGCATTTTATCAATAAATAATTCTTTAAACTTTAATCAAAAAATGTTGAACAAACTTTAAGAGGGAAAATGCCAAAAATGAATTAAACTTTAATTTAAAAATGTTAAGGCTTTTTAAACTTAAGTAAATCTTTTTGTGCGAGTAAATTTAAGCACCAAAGTTTACTTTTTACAATTTAAATATAATGTATGGACTCAAACTAAAATAATCAAATATACTTACTTCAAATAAATAAAAGTTAAATGATATTCCAACCAAAGGTAAAATTAAAAGATTCCTTTGAATTTCTCGAGCCAACAACATAAGAGTACACAGTACGCAGCAGTTCGCTCAAACTGAAACTAAAACGATCTAATTGTCAGCCGGCCTCCAGTCTATCGAGGTAGCGGCGTTACGCAGAAATATGTTAATATAGAACGCCATGCCTTGATCCCTTCAAATCAGAATTTGGTGCTAATTTTGCTTTTCATGACCAGCATCAATTTTCTGATGATGAATTCAGCAGAAAATGTTCAGATTCAATTCACAATCATACCATGAATGCACTAGTCATAAGTTCATAAAGCACAAATTCATTTTTGAAAAAATTGATATATATCTATTGAAAACTCAACGCCTTACACACATGCATACACACACAGAGATGTGAATCAATATATTATATATATTCCAGTCAGACCATATTTCGATATTTGATCCTGAACATCTTTATCTCATTCTGATTGTGTCTGTTTCATTGAATTCCCTCTGCATATCTATGTCAATGCAGTTTTCAATTCAACTTTCTCTGGCTATGGTACTGTGTCCTTTTTCCATCTATCCAAACATCCCATTATCTATCTATCTATCTATCTATCTATCTATCTATCTATCTATCTATCTATCTATCTATCTATCACTGCTTTTCATATTTATCTTTTTATCTATTTATCTTTCTCTACCAGTTCATATCTATCCATCTTTCACTCCCTCTCTCTCTCCATGTTCCTATCTATCTATCTATCTATCTATCTATCTATCTATCTATCTATCTATCTATCTATCTCTGCCTATTCAGATTTCTCTCTCTCTCACACTCTCTCTCTCTATATATATATACACACACACACACATATATATATATATATATATATATATATATATATGCCTATTCATATTATCTATCTATCTCTACCAGCATGAAATAATAGTCTACTGAAGCTAATCTGTTTGGCCTATAATTTCTGTTAATACCTCAATTAGAATATTTCTATCAAATACAAAAATTAATCGATAAAAGTTTGATTTAGCTAATTCAAAATTTAATATTGATTAATGTGTTTACAAATATTTGAACATCTAAAATATATATAAAATATTTAACTGCCTCCTTACACACGCATAAACATTATATATTGATATATAATCAATTTTAAATTACACACACACACACACACACACATAAATACATATATATATATGTGTGTGTGTAATTTAAGATTGATTATATATATATATATATATATATATATATATATATATATATATATATATATTTTTCAATCTATTATTTTCTATTTGTATACAGGAAGAAGAGAAAGAAAATGTGTATGCATATGTATGAAAGATAGAAGTGAGTGAGTATGTGTATATATGAGTATATGGGAGAGAGATTGAATGCCTCTGTACATATAAGAAAATGTGTGTGTGCACAAGAGAGAAAGGGTGAAAGTGGGTGTAAATGACAGACTGTTAGTAAAGGAGAGAAAGATAGTGAGTAAATGTGTTCATGTGGGAGAGAATGTATTTGTGTGTGTGTGTGTGCGTGCATGTGTATACATGCATGTGATCATATCTGAGAGAGAAAGAGAAAAGGAGAAAGAGTGTGTGTAAGGGAGATAAAGAAGGAGAGAGAATGTATGCATATTGGGAAGAGTGACTTTGTATATATATGCATCTGTATATGAAAGTGAGGTAGAAAGAGAGAGGGAATATGTGTGTGTGTGTGTGTGCATGCTTCTGCTATAGAAGAGTATAATAGAATGGATATTCGGAAATGCCTCCAGCTACATAACAACTAATTTGGATCACAACCAATAAAATCTTGAAAAATCAAAGAAAATAAATTAAAATCTCAAATATCAAAATATCGTCTCGTTTGCGTTAATCAATTGTTCCTGGGGCGAAGAAGGAAGAGAGTACAAATCTGTCTGGATCTTGTCTTCAGAGTTAACCAATTAGTAAGACCTGTTCACCTTTTTATTGTTTATCTGACTCCTAAGTTCAACATTGCACCATCCCACTTCTTCCACCTTCATCCCCAGCATCTCAAGCGAGACAGTGATACATTGTCTCTTACCTTTCACCTCCAAGCCAGGTAAACAGATAAAGACTGAGTTAAAAGAAAAATGGTTTCTTGAACTGAGACATTGAGTTTTTAACAGATTTAGCAATGAGCTTATGATTTCCTATCCATCCACACTGAGGTATTTTCTGTTTGAATTTCTGAGATGGGGGCGGGGGGTATCATTATTTACGTGCAGACAATTGTCCTCGTTTTTGTTGTTGTTATTACAACATTTCAACCCTGTTGTGCCTTCATCATGCATTCTTTGCCATTCTTATGCTTAGATTTCTGGTGAAGTTTGTAATGGATAAATATTTATTTTGACACCATTACATAGATAGATATGAACAGACCAAGATAGACAGACCAAGATAGACATTATTTACATTATTTGAACTATTGTCCTCATCTTTGTCGCCATATTTATTACAATGTTTTGGCCATTGTATGCTCCGGCCTTCTTCAGGTGGTTGGAATGTCAAACTGAACCCTTTATTTTGCTCACTGGGGTAGACTGTTCTAGGTCCATGTGCCATGTTAAATGGATGTCAGTTATCAGTTATCTCCTGTTAATTACCCTCTTCAAGTTCTCCACTGCCTTAACTGGGTATTGAACTCACACTCTTTGGGTCCTGTCACTGGACCTAACCAATGCCTTTATCCACTGTGCCATCCATTAAACATAGCATGTGGAACTAGAACAGTCTACCCCAGTGAGCGAAATAAAGAGTTAAGTTTGACATTCCAACCACCTGAAGAAGGCCGGAGCGTACAACGGCTGAAACGTTGTAATGAATATGGCAACAAAGATGAGGACAATAGTCCGAATAATATAAATAATGTACATAATACCTCATCTCAGAAATATAGACAGAGACCAAGATAGATAGAATTTGAAATATATACATTGAGCAATGGATAAATGAGACAAAAATGAAAATAATACTGACATCTCATCTTAACAGATATCTTTACCAAAATTACACAAAAATATATTGAAATGCTAAATAGTAAATTTAATCAATAAAATCGCCATCAGCTTCAACCATGGCCTCCAGACAACTTCAGAATCTCCTGCAACTCTTCTGGACGTTCTCCTTATTTAAGCTGATGAATGCTGCCATAATCCTTGCCTTCAGTTCATTTTTGGTGTTACAAAGAGTTTTGTTGGTCTCTCACTCAACTACACCCCACACATAATAATTGAGGGAGTTGCAGTCTGGAGGTTAGTTGGCCAGATGTAAGGGTTGATGTGGTCACAGAAATTGTCTGACAGACATGACTGTTCTCCTGCTTGTGTGGCATGGTGCAGAGTCCTGTTATCAAACATAGGGTCTTCCAGCAGCCACCCTCGTGACCCAGTGCAGTATTACCTCCTCAAGTCACTTGATATAGGCATTCGTGTTGAGTCTGAGGCCCAGTGGGAAGATAAATGGGGGGCATAATGTCACCATCTCTAGTGTAACAAACACCATGATGTTGACTGGATATATCATCCAACTCTTTCCAGTTCCTCTGTACTGTCCTCAGATTGGCACTCAAACACTATGAAATGTTTGTATTGGAGCTTCCAGAGTGAATGCCAAGCAGTACAGCATGCTGTTTCCAAATTTCTGGCGATGTGAATTGCATC
>CAHIKZ030001097.1:340000-517500 GCA_903632075.3 Acanthosepion pharaonis | reverse complement strand
CAAATGTAAGTGAACCATTACATTTAGACTCTGCATATTTATTTTATGTGGTTACCAGTGTAAATATTTTTTTGTGAACATTGTTACGAACTCCCATCTAAATTTATTATAAAAACTATACCATTGCTTATATTTTAGAAGCATTCTAAAATAAAGAGCTCCGTACTTGCAGAACATAAATATAGTAAGCCCAAAGAGATAGGTAGACTTAGTGGCGACAAATATTAACCAGAATGTACCCTTTCCTTCTCTTTTGGTCAATGTGTTGACAGCATGATTTACATGGATAGATTCCTGATAGGAAAAGTTGAAACACTTTAAACTAAACTTTCTCTGACCCTGCAGATGAGAGAAGGGGTCAATGGCCTCATTTCACCCATAATGGAAAAAAGTTTGTATTTGAAAATTGACCACATGACAAGAAAAAAAAATGGGAACAAATAGTGAAACAAAAAAGTTAGTCTTGTCCAGGCCTTAGTGCCGGACAGACGTGTTTGTGAAAAATACAAGAGTTTCGTCCAGGCCTAAGGGCTGAAAAAACGTGTTCGTGAAAATACGAGAAGGAGACATCATCTCTGAATGGAATATTTTTATGTGCACATGTAAAAATCAAAATGACACATGTTTATTTTTTGGTAAGCTATGTATACTGCAGTCAAACATTAGACTAAAATCAAAAAATCATGTCACGATCAAAATAATTTCCTGAAGCTTTAAAAAATCACATAATTGAAGTCTATAATAATGAAGAAGGCTACAAAAAGCTATTAAAATGATTTTGGAATGCATGTCTTCACCATGTAACAAATTATTTATCAATGGAAGGCCTTTGGAATGATGGCACTGCAATCAAGAAGTGGTGGTCTGCAAGAAATAACTGCAAGAGCAAGTAGACATCTAGTTCAGCAAGCCCAGGCAAATCCTGCTATGACCTCTGCAGTTCTCCAAGACTTCTTGGACAATGTTGAAATAAATGTGCATATGACTACATTGCGATGAAATCTGGAAAATGCTGGTCTTCATGGCAGAATGAGTAGAAATAAGTCAATGCTTACAAAAAAGCACAAACAAGCTCAGCTTAACTATGCCAAAGATCATATTAATAAGCTAGAAACATTCTGGCAAAAGGTTTTATGGATGGATAAGACCAAACTAGAGCTTTTTGGGAGGAATGATGAGCAGTATGTTTGACAAACTCCTAATACTGCTTCCGAGGAGAAGAATTTGGTGCCAACAGTTAAACATGGTGGTGTCAGCATTATGATTTGGGGATGCTTTGCCACAGCTGGAACAGGCAAAATATTATGCATTGATGGCACAATGGATTTTGAGAGATACCAAGGAATTTTGAATGAAAGCGTCTTTGCCCTCAGTTGGTTTTAGGTTGGGGTTTGATCTTCCAACAGGACAATGATCTGAAGCATCAAAGCAAATCCACAAAAGAATGGGTTGGAAAAATAAATTTCAAGACTTGGAATTACCTAGAAAGAGTCCTGATCTAAACCCAATTGAAAATCTGTGGTTCAAGTTAAAGAAGGCAGTACATCCCAGGTAATATCAAGCAATTGTGGGAATTTTGCCAAAAATATTAGTAAAAACTTGACACTCACTACTGCCAGAAACTTATTAAAAATTATAGAAAAAGACTGGTCAACATTGAGTCAGAAAAACGTTCCACAAGTAAGAAGTGTGATGAAAGAAACTGTTAGCAAAAAACTTATGGTTACATCTAATCAATTCAACTGTAAAATGATGAGACCTTGCAGCCAATCTAGTAGTGCACTTAAATTCATAGTCTAAGTACCATAGAGGAAAGTTCATCAGAACAATTACCATGAAAGTATTTATAGTAAAGACACAGGGAAGATAGATTAAGGCAGTGGGAAAGTGACTGAAGCTGAGATGCCACATCAGGACCAATTATATTCTGCTTTGGATTAATACCAAAACTATGTGATCAATGGCATTCACTAATGCCTTATCTACTAGGCCACCCACATAATCTCAAAATTAAAAAGAACAAAACATGTTTACTGATGTAATTGAAATCTCTAGTCAGTAACCTTGAAGAGAATTGCCAATATCTACACTAAATTTCCATTTCAGAAACAAATTCTTTCTTTTTTGGAGCATTCTCAAGATGCAAAGTAATTTAAAAACCTATTAAACAGTGGAATTGCTCAATGTCATGTGAATATCTGTTTACCTCAAAGCAACACTAATGCCTGTACAGCGAGATAACCAGTCCAAAATGACTGCTGATAGAGAAAGATTATTTTTAATGAAACGCATAATAGCTTTTATTTTCAACAAGCTTTTTATTAGCATGTATCAAAAGTATTTTCACTTTTTCATCAATTTTTATTTAAGTATTTTTTTAATCCATTAATGCCCACCATCCCCAAAATAGGGCAAATCGGTTTTTGGTTTAAACCTACACTATAAGCTAAAGATCTGGGTTTACCCTCTGGATTTAATAATTAGTAGGTTTCATACTTTCTTTGATTTAATTAACTGTTACTAAGTGAGGATTATGAAACCATTTAACTCGTTAATGCATAGCATCCAATTTTTTAAAGAAAGTGTGGGTACCTAAAATTTAAAATCTGCCAGCCCTGAGATTGTCATTATCCAGCAAGGTAAATGAAATAAAAAGTGCTAAAATTTGAAGAAAACTTTATGCAGTAATGGGTTAATTTTGTCATTGTTGTCATCATGGTTATCATTATTATTATTTTAATATAAATATATATATATATATATATATATATATATATATATATATATAGCTGGCCACACATATTTGAGAATACCTGTCTACTAGGCCAGCTAGCCAATCCCTATTGCAGACACCTGCTCAGGTGCATTTGTTTTTATTCAAAACCCACAGAGACAACCTGTGGTTTATACTGCAACTATGCTGAGCAGAACTTAGATACAATTTCTGGGAGAGAGCATGTTGTCTGGCATGATCAACAATTTGAACAAGGCCAGCACGCTCAAGCCCTCAGTCACAATGACTTTTGACTTCGTGCTAGCACAGCTATCAATGATACCCAAGTGTTCTGTCTACCCAATTTCACTCAAAGTCTTGGGTCAAGCTGTGGTATGGTTTTCAGGCACTTTCTAAAGGTGCTGCACACTGGGATCAACCCCTCCAATTTGATAACATGGTCTCCTTCCTGACAAATGAACTATGGTGAGATTCGAACCCGGTTCTCATTGTCAGAATGTGAATGTTCTAACCACTCGGCCACATGCACATTATATGTAGGGGAAAACTTGCTCTATCCAACAGTGTTATTGTGCTCACTGTATCTGTTGGAGTTTCTATGAAAATTACTTTGGGGCATTTACTTTCAGAGAATAGCCAATGATGATGGCTATGTAGAAAGTAACGTTTTGTAGGAGAAAAACTTTCTCTAGCCAACAGTGTCATTGTGCTCCCTTTATCTGAGTTTCTTTGAAAATATATTTTCGGGGCATTACTTTCAGAGCACTGTGCTATATTTTTCCTGACTACATTATTGTACTTGAGTTAAAATTTATGTTCGCCTTAAGAAAATCAGTAATTTTTCTTTCATAAATTGTACATATATCTGACACTTAATATATTAGATGATAAAACAGGATCTTGATCACATCTGTTGGTTCAGACTTTATTTCATAGATTGCTGCAGAGGAAGTACTCCTTAAAGTTAATGGTCTAACACCGATTAACTTTTTTATTTGAACCATGATTTCATTGTTATCTTTCTGATGGAGAAATTTATTAGCCAGGCATGGTGAGTTCAATCCTTGACAGGACCAAGAACATTCCTTAAATTTACATTTTCTTTCAGGAACTCTCCTTGAACATTCTTTATTCCAAAGGTCTCCCATAGAATAAAAATTTCTTCCTCATTTCATTCACTCTTTTGTTTGTCTATTTTTTAACTGTTTCAACACTTGTGGTCTTTATCCATCAACACACAACACTTTTTCAACCTCAAACAACTACTTGGAAACAACAAGGTCAATTTTCTCTTCTTTGTTTTCTCTGTATTGGCATTTCCCTTTGAACATTGTGATTGTATTTCATTGTTGATTAAGTAACCCCAAAGGAAAATGTCAGTTTATATCTGTGTAGTAAGATCTCCTTTGACTGGTTGCCAGGTTACATCAAATATTTATAGCTACAAGGACTTTTTGCATATCTGTGGAGATGGTCAGTTCTTTTATATTACTGATTATCAGAATTTTGTTGATGATAGTTTTGTGATGCCAGTAGGTTTTTATAAAGAAAATCTTTTTAGTCAAATTGAAAGCATGACTACTACTACCCAGTTCTCATTGTCCAGCCTTGACAGAGTCCAAAAGTGATTGTGTGACCTTGTGGGTGATGTATTATTTTCCCCCCTACAACCTTATTCCTACAAGTGAAATGTTGCTAGCCTCTCTCTACTCTAATGCTATTTATATGGCAGATGTTCAGATGAGTGCTCCATTCTTTAGTTCCACCACTTCATACCTTCCCAGCTAGGACCTACAATGTTATGTACACTGTCAAATGACCCACATTCCCTTCATATTCCACTCAGGCAGCTTTTTCCCTAGAACTGTCAATTTGTGGAACACACTCCAAAGATTCTACAGTCTTCAAGTCTAAGATCAAATATTTTTTACCTTCATTATATTCATCTCTTCCTCCTCCCTTTACACTCATACAACAATGTTATTCAGTAACCCTCTGCCTGGAATGGCTCTTGGGCATTGGATTCAGTGTACAGTAGTATTGAAAAACGCTTTTTCTATTTCCATTTTCTTTATTATATTGATTTAAGACACTAAATTACCATCATCATCATTTGTCCCATGATTGGGTGTGGTTGAGTGGGGATGCTGCACAGTTGAGCAACTGACAAGTTCCCTCCATATATATAGATTGAAAACTGGAGAGATATTCATTCGTGTATAACATGTCTTGGTGTAGCCTAATCCCTCTCCAAGTCAAACCACAGCTAATGTGTTCCTCACCTCTGGGAAAAAATATCAAAATAAATCCTACAACGGAAAACTGTGATAAGAAGTAGTAACAAGAGTGGAACACATGACACCGAAGATTGAGAATCCTAAAATGTTTATTGCAAAAAAAACATGTTACAGTTTATTTTGGGCCTACACAATGTTAGTGCATTGTGTGCTGAAAATATGAAACTTTTGGCCAATAGCAAGATATGAAATAAGGAAAAAAAGATTACATTGATGCACATTGTAAAAAATCAAAAACTTTCTTTTACATTACAAATAACCCAACATAAATCAAAAGAGTGAAAACACTCTTTTAAAAACAAACAAAGGTGGATATAAAATCTGTTATGAAAAAAGTTCCTGAATACACATAAACAAAAGCATTAATACAGGGTATATACAATATTCTTCATTTACTTAAAAAGTCTAAATACCTGAAAAGTTACAAAGATAGAAAATGGAGTATTAAGATAAACAATATTTCACTTTGTAAGCAGCCTTAATGTATCACTGTTGTATTAGCATTGAAGGTTTTCATTGACTTACATATTTAGTAGCTGGATGCAGCTGTGAGTTTGTTGTCTCTAGAATCACTGGTAATAATTTGGGTTTGAATCCAGAAAGTTCATTCTTCCTGCAGGGCCAAGAATTTAAGCTGGGAGTAACAATATGTACTGAAGGTAGAAATTTTTGGTGCTGTTTTGTAAGTTTTTCAATTTCTTAAGTAGGCATCGTAGAGTCCTTATGATGACACTCTTGAAGAAAGTGATTGGCTGGTGATGATTTTATATTTATCCAGGATATTCATAGAATGGTTGAATGTTGATTGACCAAGAGAGTCCCGATGTCATTAAACCTCAAGCTGCCAGGATGAGTCATATAGTTCATTTTCTACAGCCTCTCAATCCTTTGCATGTTCTTTAAAACCAGAAAATATTTTAGATTATAAGAAATGTTTTTTGTGTGGGGGATAATAATGGTTTAGTAAAACAAAACCTTACTAATTAACCCATAACTGGGGGGAGAAGTGGTGGATACATACCTTTCCTATGAGTATTTGCACATAAGTAAATATAACAAACCCAACAGGAATTGGAACTCAGCTCTTTGATTAACAATTTTTGAGCCATTATTCATTTTACCATCCTCAGCTTACAGCAACTGGTATTCTCAAGCAGCCACTCATCTAGGCACTGGCCAGGTTCAACATTACTTAATTACGGTGATCGTACAGGAACTGATGTTTCAACAGGATGTGGCCATAAGCCTTTCAGTCATGTAGGCAGGTCACCAAAAACGCTGAAGGGGTCAAAATTATGGGGGCAGCAAAATTTCTTCAACTAAAGCTATGAGTCATCCATGAAGATATTGCAATTTGAAATCAATAAAAAATATTTTCTATACACCTTGGGCACAGACACATGGTCATTGTTTCTACTGGGGAATCATTTTCCCAAGCCATTGACGTCAGTCTAGGAAGTCCTCTGTCCAGCCATGGTGTATCATTACCATTTTGACTGCATATGTAGTTCAGTCAAGCCCATTGTGTTACATGGCTGTTGGCCCTACAAGAAGGTTCACTCACTCTTTGACAGGTCTTGTTTTTAATCCTGATGTGTGTCTAGCTATTCTCATCACCAAAAAAGCCTGGTGGATGGAGAAACCAAAGACCAGAGCATGTGAGAGGTAGCACTGGTTTACATGGTACAAGTAGCACTCGTAGACTGACCTGACATAAAAAAATAATAAAATCCTTTGTTGAACTCTATAATTAATTTAGACTTTGCTGTCTTGCTTGTAAACAATAAAACCTGAGTAAACCAATACATCTTATGTTATCTTTATTGTATTGCTATTAGACAATAAAACACTTTGCTAAACTATATAAGCTATTTTGTTTTTGTTGTGCTGCAATTAAAAACATAATGTTGTTTGCTAACATCTGAAACCTATTTTTACTTCCTTGTATTGCTATTAAACAAAAATAACTCTCAGCTAACATATGTAAAGAATAATAAATTTCTGGTAGTGTTATACAACAATAAAAACATATGGCTAACATTTATATCCTTACAACTGTTCAACAATAATACACTTTGTTAACATATGCAACATATTTTGCCTTCATTGTTTCACCATTAAACAATAATGAATTTGATAACCTACATAGTCTTTTTTATAATGCTATTAAAAATACTAACCCTAATAAACCAATGCAAATTACTTTATCCTTGTTTTATTAGCTATTAAACAATGAAGCCCTTTTCAAACCTGTGCAGTGAATTGTGCCATTTCCGCATTCCTGTTAAACAATAAAGCACTTTTTAAACCTGTGCCATTGTTGTATTCCTATTAAACAATAAAGCACTTTTTAAACCTGTGCCATTTTTGCATTCCTATTAAATAATGAAGCCCTTTTCAAACATGTGACATTTTTGTATTCTGTGCCATTTTTTTTATTCCTATTAAAGTATTAAAGCCCATTTTAAACCAATATCATTGTTGTATTCCTATTAAACAATAAAGCCCTTTTCAAACTTATGCCATTTTTGTATTCCTATTAAAAAATAAAGCCCTTTTTTAAACCTGTGCCATTTTTGTATTCCTATTAAACAATAAAGCCTTTTTAAACCTGAGCCATTGTTGTATTCCTATAACACAATAAAGCCATTTTCAAACCTGTGCCATTTTTGTATTCCAATTAAACAATAAAGCCTTTTTTAAATCTGTGCCATCATTGTTTTTAGTTTAGTTTTTCCTTCCACTTGAGCTATTAGTGTGAAAAGTGAGCAAAGTGTGAAAAAGTAAGAAGAAGAAAAAGCAAGAATCATAGTATAAATGAAAAGAAGAAAAACAAGAACTATAATGAGAAGAAGAAGGAAAGCTAGGATCACAGTGTAAAAAAGAAGAAAAGCAAGGATCATAGTGTGAAGAAGATCAAAAAAGCAAGGATCATAGTGTTAAGAAGAAAAGCAAGAAAGATAATGTGAAGAAGAAGAAAAGCAAGATCCATAGTGTGAAGAAGAAGAAGAAGAAGAAGAAGAAAAGCAAGTTACTTTATGTAATGAAGAAGATTGTAAAGAAAAACAATGAGAATAGTGTAAAGAAGAAAGTAAGAAAGAATGAAAGAAAGAAGTTATAGTCCTTGGGCTATCAAAATGAGGTGAGATGTCTGTAAATATGAACACTGATGGGAATTGTTATGGGTGGACAGAGATGCCTCTATGTGCTTAAATATTCTTTGTTCTTGCACATTTCTAGAGAACTACAAATCAGTGATAGTTAGATTCTTTTGTTCCATATAATTGATCTGCTCACATAGGCCATTCTATCCATGCATTTCTCCTAGGTAATGCACCTTAACTGCACAACCACTGCACACACAATAATGCAATGAAAGAGATTCTTTGAATAAAATACACACTTGTAATTGGCTTGCCCATAACTTCAAACAGATCTATCTTTACTTTCAAAATTACACAACTAGCCATACATATTCAGAATGACTTGCATCTGTTACAAAAGGCTTCCATTTTGCAAATAATAAACTCCATTTCTATTTTTTCTGTTCTTAATTGGAATACGGCTCTGCTTGATTACAATGCAAATGCTTCACAAGTGGCCAATCTTTTCCAATTTCAGGGATGACGAACGCAAAAAGGGTGCTAAAAATTGTTGTTTCTGTTTTAGAAAGCTATGTCGCAAGCAGAGAGCAATGTTTGGTATGCTAATCTTGAAAACAACTGACAATGATTTTATCTCTTAATAGGAGAACCACATGCATAATCTTCTACCTAGGTTTTGACAAATATCTACAATACATTTTAATGAATTAAAAATTCTTCTTTAGTGGTTAGGGCTCTTTTTATAAGCCATTGACAATAATTTTATAAGAAATGATGGGGTGGTAGACAGCTACCCGATCCTGTTTTTTAAGGGGTCTACGGGGAATTTTTGGCCAAGCCTACGGGCTCGGATACCCCACAATAAACTCGGCCTTGTGCCACATCCGACTGTGTGGGGTGGTTACTGAATATCTCCACTTGGGATTTACTTGTGCTTCACCTTGATTCATTTCTAGCTCACCACTAGTAGCTGATTACTTACTTCATACCACTGGCGAATCTTGTATGTTGTTTCTGTTATAAATATTATCATTCCATTTCTAACCTTCATTGTGGTTATTCTTATTCAGTAACCTTTTCCTAGGTTAACACACTAACACAATGTTTTAGATGTTGTGTCCTCTGGATAACATTCAAAGAATTTCAATCTGAGGTAGATTAAATAAAGGGTTTAGGTTTTAAATTCTATGAAGATACTCGTATTGGTAAGCACCTGATGAAGGCCAGAAGAGACAATGGCTGAAATGTTGCGATAACAACAGCAAAGATGAGGACAATAGGCCTTATTTTTTGTTCTATAACTTTCTTTGTTCTTGGTTGATTTTCATGCAAATTTATGGTATTGTAAATTGCAGTTTTTGGGGGTTTTTTTTAGAATATTTACTGCAGCTGTTATTATAATGGATAGAAGGGGAGACTGAAAATTACATTTTTGAACTTTTGTTCTCTAATATTAGATGCAATTATATATATATATATATATATATATATATATATATATATAGTAATGATTTCCAGGAGGAAATAGATCCAGGGAGCACTCTAGGACAAAAGACAGAGCAAAATTATTATTAATTAAAGAATACCAAACACTTTGGGGTTCATAGGTAATAATTTTTATTTTATGAGAGCTCTAAAAAACAGCAGCTCTGAGGAAATAAAAATTATTACCTATGGGATTTTAAGTGTTTGATATTCTTTAATTAATAATAATAATAATAATAGTGTGTGTGTGTGTGTATTTCTAAAGAAGTGATGGATTTTACATTTATTAATATGACAGATTTTGTTACTTAAACATTATTTTTTAGTGTATACTCATATTTGAGCAGATAGTCTATTTATTAAACTCTATATTAGTATATTTGTTTATTTTTGTTACCAGCCTCTTATTCAAGAAAACTTATTACAGAAAATATTTCTCAAATATTTAGGCTGTTAGATAAAAAAAAAAGAAATACACTTTAATAAATTTATGTGTCCTGTCAGAGGACACATATTTTCTATGAAATTTCTTGGACATTCAAGCCAATAAATGTTGTTAATACTGTTTATTATAAACAGAGCATTTACTTAAATATTTGTATCTATAAAAAGAATGTATAAACAATAAATATATTAAAATAATTGTCGGACTTAGTCCATTTCATAATATATGATGTCATTTGTTTATGTTACGATATAGTTTGAGCAGATATCAGTATTTGAGAGAAATCATGGTAAATTTAAGTTTAAAAGCAGTAATTCAACTTTGCTAACCAGATGCTTCCTCTAAATGGTATAGCTAAATGGTATAGCATGTCAAGCTATATGATAGTTCCATGTAGGATACAGATTCAATTCCTCTCAGAGGACACATATTTTCTATGAAATTTTTCAGACATTCAGGCCAGTAAATGTAGTTAATACTGTTCATTATAAACAAAGCATTTACTTAAATATTTGTATCTATAAAAAATAAGGTATAAATAGAAAATATATTAAAATAATTCTCGGACTTAGTCCATTTCATAATGTGTTTGTTTGTGTGATTAAGCCATAATAATTTTGACATGTTTTGCTATTTATTTAGTTTCATCAACAACTTTTGGGAATGTGATTGAGCAGAGTTGCTTTGAATTTTAAATGCTATGTTATTTCCTTTTCATTGGTTGGGTGAATGTCACATATTCTTTTTTATGGCATGAGAATTAATTTTTATGAGTGTCTTGTATTTTAAAATTTATATATATATATATATATATATATATATATATATATATGAAAATATATAGAAAATAGGAAAGAACTGGTTAGGTAAATAATCCAAAGTTCCTTACCCTGGATGTTACCATGGAAATTTTGATTTCAATTATGAATATACTATTAAAACACGTAAATTTCAGAAATAAGTTATTCAAAAAAAAAAATTTTTGCTTGAAGATGGAACAGAGCTTACTTTAATTCAATTTAATTCAAACAATTATATTGAAGTTTTCGCTCTTGTTTTGAAACATGAGACCTCTTATGTCATGAAAGTTGGAATCATATTTTAAATAAATAATTATATATATATATATATATATATATATATATATATATATATATATATATATACAAACATATGAACACATGACATTGACCAAACAATAAAAAAAACAACAAAGAATTAAAAAATTAAACATTTCCACTAAAAAGCAATTCATGTCAAATGTATAAAGGTTTTCCTACTTATTCTTCATTTATTCAGTTTATTGGATTTAATACATATTTTTAATTCATATATATATATATATATATATATATACCCTGAAGATCCATCTAGGTGAAGCGTAGGTAAGTAGTTCCTGGCTCTTTAGGATTTTTATTTTATATATATATATATATATATATATATATATATTTAAGATATTACACTGAAAACATGTAAAATTGCTACACAATTGCAGTCGTGTTTCACTGCATATTAATGTGTTTCATCAGGCAAAAAAAAAAGAATCATCTGATGAGGCACATTGATATGTGTTGAAACACGACTACAATTTTGTAGCAATTTTACACGTTTTTGGTGTAATATCCTAGAATAAATAATATTGCTCTACTTTGTATTGAGCCCTCTTTTAAATTGTCAACCCACAGATCATTCATCTATTTTGTTCATGGAATAATGTTTTCTCATATATATATATATATATATATATATATATATATATATATATATATATATATACATATGCAATAATGTGTTCACACACCTTCTATCTGTCATATTTTTTTGTTTTTTTTTAATTTTTTCTTTTTTTACTTAAGATGGGGTCTGTGTAAGACTATGTAAGGTAAAATTGTTATTATTTTTAATATTTTAATGCTGTTTTGTTATTATTTTAAAGCCAGTTATCTGCTTGTTTTTGGCAACTGCACTTATGTAAATTGTGGAAACTCCAATTTATAATACTTATTGGTATTTATGCAGTGATGTTAATTTTACTGGCAAGGGTGGGTAAGTATAATTGTGGACTAATGCTGCAATGGTAATTGTGGTGGTGGAATAGTGGGAATGGAATAGTGGTTGCAAAGTTGGGGATAAATGGTAAGAAAGATGATAATTACAATATTAAATAAATCAATAGTAAGACTTAATTAATAATTACAATGTTTACAATATTGGAGCAAACTGTAATTAGAGTGACAGTTTGTGGTGGTGATATTGTTGCAGTAGCAATTGTGGGAGGGATGTTTGATGATAACAGTTGTAGCAGCAAATAGTTATAGTAAAAATGGTTGAAGTGATTGTAATAATGGTGGTATGATAATAATAATTATAGTTATCATGATGGTAGTTTGAATTAAAAACTAATTGATGGTGTCAGTGGTTTCTCTTTTCATGTTCATAAGGTCAATAGCGATTTACCTGACAGTGTTGGTTGATATTTTTTTATCCGTTTAGTGATAATAGGTATTTGTTTTCATGTCTGCATTTAGAAATTATTTCTGATCTTATGTTTAGTAATTTCTTTTGTTGGGTGTGGGAAATTATTGTTACCTTTTGTGTCAGCAAAGTAGGCATTTCTTTGTTATGTTGTTGCAGGCAGGTGAGTTTTTCAATATTTCCCAGCTTTTTCTTGTTGTAATATTTCTGTCTTTTAGTTGCCAAATGTTTGTAGATAGTGTAGTGCTGTTTGAGTATTATCTGTTGTATTTTCTTTTCTTGAATGGTCCCTCAGTGGAACTGATATAGTACATTGTGCTGTTGTTTGCACTTACCTTGGCTTTATATATTATATTTGTTAGTTGGCAGTTCCCCTGAAGTGGTCATGTTGTTTTACTGCTGCATTTGCATTGTTATTGCAGGTTGTTACTTTTTTCTTGTGGCTTTTTATTATTTGCATTATATTTTTAGTGCAGCTGTAACTACATTTTACATTATTTTTGTTGAATATTTTTTGCTAAGCGGTTTGTTGCAAGGAAGATTTCATATATTTTATATATATAAAAATATTGCCCACTGAGTGCTGCTGGTGCTATATATATATATATATATATATATATATATATATATATATATATATATATATATATATCAGATAATAATATATATTTTATATATAAAGAAACAGTATTGGGGAAATTTTATTACAAAGTGGAAAAGTTTACTTGTGATGCATTTTGTCTATCAGGACTTCATCAGACTAAATTTGTTATAGTGGTACAACTGTATATGTGCATGAATGAGGGATGCTGGATATTTATAATTTTTTAAAGACTTTGTTTTTTTCAGCAGCCAAATTCATTTAAATTTTTTTTCCTTTCCATCAGTTTTGTTAGTAGATATTTCACAATGTAATAATAGAAGATCTGTCAGGAATGGTGAAATATTGTAAGACCCAGTGAGTAAATTTACTGTAGATGACCTTGTGATCAAGGCACACTCTAGATATTTAGATGAAGTCCTGAAGCACAAAACACGTCACAAGTAAACTTTTTCTACTTTGTCATACAATTTCCCAATATTGTTCTTGATATAAAAATATATATCATTATCTTATATATATATATATATATATATATATATTACATGAATCATTCATAGAAAAAACAGATATAGAAGTTAATGATTTAAATGGCGAGAATACATCTTTGCAAACAAATTTAATAAAGTACGTTAACCCCAAACCTGTATATGAATGTTATGATCCCTGTTTATAAATTCCAGTTGCATAAGATCTTTTTTAGTTTTTTACAAGCTTTCGTCTGATGATGTCTGTATGAACATGTAATGTAAATTGAACTGCACCACATACTTGATATTTATATATATATATATATATATATATATAGTTTGTATTTATTTATATGCAATTATCTATATGATAATTTTTTTATTAACATTTCATTCAAAAGTAAACTTTAAAACATAAGTTTTCACAAAATCTTTCTGTATTATTATTAACAGTTTTCAATTTGTATAAAAGTATCATTTATGCATCTTACATAAAGAGTAGGTATATTTAATTCATTAAATATTTTATTTTCAAGATAGGCCATATAAAGTTACAGAATAAGGGGCCTAAAGGGTTACCCATGACAACACCAACATTTCAGATGTTGTAACCAATATTCTCATTCCAAGCCATTATCCATTACACACATCCTTTTTTTCACATTTTTCTTGGTGAGAATCATGGATAACAGTGGACACAGTCAGTATATTCTAGGCCACCACTGAGTAAATACCTTTTAACCAATGCAATATTAAATACTTGTTAACTAATCCATTAATAAATACCTGCTAACCAATCAATAAATACTTGTTAGCTAGTGCATTAGTAAATATATTTTAACCAATCCAATAATAGATACTGGTTAACTAATCCATTAATAAATACCTGCTAACAAATCCATTAGTAAATACTTTTCAGCTAATCCATTATTAACCAATTCAGTATTAAATACCTCTTAGCCAATCCAATAACGAATAATAATCCATTTATAAATACCTGTTAATTCATTGTTAAATACTTGTTAACCAACCAATTTGTAAATACCAGTTTACCAATCCAATATTAAATACTTGTTAACTAATCCATTTAAAATATCTGCTAACCAATCCATTAGTAAATTAGCTAATCCATTAGTAAATACTTGTTAACTAATCAATTAATAAATATTTGTTAATTAATCCATTCCAAAACTAGCAGACAATCCAAGTAATGCTGAACTTAAATAGAAAAGCATGCACTTGCATACACTTTTCTCTTCACATCTTGAGTGTATACTATAACAAACTCATCTAATTATTGTTTTTGTATCAATATTTAATTAACACTTGCTTCTAATTGGGATTATTAACTTAATTGCTATTGATTCTCTTGTTGTTACTTATATTTAGCTGATTCTTTTGAATAATGTCTTTCCGTTATAGACATGTCTTAATCAGGCTCATTAATTGCTGTTGCTTTTATACAATACAGTAATTAAAAGACAAATCTAATGAGTCGTATAAAAAGCAGATAGGTTGATAGCTCATTAACATTCCAGATTTTACAAGGACACAAATATACAGACTGTTAAAGATTTTGATATTACATTAAAATTGTAGATTTTGCAAGTAAATATATGTACAGATTGTTAGAATATTGTGTTTGCATTCACATTAGAATTATATATTTATATAATCTTCGACACACAAAATATATACATACATATATATATATATCTCTATCTATAAAAGGCAGGATGTGTGTGTGTGTGTAACATATGCACGGCCCGCAATTTTCAACGGATTTGCACCAAAATTTACATGCACATGCTCCAAGTTAGCGGGAAGGCCAAGACTGACTTTGCATTTCCCAACTCCCATCGATAGTGGAAATAATCAATTTTTTCATGCTTCTATGGCAGTTTTCATGTAGTTTGCGGCTATTTTGTACTGGCCAGAGTGAGAGCCTGTAGCTGGCTGCCATGAATAGGCAGGAAGATTCTATTGGCCAGCGTGAGAGCCAACAGCTGACTGACACAAATGTTAACTAGCATGCTAGCATGCAAAAAAAAATCAATAGCTGCATTCACCACAAGTGGGAAAAATTTAAATCTGCATGACACTTTACTCCAATTGGCTCATTAAACTTGCTTAAACTCAACGTTGATTCTGATTCCATAGAACTGGGTTGGATGTGAAAAAGTATTTGTTGTTAACATTCTTTTTTCATTCGGTTTTTCCAGTTACGAGTCCTTTTTTAAAGCTGATCATTTTGTGTTCCTTTTGTTTAGTTCTTTTTTCGTAACAGATTTAATGTTTAGTATAGAGCTTAGGAAAAATTTGCATTGTGAGATAGGCAAGAAGTAAGACAAGTAGCAACATCAACATGGCAAAAGGCACTCCTTTAAAGGCAAGGAAGGGTAAAAATATTTTAAGTCAAGTGATAGCCATTACTGTATGAGTTGTACGATTTTTGAATCAAGCACAGGCAACGCTGGGCCATGCTGCTAGTATATATATATATATATATATATATATATATATATACAGGGTGGGATGGGTAAATTGTATTTTATATTTTTAATTTTGCACATATGCATTGTTTGTTTTTGATTTTGGTAACTGCACAGTATAGTAGGGTCAGTTGGGCACCATGACAGAATTCACTCCACCAGAAATTTGGAAATGACATGCTGTACTACTTGGCATTCATGCTGGAAACACCAATACAAACATTTCAGTGTGTTTGGGTGTTAATCTGAGGACAATGCAAAGGATTCAGAAAGAGTTGGATGATATATCCAGTCAAAATCATGGTGTCCGGAGTGATCACTAGTGATGGTGACGTTATGCCTCCATTCATCTTCTCACGGGGCTTCAGACTCAATACAGAGGCCTACATCAAGTGTCTTGAGGAGGTAGTGCTGCCCTGGGTCAAGAGAGTGTCTGCTGGAGGGCCATATATCTGGCAACAGGACTCTGCATTATGCCAAACAAGCAGGAGAAGCCAGTCATGTCTGTCAGACAATTTCTGCGACCACATCACACCTTACCTAGCCACACTGCAACCCCCTTCGGCCTTCTTCAGTT
Source organism: Acanthosepion pharaonis (assembly GCA_903632075.3). NCBI lineage: Eukaryota > Metazoa > Mollusca > Cephalopoda > Sepiida > Sepiidae > Acanthosepion > Acanthosepion pharaonis. The sequence continues at coordinate 500,817 of CAHIKZ030001097.1, read as the reverse complement.
GATATATGTTGGAATTTCGAACCGAACCCTTTATTTTAGCCACTGGTGTAGACTGTTCTTGTTCTACATGCCATACCTTTGCTGGATATCTCATTTTTAGTTATTTCCCTTTAGTAACTCAAATCTCCAAGTTTTTGATTACCTTTGCTGCGGCCAGGTATTAAACTCTGAACTCTTTGGGTCAAGTCACTGGATTACTTCAGCCAACACTTTTATCCACTGAGAGATGGAGACATCAATGAATGAATTTTTGGGACTTATAAACCTAGTATTTTACCAGAGCTCATATTACAATTTATTTTTATTGTTGTTTTTCTCTAGCAGTCTGTATTACTTGTTCCCATATTGTATTCATGTCTTAGGAATATATGTACATTCTTTTTTTTACAATAATGTTCATCCTGTACAAGGCCTGGGAACTACTCAAGGTAGAGAGTTACTGAGTACGAGGCATTTTTTATGCAGATATGTGTTAAAAATTTGAATGGTTTAAGACTGTAGTGATCAAGGAAGCATCCTCTTGGGAGTCAGTTCCACAGAGTAGTGATTCATGGGAAGAAGCTGCTTGAGTGGAACCTACATCTTGCCAAGAGAACACAAAAGGAATTTGGGTGGTTGGCTACAATGTGTGTGGCTTGGTGAGTCTCAGCTGTAAAGATTGAACTAAAGAATGTAGTTCATCTGAGCCCTTTCCATGGAAGTAGCGATAGAGCAGTGAGAGGCTCACAAAGTTCCATCTATGAGAAAGCGGTTATTGGATGGAAAATAATTTGTCATCTACAAGGACACGTAGATGCTTTGAGACTTTATCAAGAGTGGAAAGTGAATACTAATATGGCAGAAATACTCCATTTTAATCCTGATCTGGCTCTTGTAGAGGATAGCAAAAGGAGTCAGGTACTTACTGGAGTGGTACAGGGAACCATTTTTCCTCTTTGCCAATGGATCATATATATATGTGTTCCACTTGAGATCTGGGTTGAGTTTAAGTCCCAACAGATGCTCAGTGTATGGGGCCTCCTTGAGGGGTCATCTGTTAATCATGATTGGTGACAGTTCGTGGTTCAATCAGTGATGATGGAATGTCACTAGTTTGGTTCTCAAGGCATTGAATATGACCAGCAAGTTTTTCTCCATAAAGCTGTTAGAGCTAGGTGAGAGTAGAGATCAACTTCCAATTTCTGGTCATCTAGAGTTTCGGAGGTGAGCCCATAGACCATTGTATCATCAGCATAGATATACACAAATAATTTCAGAATACTCTTTGGCAGATCATTTATGTAAAGTAGAAAAAGAGTTGAACTGAGAAGCAAACCCTGGTGGACACCTCTATTGATTGCTAGGGCTTTGGATGACTGTCCTTTATCAACTATCTTCAAGGACCTACCAATTAGAAAGGACTTTATAACTGAGAAGACTCTTCCAGTGATTCCATAGCTAGAGAGCTTTTGCATTAACCTTTTATGCTACACCTTGTCAAAAGCCTTTGAAATATGTAATGCGATCGTGATTAAGATGCATTTGTTATCTAGTGCCTCACTGATTCTTTGAGTAATGGCAGTTAGGATATCAGCAGAGAATTGGTCCAAAAAATTTGTACTGCCTGTTGCTCAACAAGTTGTTCATATTGAGGTGATCTTCAAAAAGTTTGTTAATAACACTGGGGGGACTGATCAGGTCTAACCTGAGATGGGGGATGATCTTTTTTTGAGTTTGGGTTGATAATTTTTTTCAATTTAGTTGTGTTCATGTGTCAATAGCAGTGTGTTTGGTAGAATACTAGGTAGTGAGAGAGTCATACCAGCAGGAGATGCATATATAACATGGATCGAATCATCTGGAGATACAACTGTAATAGTACCTTTCGTCATGACATTAAGAGGCCACACCAGAGACTACTGCACAATCTAGAGCCCCCATTCACAAAATGGCAGTACAATAGCCCTGATATTATACACCAACTGATAGGATAATCTACTTCAAAGTTACTCAAAGGTTCAGATCCCTATCATAATATCTCTGTCTAGGAACAGTGTGGTATCTGTGCACTCTGCTTAGTGAGGTAACTGTGCACTCTCCCTAGGAACATGGTAGTATCTGTACACTTTGCCTAGGAACAGTGTAGCATCTGTGCACTTTGTCTAGAAACAATGTAGTATATGTGTACTCTGCCTAGGAACAATGTATCATCTGTGCACTCTGCCTAGGAAGAGTATAGCATCTGTGCTCTCTGCCTAGGAACAATGTAGTAATATATGCACCCTGTCTAGGAACAGTGTAGTATCTGTGCACTCTGCCTAGGAACAATGTAGTAATATATGCACCCTGTCTAGGAACAATGTAGTATATGTGCACTCTGTCTAGAAACAATATAGTAATATTGAACTCTGTCTAGGAACAGTGTAGCATCTGTGCATTCTGCCTAGGAACAATGTAGTATATGTGCACATATGTCTAGGAACAGTGTAGCATCTGTGTACTCTGCCTAGGAAAAGCATACCGGGTGCATCAGTTTTTGAGGACATGTCTTTCAAAACCTCTGTCTTCTAACATAGTTTTATTACATACACTTTTTAGATAAATAATGTCAGGTAATTATTATTACTTTAAAGGTGCAACCCAGTGATACAGAGCCAGAAAGACATTGACATTACCTTTCAAAATATGTATATCTGTGGTAAATCTCAGTCACAAAATCATGTTTTCAAATGCCACTCACTGAAAAATGCTACAAATTTTGTTCCAGCCCAATATATAAAAAGGAATAATTAAATGAAAAATTTATTTAATAATTAAATAATAGGTAAATAATTATACAAAAGGATCATGACACACCAGTTTGGATTTGATTGATTGATTTGATTAATTCCTTTTTTACAGCTTGTTGACCTTTTGTGTGTTTTTAAAGCCAAAACTTATTTAGGATTTTAAGAATAATTCTTCTTTTTTTTTTTTTTGGAGGGATTAAGAATTTTTTAGAATAATAATTATTTTTCTAGATACACAGCTTACTGTTTAACCCATAGCTGGGGGGATTGATTCATACCTTTCCCAAGAGTATTTGTGTGCAAATGAATGTAACAAACTTGACTGGAATTCGAACTTGGTTCTCTGATTTCTTGTTCTGAGCCACTCTCCGTTACACCACCTGTACATCCCACAAGTTTGAAAAGTTCTCATATGGAATATATGGATTTTATTACTATCCTCAGTTTATGGCATCCACTAGAGGTCTTGAAACATATCTCTTTGCAGATAAGGGTGTGGTCTAGTGTTTTCTAAACTACAAGATACTTTGTATTATGCAGCAAAAATTAGATATATGACCTGTGAAAAACACTGAACTTATTGTATATCTCAACATTTTCTTATTTTGTGTTACTTGCAGGAAAGAAAAAACAGTCATTTGTATAGTTCCAGTGTATTTCAGTAACATGAAAATACAAGAGTCCATTTCTAACCCTCCCTATTAAGGCAGATATTTTTCGTTTGTGGTTTGGCACTTGTGAGGGAAGCAAAGACTCCATTTATCAAACATACTTTCTTTGGTAATGCATAAGAAAAATTGTTTGACTTCTGTGAGAAGACTTAACCCTCTTGTCTGCAGAGAATAAAAATAACTCAAAGATTAGGAAATGAAAAAAAAGATCTTGGCTATTTATGGTAAGTGCTGAGCGACTCCTTCTGTTTCACACTGGTTCCTGGCAAGAATTTTGTTGATAACAAAGCAAACATGACTGACTGGCCTTGGCAGGGTTGGCCTTAGTTGCCTCAGGCCTGAATTGGAAACATGTTGTTGCAGTGCCACAGGTTCACAGTCCATGTCTGCAGAATTCTGGAGATAGAAATGATTATTTTAAAAATGTTTCTTCAAAGTTCTTATATAGATTTATATATATGAATCTTAAATACTTGAGGTTGAATATAGGTACAAAATATATTTTGTAAGTATGGAAGATAGATATATGATATGAAGATATGATATAAAGAAATGATGTATGATACAATAGACATATGATATATATGATGATATAATACATATATGATATAAAGATATGATATTAAGACATACATATATGATGATACAATAGAGATATAATAAAGATGGTATAATATATATATATATATATATATATATATATATATATATATATATATATATATATTTATATTGTACAATAAAGATATGATATAAAGATATAATATATATGATGTTACAGTGGAGATATGATATAGAGATATGATATGAAGATGTTACAATAAGGATATGATATAAAGATATGATATGAAGATATGATACAATATAGATATATAAAGATATGATATATATGATGTTACAATAGAGATATGATATAAGATATAATATGAAAATATGATACATATGATGTTACAATAAAGATATGATATAAAGATATGATATATATGATGATACAATAGAGATATATGAAGACATGATATATATGTTACAATAGAGATATGATATAAAAATATGATGTGAAGATATATATCGTGATACAACAGAGATATGAAAATATATATATAATGATGCAATTTAGATATGATATTAAGATATACAAAAGAGATGCATGAAAGGTATGTTATACAACTCTGTACATCAACTTTATATATCTGTATGGTTAATAATTGAATGAGAAAATATGAAAAAACTTTCGTTAGATGTTTCAACTCTCAGAAGACTTCTTCAGACTAGTAATTGTATTATTGAGAGAACCTTTCATATGAAACATTAATAAAGAAAATGATATAAATAATCTCAATAAAATCAGGCACATAATATTACGGGTTAAATCAATAATGACTGCAATTGAAAATAATATCATCTAAACTTAATGTAAAATTTGTTACAACTACTTAAAAAATAATAAGATTTTTTAATCAATCCAACCCAAGAAAGGTGACAATGCCACTAAGATGCAAAAAGGTTACTGGGAGTGAAAGAGAATGAGAAGACTTTAGAAGGAACTGGAAGCTCAATCCTAAACTGGAAGCAGAGGATAAAACTCTACTCCTGTTCAAAAGATCAGGGGGGAGTGTAAAACAGACAATAGACGAATCTGCCCACATCTTTTTATGAGAAGAAGAGAAAAGAAAAGTGAAAAAAAGGAAATAATTAATAAATAAAATTTTCAGGCAGAGACATTGGAAGTATAGAGTTGAAGTAGATGTCAAAAGAAACTGGAAACCCAATCCTAAACAAAAAACAAAGGATAAACCTCTACTCTTGAAGTTAGTGACGCAGTCCATTAACATTTAAATTGATAAAATTGTGTATGGACAGAAAATGGGGGATCGGTTCTGTATTGTTATTAAGTAATAATCTGATCCCTGCAATTAATTACTCAAAATTTATATAAAAAAAAAAAATATCTTAAGAATTCACATATGAAAACATTCTAATAATACTTAAATACAAAATATTTCTTTCTTTTTAATCAGTTCACCCCATGCAAAGTGATAATGCCACTAAGACACAAGGGGTTATTGGGAGTGAAAGAGAATGAGAAGACTTTGGAAGAAACCGGAAACCCAAACCTAAATAGGAAACAAGGGATAAACCTCTTTTTCTGTTCAAAAGATCAGGGAGGAGAGTGAAGCTTAAACACAAAGTAATAACAACCTTAGACCAGAAGCAGAAATTTACCGAACAGACTTATTCCAAGAAATCCATGGGTGAAACTTCTAGGAATTTAAATAAAAGATTATATGAACACAAAGGGGATCATTTATAAAACAACACAATCTTTGCAGTATTTGTCTATATTTCTGAAATGAGGTATTATGTACACTATTTTACATTATTCGGACTATTGTCCTCATCTTTGTCGCCATATTTATTACAATGTTTCGGCCATTTTACACTATGGCCTTCTTCACTGAAGATATATATATATATATAGATGATAGAAATTATTAGGAGGATTTGAGATAATCATAACTAAGTAATTTGAGTCTAGAAGAAAACTCAACAGAATGCAGAAAGCACTACATGGCTGCTTCATCCTATATTTGGGACTCATCAGCAGTGGCCATGTTCATAGTTAATATTAATGAGTGTTGGCTTTTTCTTTTTTATTATTAAGGCTTCCATTATTCTTAATCTTTTTTTTATATGTGGATGAGGTAATTATATTTGTATTTTCTATTAGTATGTTTTGGATGGAGTCTGATAAGTTTGTGTGGGTGTTTAAATGCGTTCTAATAAAACTGTGGTCGGATAGGTGTAATGTAAGGCATCTGGATAGGCATGTAGTAGTGTGACCAATGGTATTATTTATGAATTTGGTTTGATCAGGGACACAGTTCCTTAAGGGGCATTTGAACTCATAGATAATGTCCGTTCTTTGTAATTTTGATTTTGCTGGTGTGTTGTTATTTTTGAGGATAAGGTCAGCTGTTTTAATTTTTTTGTAGTAGATAATTAATTTGATTTTTTTGTTCAGGTATGTGTGTGCATATATATATATATATATATATATATATATATATATATATATATATATACGTAAATATTATCTAAAAAAGATATAAAAACCTTACTGAGCTACCAAGGTTTTACCCCTTGGATCTCCAAGCTGATTTGATTATAACCAAGGTAAGGTTGTTAAAGCTTTTTAAGATAATATTTAAGAATGTTGCTCTGCAGCTGAGATATTGAGCACTTTCTAAAATCTACTGGAATTGGTTAATTTCAAGGTAGACTTTAGGTAGTATAAAATATACTAGCAGGCTTTGCCTGCTCGCTATCACTTCACAAAGTAAGATATATTCACTAGTTCAAATTTAAAAAAAAAAATTTAAAATGAACATTTCATTCATAAATTGGCTTGTTGTAGTTAAAGAAAGTTTTACAAATAGATACCATCTTGTTGAAGGACAAGTAAAATGCAAATTTTTCTGCACTATATAAGATGATATCCCTAAACAGAACTATTTTTGATATGAAAATCAAAATGATCCTCAAATAAATAAAACAGTAATGAAGGACAGTTAATTAATGAAATATACTTTTTTAAAATCAATATGATATTACTTAGAAGTAGATAATATATAATATAGATACTGAGTTTAAAAAATTGGTAGAGTGGTATACACATTCTGATACTTACCCGTCACTGGGATCTGTCTTTGCACTGGTAGTATCACAGCTATGACTAGCTTTGACCAACTTGGACAAGCTATGACCAGCTAAGACCAGCAGCCGAGTGAAGGCACTAGGGTCCCCATGTTAAAAGCTGACCTTGTGTCACAACCTGACTCAGTGAGGGTCAAGTAAATACTGTGTGTAAATCCCTCTCTCTCAAGTGGTATACACATTCTGATACTTACCAGTCACAGGGATCTGTCCCTGCGCTGGTGGTATCACAGCTATGGCCAGCTATGACTAGCTTAGCTTGGACAAGCTAAGACCAGTGGCCCGAATGAAGACACTCAGGTCCCACTGTTAAAAACCAACCTTGTGTCCCAACCTGAAGTAAATACCATGCAAATTGCTCTCAAGTAGTTTGTAACACATTATTTATCATTTCTGAGTTGCATCTCTCTCTTGGGGCAGAGTATGCTCAGGGGTGGCTCCATCAAAGGACAGAGTCGCAACTGACAAAAATTATACTGAGAGGTGTCCAACCTTGGGGAACAGCTTCATTGCACCAGAGAAAGGGATCGGTGCTTGCACCAAGGCCAGTGCAACCGATGGTTGCGGTGGCTTGGGGAATTTTGTTCCTTGCCCGGGTGTACATGCTCAGGCTCACCACATTAAAACACGCGATAGGGCAGCTTTTAATCTAGCTTAAAATTTTAGCTGGCTTAAAATTTGGCTAGTATAATATATTAATATATATTTTCAACCTTGCATAATCTGGTAACCCTGAATCTGAGCTCAACAAAAATTGTTCCCTGCAACTAACTTTTCTAGGGCTTTTATATCATTGATATCAGACCAGTGGGAGCAGAGGAATTATTGAGTAATAGTGCTTATAAAATAATGCTCTATGTAGAATAACAGAATTATAATTTATATATAAATAATAAATATACATTTTTTCCTCACTAGTAGCATAAGTTTCATGCACAATGCATATTAATATATAGAGAGATATAAACATTTTGTTTGTACTTTTTTCCAATATATATATATATATATATATATATATATAATTGCATATGTCAATATGCCTTGATATTTATTTTTACATTTATAATATATTTATAATTACTTAGATGTGCATATTTATGTGTGAATTGGAATCAAATATAGATCACAATCTGACAGAATGATAGAATAAACAACAAATAGGAAACATTTATAGAGCTAACATGTTTCACTTTTATTGAAGCTTCATCAGAGAATGAGATATAGAAACAATTTTCTGGTATTTTTATTTTTTTATTTGACTTCTATTGGTTAAGCAGACTTCAGGCATAATTTACACACAGCTCTATGTTAGTAAGTGGAGCATGAATATACCCAATCTAGTGTTAACCATTATCTTCTACAGCTATCTGCATAAAATGTGTTTTTATATATATATATATATTTCATATATGAATATATATATTTCGTATATATATATATTTCGTATATATATATTTTCATATATATATATAAAAATATATAAATATATATATATATATATATATATATATATAAATATATATATATATATATATATATATATATATAAATTGCATATATAAATATCCCATGATATTTATGTACATTTGTAATATATTTATAATTACTTAGATGTGCATATTTGCATTTGAATTATAATTACATTTTGTAGTTAGAGTTATATAAATTGTGTGGGTGAGTGTTTTTGTGCATATGTTTATATGTGTATATAGTTTTTATTATTATTTATTTTTTAATTAATTTTCTTCTTTCTTTTAAATTTTATTTCACATTTATTATGTTTTTAAACCCACACTGTAAATAATATGAACTACTCCTCTATCATTATAGTCCAGTATATATATATATATATATATATATATAAATTTAAATATGTAATTGTGTTGTACAGGAAACTCAGAGTTGTGCTACTGGTAAGGAAAATGATATATATATTTATTATTAATATATATCACACACACTATGAAAAAGACTTGCATAAATTAAAAATGCATATAAAAAACGAAAAATTGAGAAGTGTATCAGTCAATTGCTGATACTCACTGATGAGCAGACAGAATGATTCCCAAAGTGTCTGTCTATGAAACTCTGGAGTTGGGATGATGAAGGTAACATCATTCAGCTAAGTGATAAACCTTTTACCTATATTAATTCTATATATATCTTTATATATATCTCTCTCTCTTTATATATATATATATATATATATAAGAATATTGCTACCACATATAGATCAATGCCCCTGCTATTTGCTTTAAGATCCTTGATAAGATCCAAAGAAGAATCAGCAATATTATTGGTCCTGATCTGACATTTTGGCTTCAGTCAATTTGAATTCAAAGAGAAAAAGAAATTCTGAATTCAAAAGCAGTTTCAAGAGAGATGGGTCTTTCAGGCTATCTTACCCTAGACACACCCTTGCTGTTATGGCTGCAGTACATATAGTGCCTTTACAAGCCTAAGAGTTTACAGGACTCAAGATGTGATGAGGGGGTGATTAGGATAGGATAGGGCCTAATTTTGAGCACTGAGTTCAATTGGCTGGTTCTGAGCCTTGAATGGTTCCAAGACTGTCTTAAAAAGATATTTTTCAATGGCAGTTTTGTTTTAATAGTTTTATTCTAATTTCACTCTTTTATCATTTGCTTTTCCAAAATTTTCTTTATTCTTAAAAATAAAAGAGAAACTGAATGGTTTAATAATTGTAAGGAATTTTGAGGAGTGTTGAGCTCTTTAGAGAAAGAGGTCATAAAAATCAAGAAGATGGGATTGGAATCGGTAAGAGAAACAGGGAAATTTTTCAAAGACAAGAGGAAATTACTCATTAATAGTGAGTAACCTTCTGTTCGTCATCTGGCCTTCAAACAATCCCTGTCTTTGAAGAAAGAAAGTGTTTCTGACAAACCCAGGTCTGTAAGTGTATTTGTATACATCTAAATATAATCCTTTTTAATTCATTGAAAATTTCATCTGAAGTGTTTCACCGATATCTATTCAGAAATTCTATAACCTTAAAAAATTACATACAAATAAGATTCAAAGTTAATGTGTGCATGTCCTCTGTAAACCCTAAAAATTAATATATATGTAAATATTATAAAAATAAAGCAATCAAAATAAACGCAAGTTTGTCATATTGATATAATTTCAGTTCATGAAACTATATAGAAGTTATAATATCTAAAAAATTAAAGTCATTGGTTTATAAAAGTTTGTTGGGCCTTAGGCTGCAGCCTATCTGAGCTTAAAGAGTAATCCAGACCTAGCAATATTGTTAATAAATATTGTTGATCTAGCAAATTCCTTTATTTAAAAAGTATCGGCAGTAAAAAATTTATGGTGTGCCTATCTTTGTATTTGTTTGAATAAAGGTATATATATATATATATATATATATATATATATATATATATATATATATATATATATATATATATATATTGATTGATTGATTGATTAGTTAATTAATTTCCTTTTATGGCTTATCAACCCTTTGTGAATTATTTAAAGCCAAAGCTACTTTTACTATTTAACCCATAGGTGAGAGGATAAGAGATGGATTCATACCTTTCCCAGGGGTCTTAGTGTATAAGTGAATATAACACAGTGGAATTCAAACTTGGTACTCCAAATTCTGAGACACTAACACTTATGCCACCTTCAGACTAGAGGATAACCTTTATACGGGTTTTTATACAAATGTTCACTGAATACAAGGCCAAAGAGCTACTCAAGGCTTCTGTGTGGTGTTGTATGACTTTTCTTAAAGACAATAAATGAAGTTTATAGAGCTATGCAGGAAAGATAACACTTGACCCTAGACTTGAAGAGGTCAAGATTGTAGTGATTGGGAAAACATACTGATGGGTGTCTGTTCCACAGAGCAGCAGTTCTAGGGAAGAAGCTGTCCAAGTGGAACTTATGATTTACATTGGTACATAGCATGATGGGCCCCAGGTGTAAAGATCAGGGCTGGTGGGACCAAGGAATTTAGCTTGTCAGAAAACATGCCATAGAAATAACGATAGAGCAGTGAGAGGTTTTATCTGTGGGAAAGGGGTTGTAGGTATGGAAGCAATATTCCATTTTTGGTCTGATCTGGTTCTTGTAAAGAGAGAGTATAAGAGTGGGTGTTAGATACTGGAGCAGTGTAATGAACCAACCATTTTTTCAACATCTTTAGCAATAGATCAGATATATGTGTTCCTCTTGAGGTCTGGAACAGACGTTGAAGGCATGCCCATATCAGGTAGTGTTTTTCAATGTTGGCCATCACATTGAGCATGGTGGGCTTCAGTATGTCCTTGGCATTGTGTTGCTATTGGTTTGTTTTTTTTCTTAACAACATCCTAAGTATAATAGTCCCATGAATTCAAATCAGGAGAATTAGAATGACATGTAACAAAAGAGGCTTAGGGAAGGAAGATTTATTCTCCCATTTCTATTTCTCCTTTCAGAGTGTTTGGCTGTCAATCTGAGGACAGTGCAGAGGATTCGGAATGAGTTGGATGATATATCCAGTCAACATCATGGTGTTTGTAGTGAACACTAGTGATAGTGACATTATGCCTCCATTCATCTTCCCACAGGGCCTCAGACTCAACATGGAGAACTACATCAAGTGCCTTTAGGAGGTAGTACTGCTCTGAATCAAGAAGGAGGCTGCCGGAAGACCTTATGTCTGGCAACAGGATTCTGCACCATGCCACACAAGTAGGAAAACCCAGTCATGGCTGTCAGACAATTTCTGCAATTACATCAACCCTTACATCTGGCCACCTAACACCCCAGACTCCCTTGATTATTATGTGTGGGGCACAATTAAGCAAAAGACCAACAAAACTCCTTGTAATACGAACTGAAGCCAAGGATTATGGCAGCATTCCCCAACAAGGAGATTCCAAAGTTGTCTGGTTGAAGTCAATGAGGATTTTATTAAATAAATTTACTCTTTAGTATTTAGCGATAATTTTGTGTAATTTTGGTAAATATTCCTATTAAAATGAGATGCCAGTTTTATTTTCATTTTTGCATAATTTAGATGAAAATTTATCATCACACCATGTATATATATATATATATATATATATATATATATATTTGGACAGCAGAACATTATTCAAACAAATTCTGTTAAATATAACAGACAATGAATGCCTATAATGTGATATGTTATATCATGAGCCATTCTAAGCTTTGTATAGTGACTTTGGTTTGAATATATATATATATATATATATATATATATATATATATATATACAGGGTGATGCAAAAGTCATGCACCATAGAGATTTATTAATTAATCATGTTTTAAATGTCTAATTCATTTTGATATTTTCTTGGGTAATTTGAAATTAGTTGTTTATCAGCTGCAACCAAGAAAGATTGAGGAGCTTAAAAAAAAGAATTAAATATGAATACAGTAATATGACAGAGGAAACACTCTGACATGTAAATGAATCATGTACACACAGAATTGAAAAGTGTTTTGAAAAAAGAGGAGGACATTTTGAACAGTACATATAACAATTAAATAACTAGTAAATAAAATGTTCATCTGTAACTATACTTTTAATAAATTATCCCTATGCTGTATGACTTTTGCCTTACCCTATATATATATATATATATATATATATATTAATAGTAGTACTTGTTTGGAAAACCTCGGATAGCTCAACTTGCAGATATGTCAGGACAAATTGGTACCCGAGGAAAAAATTGGAAATAAAAAAGAAAGAACTAAAAACATCAGAACAAGACGAAACAAATCGCCAAGTGCTTTAAGTCCTTACTCCAAAGAAGAAAAAAAAAACCATCATGTTTCTTAGTTTTTAATGTTTTTAATGGCTTTATCAATAAATACTGTTCTGTCATTTCCTTTTTTAGCTAGCTTATCCAGAAGACCCATTTAGGTGAAACCTAGGTAGGTTTGCCTGGCTCCTTAGGATTTTCTAGTAAATGGAGTTTGGTTAAGAAAGCTCGTACATGTAACTCCCTATATACCCCATGTTACCTATGCCTTAATGAAAAATTTGAAATTATTAGATTTAAAAACAAGGCTGATCTCTTAAATCAAAGATATGAACTTACAATAAATTGTAAACACCGTTATAAATTTAACTTAGTGTAGGGGTCGTATACTTTAAATGATAATGATATGTCACTGTATTTTTAATAGATTAGTGTTTTTATTGCATGATGGTCATACTTACGATATAAGTGTGTATTGTATACCTGCAGAGTGTTATTAGTGTTGGTGCAAATGTGTATATATTTATTTATGTGTTGGTTAGAGTATTGGCACTGAGGAATGTGTAGGTTGGTGTATGTGTATTTATTGTTTTTTTTTTTGTTTTTTTTCTTTATAAATATATATATATGTGTGTGTGTGTGTGTGTGTGTGTGTATGTGTATATATATGTGAGTGTGTGTGTATATATGTATATATATTAGGTGGGAAGGTATGGTAGATGATAAGAGAAGAGGTTAATAATTGTTACGCTATATATGTACGTGTGTGCCTATATATGTACGTGTGTATGGGTGTGTGTATATGTATGTATGTATATATGTAAATATATATATATATGTATGTGTATATATATATATATATATATAAGTGTGTGTGTGTGTGGTTGTATATATGTATATATGTATGCATATATATGTATGTATGTGTGTATATGTATGTATGTGTATATGTATAAATATATATATGTATATGTATGATAAAATCACGGCAGTATAATGGTTGGCCAGCATGGTTCGCGGGATTGGGTGCGACTGAGTAATGAATTAGTTCCTCACTGAGTGCCTCCTAATTTCGGCTTTACGCCACTATATATTTGTATATATATATGTCTGTGTGTGTGTGTGTGTGTATGTATGTATATATATATATATGTGTGTGCATATATATATATCTGTATATCCTATTTTATTGTGTATGTGTATATATTTAAGTATATTTCTGTTTGTATGATTGTGTTTATATATTTGTATGTTAGACTATATGTATATTGGTGTGTGTTGGTTTTTGAAGGTATATTTATGTATCTATATGTTAGTACGTTTATGTATGTATTTGGTTGAGTGTTGTTGTATTTTATGTATGCATGTGTATATGGTTAGTTGTTATTGTAGATAGATATTTTTATATATATGTTTATTTGTAGATATGTATGTATGTGTGTATATATATTTATGTATGTTTATGTGTATATATATATATGTGTGTGTGTTGGCACCTATTATGTATGAGTTTGTTTGTGTGTATGTGGGGTATGGAAACTTTGGTATATCATGACTGTTTTTTATATATGTAAGTATGTGTGCATAAAAGTTTGTGTGTATATATGTGGGTGTATTTAGGTTTATATGTATATGTGCGTGCATGTGTACTTGTTATCATAGATATGTATATGTGCGTATATGTTTATGTTTATATATTTATTTGTATGCATTTCTGTATGTAAATATATATGTATATGTATGTATGAGTGTATATTTATGTGTGTTAATTTGTTTTTGCTCCCGTGTATATATATATATATATATGTATATAGTTGTGTGTTTCTGTATACTGTTTTTCCTTGCCTAATATATAATGAAACTATTATCAACTTATATGATTAATATATATTTTTATTGATATTTATGGTTTTAGAATTTTCGTTTTAATATATTAAATAATATTATTTTTAACCATTTTTATCTTTGTATATTTGCTCCCTTAAGTTATAATTCAATAAGTGGTTAGCATTTATTTAAGTCTGAAATATTTATTGGTTGTGATTTCTCATTGTCTGTCATTGTCTGTGGATGTATGTATGTGTATCTATCGGTGTCTATGTGTATGTAGAGTGTATTCACTGTGTGTGTATTAGTGTTAGTTTCCACGTCTCCCTTTTTTCATAAAGGGCTGTAGAGATGTTCATGTTTTTCCCCACCACCTCCTTCTTTTTTTTTTTTTTTTTTTTTAGTATGTATGTGTGTGTGTGTGTTTGTGTGTGTGTGTGTGTGTGTGTGTGTGTGTATATCTAATTATGTCTGGTGCTTATGTATTATAATCTGATTGTGTTTTTGTTGTCTTGACGCGTGAGTTTAAGACCACATCCACAAACTTTAAAATAAAAACGGAAATGAAAGGGAAAGGGAAAAAAATATATATACATGTATTATCAAACATAATTGTCGAACATAATTTCAATGAAGAAATGAATTGAATAAACTAAACATATATATTTTTTCTTTTCTAAATAATTTTGTAGTTTTTAAACTTAATAGGGATTAAATTCATTTTAAAATTACCAATTTTTTATTTTAATATTAAATTTTATCATATGATTTTATAATTATTAGTTAGTATAAATTATTTTTAATATTACACGTATTTAAAGATCTGAATAGCTATTATAGCAGGATTTTAGAGTTGTCAAGCTTTTGAATCTTTCTATACTTCGTTTTTTTGATTGGTTATTCTAGCTTTTGTAACAATGCTCCCCCTAGTGTAGGATCGTTAATTAATCTGAAAATCTTTTTAAAACCATTTATTTTATTTTCAACATCATCACTTGAGAAGACACAGAATGTGTTGAAACAAAATAGCTATTTTTGTAGTGATCTTATAACATACTTATGTTATAATTTTTATAAAAAATAATTATATATATATATATATATATATATATATATATATATATATATATATATATATATATCCAATGTGATGAGAATGAAAAAGTAACATATAAATTCCAATGTTCACAACATTAATCCAAAATCTTACCCATCAAAGTGCAGTTGAAATGCACTGAAACAAAGTTGCATCTTTGTAGTGAGTAAAATGGTTTTTTGTCTATATGATAAAATTATAATAAATAAATTAATAAATATATATATATATATATATATATATATATATATATATATATATATATATATACTTTTTAATGCAAATAAAATTTGTCATTTAGCTGATAGATGTTATGAATGAGAATCTTACAGAAAGATAGAATAAGGAACAAATAGGAAACATAAATCTTACTTGTTTTGCCTTTCTTAAAACTTTGTCAGGGAAAGAGATATATAGAAAAAATAAGAAAGATAATTCTGGTATTTTTAATTTTTGCGTTTGTCTATCATTGGTTAAGCAGACTTTATGTGCATTTTGTCTTGTCAAGCAGCATTTATGTGTAAATTTATGTATGTAAGTGTATCATGATTCTAGTCTGTCTATGAGGATTCAGATGATATGAATGAATAAATGCATATATAAATATATCTACATTTTTTTATATTGCAGAAGCCACCTGGTAACATTTTCTGCTATTTTTGAATTTACATATATTGAAAGGAGAGGCAGTGTGTCCATGAGAAGTAATGACTGAGTAGAATGGGGCAGAGATACAGACAACCTGGAAATTATCAATAATTGAAGAAGCATTTTACAGAATTCTCAGGCTCAAATTACACAGACATTTACAATTTCTTGACATTGGATTGATCACTCACCAAAAGCAATCTATTGATGACAACATTGATCAGTCAGGGGCAAGGATTTTCAACTCAGAGCAAAACGGAATCGTTCTAGATTATTCTTGAGAATTAGAATACTCTGAATATCTGTGTATGTTGGGAAATAACTGATGCACTCCCACCACCTCCATCCCCACAGCGTCTTGGAAATCTTTTACCAAATATATCAAATCAATTCTGATAACAGCAAATCCTTTGAAGTTATTCAAATAGGATAAAGATTTGCTTGGCGCTATTTTTTTTTCTTTTTGAAAATAGAAGCTCAAATGGAAGATTTTGCACAGCAACTTGAAAATTACATCGATTACTCGATGACTATTCTATTTATTTAGTCTCTGCAGTGAATAAGTATTTTTTTTTTCAATTCATTTAGACATTTTATTGGAAATATAAAAATTTGCATTTTCCCATAAACATTTTGAATAGCTAAACTGGAGAAATTATGTAAATTGTTAGATTCCTTTTTATTTTCATAGGAATATAATATTGTAAACAAGGAAACTTAGAAAAATGGATATGTTGCATGTGTGTGTGAGAGAGTGTGTGTAATACACGTGTGTGTAATGCATGTGTGTGAGGAGTGAGAGAAATAGTAAGAAAATGAGTGTATAGTTTGTGGTGTGTGTGCATGTGTGTAAGAGAGTGTATACTTGTGGCTAGTTCATGTGTGCATGAGAAACTGTGTGTGGTGTGTACATGACAGAGTGTGTGTGTGAGAGAGAGTTTGAGTGTGTGTGGAATGTGTGTGACAGAGTACATGTATGTGTATGTGTCTGTATGTGTGGGAGTGTATATGTAAGAGAGACTGTATGTGGCATGACACGAAGAGTGTATGTGCATTTGTGTATTGTGTACATGTATAAGTGTGTGTTGTGTATGTATGTGTGTATACATATTCATGCAAGAGTATGCAGCATGTATTCATATGTAAGGGAATGAGTGTATATGTGTGAGTTGTGTATGTGTGTGGTTTGTGCATGTTTGGATATGTGTGTGCACACACTTTGTTAGAATTGTATGTGTGTGTTCTGTCTGTGTGTGTGCATTTGAGACAAAATGAGGGAGAGAGAGTGTGTGTATGTATGCTTTTTGTATATGTATACTTGTATGTATTTGTGCATGTTCATGTTCTATGAAATGCTTAGACTGATTTTAACCAAAGAGCTTGGTTCATTCAGTAGTTTTGAGTTGAATTATTTTTCATTCTAAAAGTTGTCTGGACAAAATGATATTAACAAGCAGTGCAGTTGAGTGTCATGTGATTTTCTCAGCCATTTCTACTAAAATAAAAAACAAAGACAAAAGCAAAAGGCATTTTGAATTTGTGAGGGATTGCAGAAATACATTATTATTACTTTTCTCTTTTAATCATAATGAGGATACAAGACATAATTTATTTTTTTTTACCTCATCAAAGATAAGAAGAATTAATCAACTTTATCGTCTGAATCTAGATTGCATAAACATTTGGCAGCAGCCATTTGCAATAATATTTCTTCTGTCTTGAGCTTGAATAGAAAACTATTCTGGAAGATCTGTCTATATTTCTGAGGTGAGGCATTGTAACTATTGGCATCATTCAGATTGTTGGCCTCATCTTTATTGCCATATTCATAATGTTTTGACTATGTGTCTTGTGTGACTTAACTCAAAGTGTTGTGAGTTCAATATCTAACTATAGCATAGCAAACAAAAACTAGGAGAGTTCAGTTACTAAAAGGAATTAACTGAAACTGAGATATCCTAAAAAGCCATGGCATGTGGAATTAGAGCAATTTACTCCTGTGGACTAAATAAAGGGTTAAGTTCAAAATTCCAACATATATCCCCTGAAGAAGGACAGAGTGCACAATGGCCAAAATATTGATAATAAGGCCATAAAGATGAGGACAACAGTCCGTGGAATGATGTAAATAGTGTATGTATATATATATATATATATATATATATATATATATATATATATATATATATATATATATATATATATATATATATATATATATATATAAAAGTAATTAATTTTGGGGATTTAGGCTTATAGCAATGAGTCTAAAAAGAATCCTCAACAGAATGCAAAAAAGCACTGGGCGGCCGTTTAGTCCTATCTGGGACTCATCAGCAGTGCGCATCCACTACCGAGAATCGAACCCGGACCGTTTCGATACAACGCAAACATCATACCAACTGTACCACCGGACTCGGTGATGAAGAAGACACAAACTAGACTCGATATAGTGTGCTACTCACTCAGTTACACAGCGATACTCATCCAAGTATTCAGATAACCTCGGAATAGTGCCCCAAGAGCTACGACTGCTTTTTTTTCTAGACTCATTGCTATAAGCCTAAATCCCCAAAATTAATTACTTGTATACCTTGCTGGATCCAGCTTATGCTCTGCGATGGAGCAGCTAAGGGTCAAAAAGCAGTCATAGCTCTCTTGTAATACTCTACCTATCTTTTGGAATGCATCTTTGGCCATCCCAATATGTCTTTGGATCTTAGCATTGCACTTACTGTCCTCTGTCAGAACACTTCCCAGATATTTAAATTTCTGCACCTGTTTGATTTTAATGTCCCCAACCTGTAAATCACATTTTGGGCTCATCCTTTTACTGATGACCATACATCATGTTTTCTTGTAGTTTATGCTTAGTCCCTTCTTGCTCTCTTTCACTACCTTCTGTAGGAGTTTTTGTAATTTCCTTTTCATGTCTGCTATCAGCACTGTGTCATCTGCGTATCCTATGTTGTTAAGATTGTGGCTGACAGTGATGAATCCTTCCAGGATTTCCAGTTCTCTCAGAAGTGCCTTGCTGTATAGGCTGAATAAGTCTAGTGAGAAGACACATTCTTGCCTTATGCCCCTTTCTACTTTTGTATATCTGTTGAACTTATTCTCTCTCTGTATGCAGGCCATTTGCTGCCAGTATAGGTTCTTGATTATTCTAATACTTTTCCCAAATATATCAAGGTTGCCAAGCAGTTCCAAAAGATCCTTGTGGTGTACTTGTCAAACACCTTTGTGTAGTCTATAAAACATAGGTGCACTTCCTTCTGCATTTGTATTGCTCTTTCTGATAACATTCTGAGCATGAATATCACATTCCTTGTTCCAGAGTCTTTAAAGAAGCCACACTGTTCTTGTCCCATCTCTGGCCTGAATCTGCTGCATGCTCTATTCATCAGAATATGGATGATGAGTTTTGTTATGTGGTTCATTCGGCTGATTGTTCGGTGGAGTTCACATTTGTTTGCTCCTGGTTTCTTAGGCAGTGCTATGAAAATAGATTGGATGAGATCTTCCGGTATATCACCACTCTTGTATATCTCATTTATTATTTCTGTAATCTTGTCTATGCCAAAATCATCCTAAGATTATCAGTATTTCTGTTACAATTCCATCTGGCCCTGCCGCCTTGTTTCTGTTCAATTTCGCCAGTGCAGCTTCTACTTTGGTTTTTAGAATTTCATGCCTGTCAGTAGTTCTGTGTATTGCTGGTTGTTCTCTTTCATCATGGAAGAGTTCTCCAATATATTTGTTCCAGCATTGAAGAATTTTTTCCTTTTATGAGAGTTCCATCCTTTGATTTTATGCATCCTGTTGACGAGCATGTCTTCTATCCTGTTAGTACCCTTATTTGTTTATGCATATCTCCTTTGTGGTACTCAATATATTTCTGCACATTTTTTTTTGTTTAGCCACTCTTCTTTAACCTGTCTGCATTTGGTCCTTATTTCGTTGTGTAGTTTTCTGTATTCCACTTGCTATCTTGGCAAAGTTTTCTGTCTCCTTTACATCATATCGAGAATCTCATCAGTTATCCATTCATTTTTTTCTTCTTTGTCCATTCTCTTTTGGGATGATATCATTTGCTGATGTCACTAAAGCTTCTCTTAGTATGTCCTATTTCAGGTTTCCATTTCCATTTTGTCCCTCGTATCTTCTTTACACACTGGCCATATATTTTTCCTTCAGGTTCAGGTCACTCAGGAATTTGTTGTATTGCAATTTGGGTGCTGCATTTGGCTTCTTCAGTTTCCGTAGTTTTCTCTTAGTTTGCATATAACCAGGCGATGGTCACTTTCACAGTCGGCACTTGAGTAGATTTTGCAGTGAACCATTGCATTCATGAATGTGTTGTTGATAGTTATGTAGTTAATTTGGTTTTTAGTTTCTCCTCCTGGGTTCCCCCATGTCCATAATCATCTCAGATGTTCTTGGAACCATGTGTTGGCTATTACCTAGTCATTGGCCGTGCACTATTGGATCCATTTTTCTCCTAGTCCAAATTTTCCAGATATATTCTTTGCCTCTCCCTGCCTACTTTGGCATTCAGGTCTCCCATGATCATGGGATAGAGTTGCTAAACCCATACCTAACCAGTTTTGAATTATATATATATATATATATATATATATATATATATATATATATACATAAAAAAACAACTAGGAAACTTTTATCAATCTAAGATGTTTCACTTTTATTAAAGTTTCATCAGACAATGACATGAAAAAAAGAAGAAAGAAATTCTGGCATTTTTATTTTTTTGTGAAATTCACACCCGACCTCAATTGGAACTCATACATACAATCCATTACTAAAGAGGCAGGTAAAATGGTTGGCTCCCTGTATTGCACTAGTAAGTACCTGACTCCTCATGCTATCCTCTAACTTTAAAAGTGCCAGATCAGGCCTAAAATGGAGTACTACTGTCATATTTGAGCAGGAGCTTCCCAATCCTCACTTTCTAGTCTTGATAAAATTTAAAATCATCTCCGTTTCCTTGTGTGTGACAAATTATTTTCCACCCTCCAACTGCTCTCTCTGGTAGGATGTGGCAAGCTCATCACTGCTCTATTGCTACATTCAAGTAAAGTGCTAAGAAAAACCACGTTCCTTGGTTCTACCAGTTTGAAGCTTCATGGTGAGGACCCGCCATCCAAGAACTCCCAGGATGGAGAGCAACTAAAAAACAAGTTACATGCAACGATTTTGAAGGTCAGATGTATTCAAAACATAAAAACCATAAGAAAAACATAAATATCACCTCTAAAGGGAGACAGGTGTAATAGTATTTTTTATAGTGTTTAATATTTTTGTTATCAACTCACAAGAACAAAAAAATGTATAAATTCACTTTCATATGTTTAGGTTTTATTCCAATTCTAATCATCACTTTTTAAAACAATAAACATTGATGAAGAGTGAAGGTAGTTACAATAATAGTGGTGTCAAGAAAAAAAAAACCCTCCGTTTGATATTATATCTTCTTGTGGGCACATTTGTCCATGTTTGCCGAAATTTGATTAGATGCAGAAATTAAAACTATTTTAAAATAATTTTTCCGCAGATATTTTTCTTTCACAGTCCCAAAATCTACTAAAGGAATTAATATATTTTAATAAAATTAATGTTTTTAATATTGACTAACGTAATTAATATGTTTTTAATATTTTAAATTTATCTATGTGGAAACTCCGGAAAATTTAGTGATTTCATAATAATTGAGAAATAAAATTTAACAAAAAAATCCATTGGAAAAGAAGAAAAAGAAAATTGATTTTCTGACGACTTGCAATTCGTATGTATGGAACGAACCTTAAGAAATAATTTTATTTACTTCTTGATTACCTCCCAAATCAACCTAATCGCGTATTTATTGCTTAACATACAACAGGTCATCTTTAGGTTGAACAGGTGTCCAAGAATCAGATATGCAGCTCGCTGATAATGATTTAAAAATTAAATTTTAAAAATGTTGTTGGCGGTCCCAATTTATTGATTTTGTTTGCTGATTTGGGTTGGTCTTGAAGATTTCTTTTTCTTGGCCTTCGGTAAAATTATAAATATAATAATAACCATACGAAATAGGGTTGAAACTTATTTCACTTCACAGAACTAAAAAAAAAAATACTACTTTCTGTCACGACGAATTGAAACAAAAAAAAAAAGTAAATAGTCCAGCTAGTTTCTACAACTTTTATAAGAATTATGGTGAGAGATTCTTTGCGTTATCATCAAACTATAAATAAATTTTCTGGGAGCGCATAAATTAATTTTTTAAACCTTACTAAGTCGAGATTCATTTAAATAAAAAATGGTTGCGAAAATACTGGAATTCCTCGAGAAGAAGATGCAAGGGAGATAACTCTTGATTGACCAAACAATGTAAACGTCGTACATTACGTAAATGGAAAAAATAATATCCGGACGGCAAAATTAATTTTATAAAGACGTAAATAATATTTTGGACTTTAGGCAAAACAAATTTGAAAGGTCGGGGGTCAGCTTTACATAAAAATAAACGTTAAAAATATTTATCATCATATCATTTTTTTTCAGTACTGTTATTATAAATTAAAAAAGCTGGTGGAGACTTTTGACTTACTATCTCAACATAAGCATTATTATCCCTAATATGGTAATGCAGTAATGTTAGAATTTTTCTTATAAGGAAACATTAGGTATTATTCATTGACCGAGCAGCCAGTGCCACTGTTGGTTGAAATTTGCAAAATCTTTAGCCTGAAACCATTCTTCAGTAAGATAGGTTTAATTTAAATTTATTACATGAAGGTTGCCAGGAATTAAAATCTCATCTCCCCAATATGTTTGCAGATGTTAAGATTTAAAATTACAAAAATAGGGGTGTGCATTGCTATGTGCGGGCATGCCCATGCATACACTTGTTTATGTGTAATTTTACATGATTGATCCCTGTCAAGACTGACAATAGGAGCAATATCTTTTTGTACTTACTTACCAGGACAAGTAAGATAACTGAGCAACTGTCACGGCAGTTATAGGATTTTTGTATATTTTTATATCACAGTTCATAAAAACATCTATGTTGAGCCTGAGTCATGATTATCTTGTGGTGTTTGTGAAGAAAAACTTTTAAATTCTTTATGAATTAAGATTTGGTAAAATGAACAAATTAGACAGGTTCAGATTATAGTGAACATATTATTAGAATATATTCTATTAGTTATTTTTATTGAAAATTCTTAATAAAGTACAATATTCTTTCTGTATACAACAATGCTACATATTGCATTGA
Source organism: Acanthosepion pharaonis (assembly GCA_903632075.3). NCBI lineage: Eukaryota > Metazoa > Mollusca > Cephalopoda > Sepiida > Sepiidae > Acanthosepion > Acanthosepion pharaonis. Next base: position 477,052 of record CAHIKZ030001097.1, on the reverse strand, counting down.
ATCTGTCCAAGAAACAGCAGCCAATAAAAAAGCAGCTCTATGCTCATCTACCTCCCATTTAGACAGGTCATTCAAAAGGAAACAAGATTTGTGGAATGTTCCTTGAGAGATAAGGATCAGCTTATCAGGGACATTTTGTTGTAGATACCAAAACATGGACATTGATCACCCATTCAAAACATACATAGAATTGTGAAGACACAGGATGCCAATCTGAAGACCAACCAGGTGAAATGCCACTTCCCTTGATAAAGTTCCTTGAGGAACTTTATCAAGGGAAGTGGCATGCCTTTTCTGGATAGTTTCAGTTATTTCCCTTTAGTAACTCAAGTCTCCAAGTTTCTATTCACGTTTGCTGGGGTCAGGTATTGAACTCACAACACTTTGGGTCAAGTCACTGGATTAATTCAACCAACACTTTCATCCACTGGGCCATTTTGTCCTTGGGGACACCATGGCTCAATGGACCAACATATATCACATGGCCCAACATATATCACCTGAAGAAGGCTGGGGCATACAACAGCTGAAACATCATGAATATGACAATAAAGATGAGGGAAACAGTCTGAACGATGTAAATAGTTACAATACCTCATCTCAGAAATATAGACAGTGTGAATTATGTCTACTGGTCTGTGCATTTGAGAAAATTAATAAAGAAAATGTGCTCTCCAGTGGGTTTTCGAATGTGCATCTCTCAATGTAGGAGAAACCATTGTTTAATCTGGTGTCCTTTAGACTGCTTGTCCACAAAGCACACTGTATCAAATATTTTCTTGCAGTAACAACTTCACCAGGCTTCATCACTTAATGCATTCACAGGGCATATTCAAGGGCAAAAGGGGCAGAGAGTGAAACAGTGAGTAAGCTACCTGAGAAGCTTCAATGGCCAAATAGAGAGAGGGAGGGAGAATAAAGTAACAAATGTTCTTTATAGCTACAAATGATAGGAATTTGTGGAGAGTCATGACCGCCCATGTGCTGAAGTGGCACAGCACATAAATAAAGAAGGATTCCACTTCAGGATACGAAAGGCAATCAACGGTCTCACCAGTTTTCATCACTTCACAATACTGTGAATCTTGCATCTCCTACCAAATCTCCTTTCCAAAGTGGTTTTGTTATTGATGTTGCAGCATAGATTCATTATTTCTGACATTTCAAATTATCATAGTGAATCATTTTTTTTTTTTTATCTCTAGTGAAAATATGCTTCCTCTTAAGAAAAATGATTTTCTTTCATGACTAAAAAAAAAATGGAATGTCGGTAGTGAGACACTGCCTAATACTTCACTTTGATAATTCATGTGGCATTAATTTTCCTTCTTTTTGAATCTTGTTTATACTTTGCAAATATCTTATAAGTGTTGAATGGTCATCTTCATTTTTTTTGGCCAATTCTGATACTGAATGGAATAAGTAGACAAAAGAACCTATAAGTTATTATTTGCAAATTCCTTTGGTCATTTGCTGCATGTTTTATCCTGGAAGTCAAATTCACATTTCTTTAACTTTTCCTTCATGTTACACACATCTTCCAATCTAACCATCTTCATCCTGACAAACGCATATTCAAGGTCTGTCTGAAAAGTAACGGGACTGGTATCACAAACAATTTATTTCAATTCCAAACAACAAACTACATGGTTTCCCCTTCAAAGTAATCACCTTCAAGTTTAATGCACTTTTCCATCCTTCTCTGTCATGCTTCTATGCACTGCTGGCAGGATCTTTTCTTGGATGCCCCTCAGCTCCATCATTACAGCCCTCTTGATGGCCTCCATGCCTTCAAAATGGATCCAATTGATGATCCCCTTTACTTTGAGGAAGAGAAAAAAGCCAGAGAGGAATATCAAATGAATAGAGAGGTTGTTCCAGTACAGCAAGGTTCTTCTTGGCTGGGAATTGTCGATGCTGAAGGCATTGTGAGCACACAATCTGTCCTGCCACAAAAGCATGTGGGGAAAAAAAATGCAACAAATGGTGAAAGCTAAGATTACAGTTATATAGTCCCAAGATATCATGTAAGGTGATAACACAATCCGCTTCTCCCCCTTTCACCCATAGCTCACACAACACACCCAGTCCTGTAACTTTTCAGACAGATCTCATCCAGCTTCCAAACTAACCATCTTTATTGGCTTCATCATGAAAAACACAAAATACTTGTTTACCTATGCCATCAAATATAAGCATTTATTTTAAGTCCTTCATATTATCATTACATTTCACATTGTATTAATATGTAGTAATTCTAAGGAGATCAAATTATTACTTTATAACAGTAGGAAATAGGCTCCCCTCTTTATATCCAGGGGCATTCATATTTATACTCGTTTATCTATGTCATCAAATATCAGAGTTTATTTTAAGTCCTTCATATTATCATTACATTTTACATATGAGCCTTGAAATATATATATATTTTCAATTGTATTAATATGTAGTAATTCTAGGAGGATCACTTTATTACTTGATAATAGTAGGAAACAGATCCCCCTCTTTATATCCAGGAGAAATTATATTAATACGTTTATTGATGATGTCAAATATGTCATTTTGTCAAGCCCTATTAGGTTTTCATATGTGTGCTTTTAAATATATTTTTTCAAATATTAATATGTAGTAATTCTAAGGGGATCAATTTATTATATAATAACAATAAAATAAAGTCCCCCACTTTATGTCCCAGAAGTTCTTCACTGATGACCATTTTACATATCTTCTACTTGTATATAAAATTCTCTAACTTCCATTAGTCTGTCTGTCCATCTGTCACACCCTCTAAAATAGTCATACATTGACCAATCAAAACCAAATTTTGGGGAGACAGGTAAGGGGATATAAAGTACAGTTGGTTTAATAAGGTGTGTATCTTCGTACAATAAATTTTCATTAATTCTTTTGGAAAAATGAAAACTTTTATTATTTAACATACAAAATACTCCCACTATTTTAAAAACAATTTAATGATTAAAATAACAAAAACTTATTTACTAAAAATTCTGTATTTGTTTTTACATATCTTTTCTTTAAGTTTTTATATACAAGAATCCAGTTGCCCCAGTAATCTAAGAACTATAATCAAATCACAAGGCTAAACAATTCAAAAAGTTAAAATTTGGCTCCAGAAAGAAATATTTATGCATAGCCAGTTGTATATTGCATACTCAAGAGCAAGCAATCCTAAGAATATATTCTTCACTGTTAAAAAGAAAAAGGAAAAAAAAACATTTTTTGAAAAAATATTGTTTACCATTGTTGTAACCTAGAGAAGGTTACTGAATAGAATAATCAAACGAAGGTTGGTAATAAACGATAATACTTAGGACAAGAACAACACATATAAGATTAGCTAGTGCCGTGTAGAAGAAGTAGTCAACTGCTAGAGTGAGTCAAGTGAATTCCACAATGAATATCTAACTGCAGACCAACATACAGTTTTTACTACTGTATTTATCATCCGTAGATATGCTACAACAACCATGAAGTCCTATAAAATTAAATTGAATTAAAGAAATTATTAAACTGTAGGGTTTTCCAAACAAATCAGCTTATTCAAATTTCATCGACTGGTTTGCGAAATGGAATGAAACTTAGAGTTTGTAAATCTCAACAAAAAATGTTATTGATAACTTTAACAATACTAAATACTGTTAGGATCTTATTACAATACTAAATTCTAGTGCCATAAAAAAATGATGAAATATTTTGTTAAATTCTCACAATGATTGGAAGGTTCTCACATGTAACTCTTAAAATTTTCTTTTACACAAATGTTACTAAATTGTCACAGAAAGGCAGATAATTCTCAGCAAAGATTTAAAGATATTACAAATGAAAAACCTTTTGATATACGTGAGAAATCTTTTATGTGCCATGCATCTTCAGAACATTGGCAATCATGGCTCTCCACAATTTCCATGCATTTACACAAGCTTGTTAGGTACAGTCATCTGTGAAAATTTTTGTGTTTGGTGACTTTAATGCTTGTCACATCAAGTAGTTTAAGCATTCTAAAGTTATTGATATTGCCAAAATTCGGACTTTTAATTTTTCCGAGGCTTACAGCCACATCACATTGAAACACTGGTTCCTGTATGATCACTGAATTTAAACAACATTGAGCTTGGTCAGTATGTAGATGAGTAACCACTTAGGAATACCGGGGTTGTAAGCTTTGATGTGGGGGTTGTAATGTATAATGGCTCAGATTTGTTAGTCGGATACCTGAAAATATATATGCATCCTTAATAAAGATTTTCTTTTCTTATTCATTCACACTCATTAACTCTTTATGGCTTTACTGCCTTGCTTGGGGTGGGGTTAATTACATTTTAAAATGGTTATGCACTGTTTTCATCTATCCCTCTTACTTTCAATTTGTCTTGTGAGTGTCAAATTTTCCAAGCCCTCTTTTAGCATTATGTGCCATACAAATATCAACCATCTCTTTCTGATGTTAAATATAAATGTCCTGTTTGTTTCCATTTTTTTCTAAAACTTTGTCATTGCTCATATGTTCAATCTATGGTATTCTCAGCTCCTTCTTTATAACCACATTTCTGTTGCCTCAAATATTTTCTTCATCTATAAGGAGATTGTCCAGCATTCACTGCCATATAGTAAGACTGATATTACATAACAGTCCAATACTCTTTTCTTTGTTTCTAATGACATTTTCATTTTTCTTAATACTTTGCTTAGCTCATGGAAAGCATCTTTCACCGTGCCTATGCACCTTTGGATTTCAGTGTTGTACTTTTGAGATATCCCTAGATGTGGTCAGCAGAATTAGGATATTTTTTGTCTGAATGCTATGAGGATCTCTTTAGTTGGCCTAGTATAGAAATAAATGCAATATGGGAGCCAATAATAAAGAAAGAAAGACAAATGACCTCAAGTCTTCAACAGCAGCAGCAGTAATCAAATATGGCCAACAACAGCAATCACAACATGATAGCTGTAGCAGAAGCAGTAGCAGCATCAGTAGCAACAGCAGCAGTAGCAGAAGCAGCACTGCAGTTTCAGTAGTAGCCTAATCAGCAGTGAAAGTTAAATTTAAAGCTCTAAGTTTACTCAAGCAATTGTCCTATAGTACACCTAGTGGGTAAAACTGAAATCACAATCTGCAAGCATAGTACCCATAGTTTGTTGAAACATAGCTGGAGCAACTTTTATCCTAAAAGGAACTTAGTTGAACTTATAAAATCCCTTGTGTGTATTTATAGTTATTAACTCTGAACATTCTTCTTCAACCTGTATTTGCAAATACACTTCAGAAAGATCCAGCTTTGAAAAAATTTTCCACCATTTAAATTTGCAAAAATTTCCTCTGGACTTGGTAATGGGTTGTTATAAGATTCTAAACATTTGTTTAACCCTATCAAAAAATCAGTACAAACACAAATGTAAATTTTTTTTTCTTTACATACACTGCAGGTACTGTCCATTTTGAATGGTCAATCTTTTCAATTACACCTATTTTTTAAGTCAATCTAATTCTTCATTGACTTGATCCAATGTTGTGAATGGTACACTATGTTTCAGTTTAAACACTGGCATCGATCCTTTTTTTCACAAGAAATTTCACTTTGACTTTGGAACACTGACCCAACTCATCCAACAGAACATCTGGAAAACATTTTTTCAATTCTTCCTTTAAATTTTCACACTGGTTTTTTAAACTGGTAGCTTGCATTCTTGAAAGTATATCGAATAATGCCGAATCCCAATACACCATCAATCATGTCGCGAGCAGAATTGATGTTCACAAGAAAAATTAAATTGATGTTCAACAAGTTGTTACCAGGTCAAAAAAGAATAAGAACAGATAACAAAAGGGACACAAAATTTTTCAAAATTGGGAAAAAATTGTTTTTCAAATGGAAAAGAAATGTGGAAAGACAGCCTAATAAGATCACAAATTGGAAAAATGATATATATGGTAAAAGGAAAAAAATGAGAACACAAAATGCATTGGAATCAGTGAAAGAAACAGTTTACTGAAGAAAGGTCTGTGAGAAAGGAAGAACCTATACAAGTACTGTATGATATTTTTGACGTACTAACACCCCAAGAATTCATTGAACATAGAAGGATGATTACCAGATAAAGGAAACATATGGAAAAACTAGAGATTAACCCAAAACCAAAGAAATACAAAGTTCTGTATGTGGCAAACTTGCCAGAAAGAGGAGGGGGTGAATACTGAGAAATAAAATAAAATATTTAGCAATAAAAAAATTTCAAAAGTGGGGATGTTGTGGAGTAAATAACACACACCATGTAACCCAAATGAACTAGGCAAGATGCATTAAATAAAGAACTCTAAGTGAGTCAGGTAGTGTGTTGAAGTCAGTCTGGAGAATTTCCAGCAGATGTCACAGCGAGTATCCTAAGCAAAACATTATAACCACTAGGAGTGAGTTATAATAGAAAACATTCTGCTCAGAGTCTGTTCCATAAAGCAGCAGTTCTTAGGAAGAAGCTGTATGAGTGGAACTTACTCCTTACTAATGGAATACAAAGGGGATGGGGATAATTCACACTTTTGTATGTGATTAACAGGTCCCAGTTATGAAAGTCAGGAGTGGTTGGACTAAGGATTGTAGCTTGTCAGAACACATGACATGGAAATGGTGATAGAGCAGTGAGAGGCTAGCAACCTTTCATCTCTGGGAAAGGGGTTGTAGGGTGGAAGATTCTGCTCAAATTAAACTCCATATACCAATTTACCACTATGAATGTAATCATTTGGCTACAATACAGGTAATTAAAACCACAACTTAATTTTACCCCAATGACTTTTTTTGATCTCAGACATTGAATTGGACTATATCCACTCTACTTTTTGTAAAGTTAAAAGAACATTTTTGTATTTCATTGCAAACCCAGTATCTCATCTCATTTTGTTAAGAATGGCTTCATTTGGCTACAAATAGAATGCTTTGTTCTTTGATGGTTCCTGCTGATTTTAAATGACCTTGAAGCCAAACTCACAGAACGCATGTCAGAATTCATGCCAGTATAGCAAAAAGAATATTGCAGATCATTTTGCCAGAAATTGGTTCAATTACCTGGAAATGATATACAGTGTCCTTTGATGACTTCTGGTTACCTTGAAAAACCTCTGACATTAACCTTACGGAGCCCATGTTATGACTTCTTGCAATTATCCATGGAAAAAACTTGTTCCCTATATATATATATATATATATATGTCTGTGTGTGTGTGTGTGTGTGTGTGACCAAGAAAGAAAAAAGAACATTAAAATGAAGAAAAGTTGAGCTAAAAATTAACTGTGAAAAATACTTCATCTCTGAATTCAAATATCTTCAGTGGTGTGACAATGTCCCAATTAACAGTCAACTTGTCACCTCTCTGACTTTATTCCAACTTCATGATAATTTAATGTTGGAAGGGTATTCAGTTAAGTTAAGTTGGTTAATTTAATGACATATCAACCTTTATTGGGTTATTTAATGTCAAATACAAGTTTTATAGGACAAAAATTAAGACGAATTAATAGAAAGGTAGACAGAAGTCCGGTTTACACTTAAGTTAAAATTTAGGTTAGATAAATTAATTTAACAATATCTCAAACTTTGTTGGATTATTTAATATTGAATTTCAATTTTATAGTACAAAAATCATAAGGAATTTTATAAAGAGGTGTATATAATTTCCATTTACACTCAAGTTGAAAACGTAGATATTGGTCAGGTTTATACTTGAGTCTGCTAATATCCACCAAGAAGGTGGTTCCTTTTGAGGGAAATCTTACCTCTTCTGAGGGGATGAATTTGGCATATTCTAAGCTTTGCCAGTGTGGTAATTGTTAAAAGTTGACATAGGTCTGGTTTACACTACAGTCAAAATTTATGTTAGAATGATTAATTCAATATCTTATCAATCCTTATTGGTTTATTCAATGTGAAATATAAGACTTTTAGTACAAAAATCAAAACAAATTAATAAAAAGATACACCTGTCTGGTTTGCAGTGGAGTAATAAAAAAAAAAGGTACATACAGGCTTCATTTGCACAGGAGTCAAAAAAGTGCACATAGATCTAGTTTACACTGGAGTCAAAAAAGGGACACACATGTTTGAATTGCACTGGAATAAAAAAAATCATACACATGTCCAGTTTTCACCAGAGTCAAAAAAGGTGCACAAGTTCCAATTTATACTGGATTTAAAAAATGTGCTCACATGTCCGGTTTGCACTGGAGCCAAAAAGATGCACACATGTCCCGTTTGCACTGGAGTAAAAAAAAGTGCACACAGTTCCAGTTTCTACTGGAGTAAAGAAAAGTTCACACAGGTCCATTTTGCACTGAAGTCAAAAAAGTGCACACAGGTCCAGTTTGCACTAGAGTCAAAAGTGGTATACACTGCTCTGGTTCATGCTAGAGTAAAAAAAAAGTGCACACAGGTCCAGTTTGCAATAGATTCAAATTGATGCACAGAGATCTCATATTCAAAGGCTACACAAGAGTCTGGTTTGTGCAAGAGTCTAAAAGATAGATATTGGTCAGGTCTACACCTGAATTTGTAGTATCAACTTGAATGGACAGAGGAGTGTCATAGCCCCTTTTCTGGGTATGCAATCAGCATATTCTGGCATGGCAAGGTAGGTATTTAACTGAGGACATTGTGATAATGATCACCACTAAAACGAAAGGAAAACTATCAAAAGAAAATGATTAAAAAATAATCTCAGAATACATGTAGTTCAAATTTGTTAGTTATGAGCAGAAGACTTAATTATTTCCTCTTCTTATCATCCGGGCTTGTTTACGTGGTTAGAGAATAAATTTTATTCCAGATAAAGAATATATTTTCACTTTAAAGAAATCCATATGATGCATCTGTTGTGCAAAAAGTATTGTCAAACATTTGACATTTAGGAAGAGGAGTAACAGGTGGCTGTTCCATTAAAATCATCTGGAATTGTATTTTCATTGTAGGTACAGTGATTAATTTCTCTTCATGAAGCTGCCTTCAGACTGACTGAAAATATTTCAAAACTGGGGTTCATTGCATTGGTCCATCCCACTTCTTAAACTTTGACATATATCAGAATTTGTTTTATCATTATTTACAGTCAGATTATTGTCCTCATTTTCATTGATACCATCACAACATTTCAACCATTGTACCCTTCAGCCTTCACCAGGTGTTTGTCAATCCAGGTAATATATAGGAAATTCTGAACTGAACCCTTTATTTAATATATCATTATTATTAGATTATTCTTGCTTTTTAATTACACTAGACTATTGTCTTCATCTTTACTTTTTTTATCACAATGTTTCCAATGTTGTGCCCTTTGGCCTTCCTTAGATGTCTATTGATCTGGGTAACCTACAGGGAATTCCAAACTGAACCCTTTATTTAATCAACAGGGTTAGACTGTTCTCATTCAACTGCTTATGTCTAGAGATATCATCTAGTTCTTATTTTATTTAGCACTGCATACAAGTACACATTGCTTGACCTATGGATAGAACTCACAACCACTATGAAAGCAAATTCACAAACCAATGCTTTTACCCACTAGGTGTACTATAGGACAATTGCTGGAGTAAACTTAGAGCTTTAAATTTAACTTTCACTGCTGATTAGGCTACTACTGAAACTGCAGTGCTGCTTCTGCTACTGCTGCTGTTGCTACTGATGCTGCTACTGCTTCTGCTACAGCTATCATGTTGTGATTGCTGTTGTTGGCCATATTTGATTACTGCTGCTGCTGTTGAAGACTTGAGGTCATTTGTCTTTCTTTCTTTATTATTGGCTCCCATATTGCATTTATTTCTATACTAGGCCAACTAAAGAGATCCTCATAGCATTCAGACAAAAAATATCCTAATTCTGCTGACCACATCTAGGGATATCTCAAAAGTACAACACTGAAATCCAAAGGTGCATAGGCACGGTGAAAGATGCTTTCCATGAGCTAAGCAAAGTATTAAGAAAAAAATGAAAATGTCATTAGAAACAAAGAAAAGAGTATTGGACTGTTATGTAATATCAGTCTTACTATATGGCAGTGAATGCTGGACAATCTCCTTATAGATGAAGAAAATATTTGAGGCAACAGAAATGTGGTTATAAAGAAGGAGCTGAGAATACCATAGATTGAACATATGAGCAATGACAAAGTTTTAGAAAAAAATGGAAACAAACAGGACATTTATATTTAACATCAGAAAGAGATGGTTGATATTTGTATGGCACATAATGCGAAAAGAGGGCTTGGAAAATTTGACACTCACAAGACAAATTGAAAGTAAGAGGGATAGATGAAAACAGTGCATAACCATTTTTAAAATGTAATTAACCCCACCCCAAGCAAGGCAGTAAAGCCATAAAGAGTTAATGAGTGTGAATGAATAAGAAAAAGAAAATCTTTATTAAGGATGCATATATATTTTCAGGTATCCGACTAACAAATCTGAGCCATTATACATTACACCGCCCACACATCAAAGCTTACAACCCCGGGTATTCCTAAGTGGTTACTCATCTACATACTGACCAAGCTCAATGTTGTTTAAATTCAGTGATCATACAGGAACCAGTGTTTCAACGTGATGTGGCCGTATTTTGAATCTTTCAAAATCCTTGTTAGTGATTGCAGCATATGACACAAAATCTTTATATTTTTTTTTTTTTTTTTTTCCAGATTCATATACTTCCAATGAGTATTGAATAAGGAGCTTTTCTTGCTAAAAATTTTAGTCAAAATATTTACCATTTCTCATTGGGAGTAAAAGAACTTTGGAAATTTTCTGTTTTCTTCCATATTATTCCAATTAAATTTTGTTGTTGTTTCTGGAATTCCAACAACTGCTATTGTTGCTGTTGCCATTGTATTTTTAACACTTGGGCTAATAATTCTTCCTTATTCAAAGAATATCTGTATTTTTCCTTTTCTTTTTTTTCTTCCATATTCAAAAAATATCTGTTTTTTCCCTTTTCTTTTTTTTCTTGTCATCACTATTATCATGTGTGCTGAAGCAAAAAAAAGTACTTTTTTAAACTCATATGAGTTTTGATCTCTCATCGTCACTGTTATAACTCACTCCTAGCAGTTATAATATTATGTCTTGCTAAGACTACTCACCGTGACATCTGTTAGAAATTCTCCTGACTGACCCAAACAGATTATCTGACTCACTTGGAGTTCTTTATTTAAGGCATCTTGTCTAGTTCATTTGTGTTACTGGGCATGTGTTACTTACTCCACAACATTTTCCCAATCACTACAATCTTGACCTCTTCAATTCTAGAGTTAACTGTTATCTTTCCTGTATAGCCCCATGAACTTCATTTGTTGCCTTTTCTTATGCTCATACAATATCACATTTTTTTTTCTTTTCTGTAAAATATTGTGCAAACCTAAAACATTAAGATGAAAGAAATTCCAGTTAAAAATGTATAATGGTTGAAAATTCTTTATCTAATAATAATAAAATTCAAGATAATATTACTAGTAATACTACTAAGGTAATAAAAAGCAAATGAAATTAAGATGAAAGAAATCCTAGTCAAAAATGAATAATGCCTGACAATGCTTCATCTAATAACAATAAAATTCAAGATAATATTACTACTGTTATAGTGGAACACACCTATTCTATTGTTAATAGACTCTCCCACCTATAATAAGTAGGAGTAGTAGCAGTCGCTCAGTGAGTTGTTTGGTCAGTCGATGTCGGATGACCGTTAGTCGGATACTAAAAGTATCAGTGACCACCACTAGATTTCTCTGCGTCATTACCTATTATATCAAGTTCCTAATGTTTTGTACATCGAACCTATTTTAGGACCGACTTAGTGAAATACAAGCCTCCGCTGTGAAACTACTCTACAACACTTGGTGACAACGATTCGAACTCATATGGAGGAAGAAAAATTTTTGTTCACTCTACAACAACTACTAATACTGCTAATGCAATAAAAAGCAAGTGAAATAAAGATGAAAGAAATCCTAGTCAAAAATGAATAATACCTGACAATGCTTCATCTAATAATAAAATTCAAGATAATATTACTATTAATACTACTAATGTAATAAAAAGCAAATGAAATTAAGATGAAAGAAATCCTAGTCAAAAATGAATAATGCCTGACAATGCTTCATCTCATAATAATAAAATTCAAGATAATATTACTATTAATACTACTAATGTAATAAAAAGCAAATGAAATTAAGATGAAAGAAATCCTAGTCAAAAATGAATAATGCCTGACAATGCTTCATCTCATAATAATAAAATTCAAGATAATATTACTACTAATACTACTAATGGAATTAAAAGCAAGTGAAATTAAGATGAAAGAAATCCTAGTCAAAAATGAGTGATGTTTTTTTTCTGGGTTGATTTTAATGTAGACTTTCATTGTCATTCAAGATTGACAACGTATGTAACTGCTTTTTTCTTTTGAATAGTGGATGGTGAGCAAGTATAGAATCTCTAACTTTTTCTCATGTCTTCTCTCAATGATAATGACATGCTTGTGACAATGATTTGTTTTTTTTTTTTAGTCAAGATATCTATTTGGCAATGAGACAAAGATCATTGATATGAAAGGTATTTCCAAGAAGTGTATTTGGGCTAAGTGGACACAAGCTGCTTCAACTGAAATTCGAACTCTGTTTGCCAATTCTGGTTGGTTCACACACAAATGCTTTCAGAGAATTGAGCTGGCCACCTTACCTCACCTCGCCCCTCCCCTACCTCCCAACCCACAAAGCCTAACCAGTGAGAACTAGGGACACGCAAGCATTATAAAACTCCATGTCAGTCAAGATGTTGGCATCTCATCAGTTGCCTCTGTCTCTGTCTTCCGCCCCGCCTAGTCTCGCCTCGCCCCGCTTCCACCCTCCGCATCCGTCTGCGTGACTCTGGAAAAGATGTCTCTGAATTTGAAAGTGAGAGAATGTCAGGAATTTCCGAAATCCTTCCTCTTTAACCTTATCTCTTCTACCCCTCCCCCCACCACCTATCAGACCCTATCGTACAGTCAGACATAAACCTCTTCTACCTTACTAGCATTTTATGATCTTCACTCCTTCCACCCCCACCCCCCCGCGGGTCGGTCGGTGGGGGGAGATAAGTCAAAGCAAGTACTTACTTTCTCTCTTCCGTTTTATGCCCACTCACTAATTCACATACCCTTTCCTTTCTTTCATTTAGAACTGATATTTTCTTTCTTTCTACTTCACGTTTGTTTTTTCCCTTTAATAATATATTTTCTCTTATTTGATTCTTTCTTTCTTTCTTTCTTTTTCTTTCTTCCTTTATTTGAACATTTTCTATTTCTGTCATTTCTTTCTTTCTTTCTCTGAATTCCTTGTTTCTTTCTTTCCTATAATTATTATATTCTTGAATTATTTCTTTTTTGAAACCTTTTTAATTTTTCCCTATCTTTTTTTTTTCTTTTTTTTCAACTTTCTTTGTTCTTTCCTTCCTAATTTTCTTTTTTTTCTCCATGGATACTTTCTTTCTTTGAGATATTTCTTTCTTTTTTATAAAATCTTTTTATTTTCTTTCTCTCTTTCTTTCTTCATGAATTCTTTTTATTTTGTTTATTTATGTATTATTTTTATCTTCTTTCTTTTTTATAAAATCTTTTTATTTTCTTTCTTTTTTCTTCATGAATTCTTTTTATCTTTTTTCTTTATAAATTCTTTTTATCTTCTTTCTTTCTTTCTTTCTTTATGAAATCTTTTTATTTTCTTTCTTTTTTCTTTGTGAATTCTTTTTATCTTCTTTCTTCATGAATTCTTTTTATTTTCCTTCTTTCTTTCTTTCTTCATGAAATCTTTTTATTTTATTTTTTCATGAAATTTCTTTCTTTTGTAACTCTATTATTTCATCCCTTCCTTTTTACTTCTCTATCCATCTTTCATCCCCACCCTCAACTTTAGACCTCACTGAAAGAATGCAAACAGTAACACTAACAGGATTAGTCCTGATCATCCCCTGCCTGACCTCACTGACTGTAGGCTCTAGATAAAATATTTCAAAAGATATCCAAGTTAATTTTAGTGTACAGACAAAACCAGTGTTATGAAAAAAAAGCAAAAAGTGAAGGAGTAAGTATATCTGTAAAGAGATATATATACTTCTATATAAGTGCATGTAAATGTGTATGTGTAATATATGTCACTGGAATAGTACCCATCAAAACTGATAAGATTATGTACATATGGATCAGCATTAATGTTTCTCAGATCAAACAAAGTATCTGTGCATTTCTGCCTAATATCAGTGTATCTTCACACTGGGTTATGTAGATAGGAAAACTGAACAATGTTTGTGTAGAATGGGAGCTGTACACTATGAAGTATCCAGAACAGAATGGATATACCCTAAAATACCCACAAGGTCCTGACAAACAAAAAGGAATTGATCAGGTAGCTTATGGGATGCCAGGTCATGGTAGATGACTAAGGGAAGAAAACCCTTGTTACCACTGTAAAGCCAGTAATGGATTAGTTAGGAGGTGCTGAGTAGGTATGGTTGTTTTCCTCGTGGGGGTAGCGAGGGGCAAAAGGAATTGAAATGGTGTAGGTTGAGTTTGGGCACGCAGAGGCAAATGGTTAATAATAGTAATTATAGAAAATTAATGGTGTTAAATTTGTGAAGATTTCTTCAAGGTAATCTGGGAATAAGCAAATACAAAAGTAATTAATTGGTTGTGGTTGAATAAATAGGGTGATAATGGACCATGTGTGCTGTGTTACTGTGAGTAGGAAATAAGTGTGGTCATGGTATATTTAAAGCGTAGAATTTAGGTGGCAAGGATGTGACTCAGTTATGGAATTGGTTGATATTGTGGCGTGAGGCCTTTGGCATATATTCTGTGATATTTGAACCAGTACTTCTTTTCTCTGTGAATTGTATGTACATTTCGCATAGTCTCAAGTCTTGAGACAAGAAATTTTGTTTTCCTCAGAAATATTGGATTGCAGAGGTGATACCTGCTGAACTGAGTGGAGGTACCATTGGAGAGATCAGAGTTCACTGTTGGAGTGACTTTTATTCAGACTGGCGTCTGAGGCATTGACTTTTGGTCATGGATGCTAGTGACCAAAAATGGATAAAGGATTGTCCAGTATTCTTTTTTTGGTTTAAAAATAAATGTTTGTGAAGTGTGAAAAAACTAGTCAGAATTTTGTTGTTTATGTACATTCTTTTTCAGGAATGGTATGTGTGCATGCTGAGGGGTCACATGACCAAGGTCCAATGAATAAAAAATGTAAGGAGCATGCCTTGCAGACATGAAAGAGTAGAGGGGATTTTAGAGTAATATAGTTGAAATAAAATTCATAAATTAATGATTAGGTAAGGTATGCTAAATAATAGTTTAGCAGACTATTATTTTTTTAGAGGAAGTGTATCTCTGCTCTAACTTCCTGAGGTTAACCTTAGTGATCAGATACAAGACAAAATAAGGAAGTCGATTTTGATTAGCTAGCCAGCTTGGGAATGAGAGTTATAGAAAGAGTTTTCAGTGAGTTGTTTCTTAACCATCAAGCAATGTAGGTGTGTTCTCTTTCATGTCTGAAATGGCTCCCCACTGGAATACGGAGTAACCCCACTGAATAGTTAGATAGAAGTATACAGCGATGTTAATAAACTAGTTAAGTAAAATTCCCTGTGTTGGAGTTCTTTTATCTCTGGACTCAAAATAACTATCGATCACCATCCGAAAGAAGAGAAGAGAGAAAGAATACCACATAGACTCAGTTTGGCACCAATTTACCAAGACCAGCCCGGTACAAGGGTGATATACAACATCAAGAAACCAGAAGAGATCTCCACAAGAAAGAAGTGTGAGAGAAGAAAATGTTAGCATTGAACTTAATGTTGCATCTAGCAATTTCAACTGTAAAATGATGATACCTAACTGCCAATCTAGTCAGTCAGTCAGTCAAACATGTTACACATGATACACGCTTGGGTGATCACACATCTTTCAATACATGACTGACTAAGCAGAAGATCCACAGTAGGTTGCTGTTATTTTCTGCAGTAGACTGGTTGCCAACAAAGGCTATAGGACTCAATCTGTCCTGCTGGGAGAGGAGATGGATTCGTACCCTCCTCAAGAATATTTACACATAAGTGAATGTAATGAACTTGACTAGAATTTGAACTCAGCTCTTAGATTTCTTATTCTGAACCAATATCCATTACACCACAACACACATCTAGTACTACGCTTAAATTTTTAAAGTTGAGGTTCCATAAGAGGATAGCTCATCAGAACAATTACCATGAAAATATTTATAAAATAGGTACAGAGAAGCTATATTACAGTGGTGGCAAAGTGACTGAAGCCAAGATGCCAAGTCAGGGCCAATAACATTACAGATTCTTCTTTGGATTTTATGAAGGATTTCTAAATGCATAGCAGAAGCACCAGACCAAATATGGCAGTAATATTTAATGCAGAAATGAATAGCAGACTTATAAATGTGTAAGATGGATTCTGGTAAGAAAATGGTCACACACACTAATACACACACACACACACACACATATATATATATATATACACACACACACAAATATATATATATATATATATATATATATATATATACATACAGGTAGTAATCTATTCGTATAATCCAGGCGAGTCCTATTAACACAACATAGAATTTGAAATACGTTAAAACTGACTCACAAAAGAGCATTCAATGTTTGGAATTACGATACCTTTACTTAATGACTATTTTCACCTATGAATTTTAATTTTAAAATTCACAGAATTTTTCAAACTATTTATGGGCCATTAAAATTAAAATTCATAGGTGAAAATGGTATCTTAATTCCAATTGTAAATTGTATATATATATTTAGTATATGTGTGGCAGCAGATCATTATTTAAACATGTATTGTTAAATATAACAGTCAATGAATATCTATTATGTGTCTGATCATGAGCCATTCTAATGTTCGTATGTTTGCTTTAATTTCAGGTGAAAATAAAGACAAAAATTGTCCAACATTTAGACATTTTTTTTATTAAGTTGGTCCTTGATCTCAGCTTTCAGCTCACATGTCAACATAACAAAATATTATCTTTGATGGTGAATATTCTTATTAAAATGTCCGTAGATGGCTCTTTTATTTTCATCTACAGACCTGAATATTCAAGAAATCTTATTAGAGAAAAATATGCTCTCTCTGACAGGATTTAAACCTGTGTTCTCCCTAGGAGAAAACAGCATTACATTTGACATGCTTTATTTCTCGAATGTTTAAAGGCACTATTTAAGTTGGTCATAGACACACTCCATAAATGAGAGGTCCAAAGCACATTAGATCTAATGATGGGCAGTGGTTACCTAAATTTTTTTCTCTGGGCTGCATTTTCAAAATTAAATTTGCTTGCACATCACCAAATTTTATGCGATAAAAAGTACATTTAAAAATAAAAAAAAAACAGAGAGAGAGGGTTAAAGAGAGATAACCACAGATTTGAAGTCAGAACATTCTCATTGATAACTCTTTCCTCCAATTTGCAGACCCTAGTTAATATATTCTTAATACTTGATATAATGCAAAAATATCACAATGATAACAATTGGTCAATAATTATTTAAAACTATTTATACTGGGACTTTGTATGCAATTACAAGTAATCCATAATATTTTAAATTTTGAAATTATATTTATTTTTGGCATATGATTTTTTGGAAACTGTTTCTAAATCTTTGATTGTCTTTCAATAATTCCACTTCACCTGCTATCCTCTTCTGCTGCACCTATGAGGTGCACTGCACCATTTGGGAACCACTGCCCTAGGGGAATGCAAGTGTGAATCCTGCCAGAGTCTGCACATTTTTCTCTTAAATAATCGCATTAAGATGGAAGGGGCTACTGAGAGTGAAAGAAAATAAGAAGACTTTAGAATAATCAGAAATTCAATTCCTTTGAGGAAAAACAAATAAATAAATAGTAAATAAAATTTCAAAGTTTAGTCAGAGATGTTAGGAATATATAGTGGAAGTAGACTTTAGAAGGAACCGAAAACTCAATCAGGAAACAAGGGATAAACCTCTACTCCTATATATATATATATATATATATGTCAGACATGTGCCATAGGTAATTACTCAAAGTAGGTAGCTTGTGACTTTTATGTAGTAATTCTACAAAAAATTAAAATATTTTGTATTTTATGCATAATAATCAGAGTAACTTTCTTAATTTTGCTGGATTAGGTGCATATTGTGCCACAGAAGGAAAACGTAGCTGCTGATCTATTTTATTCAGGGTAGGCAGTGCCTACCTTGCCTGCCTAGATGGCACGTCCCTGATATGTATGTATATATATATATATATATATATATATATATATATATTAGAGTGTGCAGCTTATATATTATATTATAAAGAAGCAATTTATACAAAGAGTTAATTAGCAATGTTAATGTGATTAATGGCAAAATCACTTCACTAACAAAACACAATGAGACATTAACTTACTATCAATTCCTTGAATAATATGATCCTTATATTTGAGTCATGGTCAGATGGAATTGATGGGTCAAGTACTTTCAACAATTTCAAATTGTCATCTTCAGGGTGCAATTTTTCCATACACAAACAAACACTAAGATGAAATATGTGTAGTGTAGACTGAAAGATGTTTTTTTAAATTATACTTTCAAGTCTCATGGTCAGAAAGCAAATGTTCTAACCACTTGTGCCTATATATATATATATATATGAGGAATATTTAGGCAGCAAGTATTCATCCAAATAAGTTTGATTAAAAAGAACCAACAAAGTCTGTCTGCTTAATTTTTATTGTAATTTTCCAATTTTTAGAAAAGTTGTTGAGTAGTACAATACTCAGTACCTTATCTGAAAACTGGAAAAATAAAAATACAATAAAAAATTTAACAGACAGACCTTCTCAGTTCTTTTTAAATAATTAAACTTGTTTGGATATATGAAGGCTCATTCTGTTTAATATAAGTGAAATTTTTTTATCACTGTATACATTATCCTGTTACTTTTCCTAACAGGTACTATACTAGTAACTTGGTAATTTTATTGTAGCATAAAAAAAATGGTGGCATATTTAATTAATTATGCAATTGTGTTGTATAATAAAATAGTAAAAACTTTATGTCGCTCTGCATTTCCTGGTATATGTTCAAGACTTCCGGATTATTAAATGAAACAAAACATTCTATTTAGCATTGATGATGGAATTTTATTTAACTGAAATTACAGCAGACAATGTGTCTGAGCTTGCAGATGGTGGCATTAGTCAGGTTGGGAAATTGAGAATGTAAGAAAGAAAGAAAAAAAGAAAAATTAAATGACTGAGAAAGAAAAAAATGAATAATTAAAAAAGAAAGAAGGAAAGAAAAAGAAATAATTAAAAGGAAAGAAAACATAAATATTTAAAAAAGAAAGAAAAGTTAAATGACTTAGAAAGAAAGAAAGAAAAAATAATTAAAAAAGAAAGAAGGAAAGAAAAAAAATTAAATGACAGAGAAAAAATTGAATAATCAAAAAAGAAAGAAGGAAAGAAAAAAGAAATAATTAAAAAGAAGGAAAGAAAAATAAATATTTAAAAAAAATTAAATGACTAAAAAAAAGAAAGAAAGAAAGAAAAGAGAAATAATTAAAAAAATAAGCAAAGAAAGAAAAATGAAATAATTAAAAAAGCAAAAAGGAAAGAAAGAAAAATTAAATGACTGAGAAAGAAAGAAAAAAGAAATAAAAAACTGAAAGAAGAAAAGAAAGAAAGATGAAATATTTATAAAAGAAAAAAAGGAAAGAAAAATAAATGAAATGACTGAGAATGAAAGAAAAATGAAATAATTAAAAAAGAAAAAAGGAAAGAAAAATGAAATGACTGAGAAAGAAAGAAAAATGAAATAATTAAAAAATGAAAGAAGGAAAGAAAGAAAGAAAAATTAAACACCTGAATAAGAAAAATAAATGATTTTATTAAAAAGGTGCAGGATAGTTTTATATATACATATGTCTGATTTCTCCACTACACACACACACACACACACACACACATATATATATATATATATATAAGTGGACATTGAAGCCAATACCCAGAGGCATCTGTCTGTTTCAAGCTAAACACAACTGTTAGGCAATGTGCATTGTGTTTTTGCTCAACTATTTATATATACAGGTTAGTGATGCACTGTTTGTAGTCTATTGTATTATTTTAACTGTTGTTATGGTGAGAAGTAACAATTGTGTTTCAAATTATTCTAGGGGCTATTGAGTAAGAATAATTGGGGATCAGAATGCAGTTTTGGGGCTATTTATAGTGTTGTCAACTTTTTTATTTATTATTGATTATTTTATTGTTGGTTGTTATGACAATGTTTTCTTGCCTTTACCTGTGGGTACATTGTTAATTTGTTTATTATTTATTCATTTTTTTGGACTAATTTATTTTACTTTTATTTATTTTATTTATTTATTTATTTTAATTTATTCTTGTTCATTTACAGATTTTGGTTTTTAAGTAATGTAGTAAAAATTTGTTTTCATGTCTGCATTTAGCATTTCATGTCTGCATGAGTTCTGATTATTTATTTAGTAGTTTGTTTTGGTTTGGAGAGTTAATTATAGCTATTTTTTCCTACAGGCAGAGTTTACAGTTTTTGGATTGATTATTGTAGGTTGATGTTGTTTTCCTTATTTTCCACGATATTTTTAGTGTGATTTGTTTTTAATTTCCCAGATATGTTTAGAAAGCATTGTGCTGTTTGGGTATTTACTATTTATAAAGGATGTTTTGTGTGTATAGTTTCTTTGTTTCCTAGGTCCTTCAGTTATTCCTATGTATATTTTTTCTTTGTTATCTACTGATTAGTGGCTGTAAAATCAGCAGATTGTTTTGCTGTTACATGTGAGTTTAATTTGTTCAGGTGGTTTGTTGGTTGTTTACCCATTGTGCATTTTATATCATTTGTGTCATGTTCTTGATGCAACTGTAGCTGATTTTTGATGTGTTTTTGTTGAATATCTTGTGGAGAGTGCTTGATTCAGGGAAGTGTTTGTGTATGAGTTTAATGAATATTCTTCCTACATTTGTTTTTACATTTTTATTATACACTGGGTTGAACCATGTAGTGTTTCTCTTCCTGTTGGCATTTTTGTACTGTGTGGTGTGTATACGAGTATTGCTGGGAATCCACTATCTTTTAGGGCTGTTTCATAGTCTTTCTTGGTTTTGTTGAAGATGGTTTCACTGGAAGAATTGTCAGAAAGCCTCCTGTGGTTGATTGAGTATGGTATTTGCTTGATTATTGATAGTGATTGGTTGGAAGATGTGTGTGCGTGTATATATATATATATATATATATATAAAAGTGAACATTGAAGTCAATGCTTAGAGGCAACAGTCAATTTCATGCTAGATACAATCATCAGGCCACAAGTGTCATTTTTTTTCTTGGTTTTTCACTTTTATATCTATACATGCTGTATCTCTGAGCACTTTATCCCATAAGTATAGCACACCTTAAGAGTATATTTCTTTATATAAATATATATATATATATATATATATATATATATATATATATACACTGCGTGCAAATTATTATCGAGATAACTTTTTTTCTAATATTTCAAAAACCATCCAATCAATTCACACAAAATTTTCACACAATGTTGGCAACACTGACCTGTGCAATCACTGAAATATTCGTACTGATCTGCACAATGTAAACAAACTGGCGTCATATTTGTTATCAGCACGGTGATTGACGCATATGTTGTCCCATTCTCGCCAAACCGGATCCCAGACAAGTTGGGAATATCCCCAGAAATCACAGCACTAGGATGATGATCTTTCCCGACAGTGGGGCCACCATATGTCTTGGGGGACTTAAGCACCTTCTGAATATGGGGCTCACTACTAACAACCTCATCCCATCAAGAAAAGTCGTTCAAGCTGTGGGAGGCTTTACACTCGTATGTCAGGGTTGGCTCCCCGTGGAATTTATCATCCAAGGAAGAACAACTAAACAAGCCCTATACATATGCAAAAAGATCCAGCAGCTATACTTCAGCAAAGCAGCCTACATTGATGTAGGGATACTGTTCAAAGACTTCCCGAACCTGACGACTACAATATTACCCCAAACAGCAATGCAATACATGGCCTCGACAAGCACACATAAAAAATCAGATGTGAGGCCCAAACAAAGCAAAGCCGAGGAACAACTTTCGATGTGCCCCAAAAAACTCCCTTTTTCCCCAACAGAACAAAACCTTGATAGGCTCAAGAATTGGCTATTGAATTGATTTGGCAAATTCCCACCAATGGCATATATACCTCAAAGAAGGAGCAGTCCCCAAAGCCAGACAACCCAATTCCTGTGCCTTTTCACTTCAAAGAACCCGTAAGGCAGGCCTTTTGGGAAGATGTGAAAAGGAGTATCATAACCCCAGTACCCGTTGGCATGCCCACTGATTGGTGTAGCACTATGGTAATTACTGTCAAGAAAAATGGCAAACCACAAAGAACCATAGACTACCAACACTTGAATTCACAGTGCAAATGAGAAACACACCATACAGGGTCACCATTCCAGCTAACACTACAAGTGCCACCTAAGCAAAAGAAAACAGTGTTGGATGCTGTTGATGGATATCACTCCATCCCCTTAGATAAAGAGTCCCAGCCACTCACCACCTTCATCACAGAATGGGGAAGATTCATGTACATGAGGATGCCACAAGGCTACCTTGCATCTGGCAATGCCTACACCTGAAGGTATGATGAACTAATAAAAGACATCTCCCGCAAAGCAAAAATCGTAGATGACACCCTACTCTACGACTCTGACATTAAAGGAGCCTTTTTTCACGCCTTCGAGAAAAATTTCAATTTTGCCAAGACACTGCAGTTTGGGGGCCTCCAGGTAACACCCTCTGGTGTAACCCCTTTTAAATCCATGCTGGAGGCAATATTAAGCTTCCCAATACCAAAAACACTCACTGATGCCAGATCACAGTTTGGGCTGGTCAACCAAGTCACTTGGGCATACTCACTGGGCCCAGTCATGCTTCCATTTTGTGATCTCTTCAAACGAATAAAAGCCTCGAGGATGCATTCCAGCATTCAAAGTTGACTTACCTGAAAAGTCATCGCTACATTTGAAAAAGATCGAATAACTTGCCTTGCCCCAGATTGGAGCAAAGACGGAATGGGCTTCCTACTTCTGCAGAAGTATTGCTCATGCACCACCAACAAAGCCCCAGTTTGCTGCCCTGAAGTTTGGCACCTGATATTTGCCGGTAGCAGATTCTGCATTGATGCTGAATGCAGATATGCACCTATTGAAGGCGAAGCAGCAGCAATTGCGTGGGCATTGGAAAAATGTCGCATTTTTGTAATGGGTTGCATGAATCTCATAGTAGTTACAGATCATGAACCACTAAAAGGATTATTTGAAGATAGAGACCTTAGCAAAATCCAAAACCCCTGATTATTCAGGTTAAAGAAGAAAACCCTCAGGTACAGATTCACCATTCAGCACTGCCCTGGGAAATGGCACAGTGTCTCCGATGCTGTCTCTCGTAACCCAGCAGACATCTCACAGGCACTCCTAAATGTATTCAATGCTGAACCCTCTCAGTCAGACATCACAGAGTCTGACAACATGGACGACTGGGTCAAATCAACAACCCTATTAGCAACATTCGGTGCAAATGACAACCTGGAGCTCATCTCACCAGACATTATCTGTGCAGCGGGACGCAGTGACCCACAATACAGCAAGTTAATTGAAATAATATGAAATGGATTCCAAAAGATGCGCAGCCTCACTGCACCTGAAATCCGCGAATACTGGTAAGTGAGGCACCGCCTCAGTGTTGACGACGGATTAGTGCTCTTAGATCAAAGGATCATCATCCCCACCTCTCAACGCGCAAAAGTCTTACATAGCCTACATTCTGCACACCAAGGCGAAGTTGGCATGAAGGCATGTGCCAATGAATCTGTTTATTGGCCTGGGATGAATGCTTCAATTCGTAACGTTAGAGCAGGTTATATGTTCTGCTCAAAAATTGCTCAGAGTCAACCAAAAGAGCCAATCAACTTGACACCATCTCCTAACTGGCCATTTCAGCAAATCGTCATGGACATCTTCCATGTTGGGAACCATGGTTACTTAGCATGCGCTGACAGGTTAACAGGCTGTCTGAATCTATACCACTTGAGCCATGGAGAAGCTAATGCATCAAGGATTATTTCAATTTGCCAAGACATATTTCAAACCTATGGCGCTCATGAGGAACTCAGCAGTGATGGTGGGTCACCCTTCACATCCCTTCCATTCAAGCAATTTTTACAAGACAAAACACAGGCTATCATCTGCTGGTTACCCACAATTCAATGGTCGGGCAGAGCTTGCTGTCAAAATGGCCAAGAGAATCGTAACTGGCAACACAGGATCCCAAGGATCGTTGGACAATAATCGTGCAACAAGAGCCATCCTCCAATACAGGAATACGCCCTTCCAAAACATCGGGCTATCCACTGCTCAACTGATACTCCACCACCGACTACGTAACTACATACCATCCTACCCCACACTCTACAAGCCACACGTGAATTGGATAAACACAGCCCAAAATCACGAGATGAGTCTATCCCGGTGGAACACTCGTTTCATAGAGCAATACAACAAAACAGCGCACACCTTAAACCCCCTTCAAAAAGGACAAATAGTGGCAATACAATGACCGACAACCCGCTGATGGGACACAACAGGTCAGGTCATTGAAACCCTCCCCAACCACCAATACTGTATCAGAGTTGACGGATCAGGTAGAATTACCTTACGAAATCGCCGATTCCTCAGGAAGCTGGATACACCTATAATTCCAGTTTCCAGACCTAGTACCTTACCCGAAACCCCTACACCAGTGCCACAAACATTCAACACTGGAATAACATCAAACACCGCTCAGCCATCTACAATAACACGGACAAACGCCCCCGGGCATTGTCCAGACTACTTCCACACAACCAGCCAGGTTTAAAGGAACTCATCCCTCCCCAAAGGCCACTACCCACATGTGATGGTGGGGGAGGAAATGTAGAACAACAATAGAATAACAACACTTACCGGTGTAAGGGTCCCAGCTAGCGTCCAAAAATAAAGCAGGTTGTAAATCAATACAAACCCCACAAAATGACTGGAATCAAGCTGGTATTTATAGAGAAATACCTCCACTCATGTACCAGCAGCCAATCACAGCCCAAGAAATGGACTATCCCACTTGAGCACAATAAGATGCTCCATGGCACCATAAATAGCTCTCTTTCTCAAGGTGGAGGGGTCTTTTTCTCAGCTTGTTCCACAACTGAGTGTTTATCTTTACAACGTGATTGTTCTACAATATATATATATATATATATATATATATATATATATATTAATGCATGTTTCATTAAATAATATAGACAAGTTTTGTCTATTCATTTTAAGTAAGTTCCTTTCATATTGTCTGATAAGCTTTATCATTGAAAGACGAAAGGAAATCACCATATTGATACATGTTTAAATCCAATCTAAGCTTTTGGCTTACACAAGCCATTATCAAAGATGACAATTTCAATAAATCAAATAATACATGGATGAAACAACAATGATAGTCTGTCCTTGCTGCATGGAAATTTCAAAATCAAACAAACTCGTATATACGCGATGCGGAAGCGAAAATCGCATTTCAGCTCGTGACGTCACACATGACCATGCGAGAGTGAAAAACGAGAAGTATTAAATATGGCAAACTGTTGGTATAAACCAATGGCTTCAGTTATAAATTATAGGCATTTAAGAATATTTGTGGAGATTTCATAGTTTATTTTGTTCAGATTAGGTTTCAACTGTTTTATGTATAAAGCTTCAAGAATTTTTATTTTTTGTTTATTGTTTTCATGTTTAAGTATAGTTGCTTAGATTGGATTTAAACATGTATCAATATGGTGTTTTCCTTTTGTCTTTCAACAATAATATGATTAAGCTTATCAGACAATAGGAAAAGAACTTAAAATAAATAAACAAAACTTGTCTATATTATCTAATGAAACATGCATTAATGAAAAATTGCTGCCTAAATATACACACACTATATATATATATATATATATATATATATATAAGGTTGGTTAATTTAATGACTTATTAAAACTTGTTAGGTTATTTAATGTCAAACAGAAATTTTATAGTGCAAAAATCAAAATGAATTAGCGGAGAGGTAGACATATGCCCAATTTGTACTGAAGTCAAAAAGCTAGACATATGTCCAGTTTTACACAAGATTCTAAAAATAGATGGAGTTCCAGCTTGCAATAGAGTAAAAAAGGTAGGTACTGTTATACGCTGCTGCAACTAGATCTCTTTTTGATTCATTCTGCATGTCAGCCAGATGTGAACACCTAGAAGGCAGAAAACAAAATAAAAAAAATATTTTTTCTGCGCATAGTTTTTGAGCATCATGTCCAGTCCATGAAGCAAGTCCCTGCAATGAAAGCAAAAGAGTGGCCAATCATGAACGTTCCTGCTGGAAGAGATGTTGCTGGGGACTGCCAGATGTGCTTAAAAACAGGTCTCACACAACTACCAACAGCAGTCACCGAGCATAAGTCCACCTGCTAACAAGCAGGGTGCTGTCACTGTCACCACCATGACCACTTCTCTCAGCACAACTGGTACCATTCCCAGGCTTAACTAATCTCACCTGACTCTCCATATGCGGAATGCGACCTACAATCCAGCTTCAACACCACCAGACTCCTAACACATACTAACATGATTTATAATATTCCACAAAGAATCTAACAGAGACCAGCTTTGTCACTGACGGGCTCCTGATACCAATCGCCATGATTTATAACACTTCAACATTATCACCACTCTGCTACAAGCCTTCCTCATCACCAACACTCTTACCTTGGCAATCTGACTCTCCACAGGCATACTGTTGCAGTCATCACCACAACCCTATTTCATTGATCCTCAACCATGAAGCATTTCACCACAGGCCTACCAGCTACAACTAATCCCTCATTATCACTTCTGTTACCTTGGCAATCCGACTTACTACAGGCATACCCTCACAGTGAAACATTCCACCACAGGCCTATCAACTACACCAATTCCTCATCACCATTGCTGTCACTTTGGCAACATACACACACTACTATAAATCAACCCACCACCATGACCTTGGTCATTGAATACATACATCAGACCCAACCAATGACTATATCTTATCATCTCGGTCAAACCAACCAAAGAAATCGGTCAACTATTGATGCTACTCATACACTTAATTGCCTTCCTGTTGATCAGCAAATGAAATCAACATCTTCTCCATTTTTTCAGCAACTTTAATATATCTTGTATATTAAATGAATACACATTGTTTAAAAACCTAATCCTTGTTATTCCTTTTCTTTTGCAACCAAATGTTCATTACAACAGTACAGATCCAAGTTACACTAAATGTAGACAAGAGGTCTGGTATAAAGTTGAGTCAAAAAGGTAGGCATAAGTCTGGTTCAAACTTGATTCAAAAAGATAAGCATATGTCTTGTTTAAACTCGAACTTGAACCAAAAACCTCAGCAAAGATCTGATTCAAACTTGAGTCAAAAAGGTAGGCCTAAGTCTTGTTTAAATTCAAGCCAAAAAGGGAGTCACATGTTTGGTTTAAACTTGAATAAAAAGTCAGGCACATATCTGCTTTAAACAAGTCAAAAAGTTAGGCATAGGTAAAATGGCTGTGTGGCAAGTACTATAATGATTAGCACAGAAAGGGGTAACAGTGAGCTAAGTTCAAATTCAGGCCTTATCTGGGGGAAGGTATGAATTCATCTTTCCTCTCCTAAGTTATGGGTTACATAGAGTAGGCTTGACTCTAGTTTTTGGTGGCAACCAGTCTAAGAGAAGTAAAACTTTGAATTCTAAACCATAGAGAAGACAACAGGAAACCACTGTATTGTCCCTTTCAAGTAGGCATAGCAATTCACAGATAATTAAGATAAGGAAACTGTGGAGAGCTATAATGCTGAATAGACATGGTATTTAAAAAAAGAAGAAAGGCCTGGTTTGCACCCAAGTCTACAATATCTATATTGAAGGTGGCCACTCTTAGGCAGGCTCTACAAGTATCTATATGAAAGGTGGACACTCTTAGGTGGGGTCTTACCTCCTGCAGATGTAGTCAGCATATTTTAATCTCCACTGACAAGGCAAATATATGGTTATGCAAGTGGGTATATATTGTGTTGGAACAATAGTTCGTACCATTTTTCAATAGGTAGCATTTGCACATATAATTTTGTTACACATGTGATAGAAATTTATAACATATATAGATATTCTAAAAGGTAACATTTTGACATGTCTTTCTCTATGAGTTTTGCATAGAGTGTGAATTTTAAATGTTTTTATGTTAAAAGTGAAAATGAGTAACTGAAGGACACTGGAAACAAAGAAACTACACACATAAAACATCTTTTACAAATATTAATTATGTGATTAGTACAAAGTGATCACCTTGGATTGGCACAGTGCTTTAAAACATATATGGAAAATTAAAAACAAAAACCAAATCATACCAAAAATATCATGGAAAACAGCATCAGCCTACAACAATAAATCCCAAAACTGTAAACTCTGTCTGGAGGAGAAAATATCTATAATTACTTTCCCAGACCAAAGCAAATTATTAAATAAATGATCAGAACTCATCTCAAAATGCAGACACAAAAACAAAGTTTTACTACGTTACTTAAAAATCGAAAACTAAAAATAAATAAATAAATAGTAAAATAAAATAAATAACTAAAATTAATCCAAACCAATAATTAATTAAATAATAAACAAATTAACAAACTATGAATGCACACATAAAGTAAACGTAATAATAACAAGCAATAACAAATAATAAAATAATTAATAATAAATAATGAATAAAAAACTTAACACTATAAAATAGCCACATAACTGCATCTGGAACCAATTATTATTATCACTTAATAGTCCCTAAAATAATTTGAAACATAAGTGTTACTGCCCACCCAAATAACTGTTAGAATAATACTATAGGCCTACCCATAATGCACTACTGGCCAGAGCATATAAATAGTCAAGCCAAAATACAATGCACATGGTCTGACAATTGGGTTTAAGCTGAAACAGACTGTCGGTGCAAAAGTGTTAATTTCGATGTCCACTTTTATAGTCACATATATCCATATTAATCACTTTAACCCATAAATATAGACTACATTAAACTATATTTTTATCATATTTATATATATATATATATTCAGTTGTATGTATATGAGTTTGTAACCCTAGCTTCTGTGATCATCTGGTTTATTATTTAAAAATTGGATCTATTTATGCTTGTTTGTGTTTGATTATGTTTGTTGGTGGGAGGGGGGAATTCTCTTCTGCATCCCTTTGGGGTGACACTCTTACACACACAGACATATATACATACAGGTGTACGCATTTTAGTTCACACAAACCTACCCATATAAAAAATCCAAGATTAGGCACAGATACACATTCATGCATTTGAGCATACATACGCAATTGTAATTCTATTTTGGTGTCAACACTGTAGCGCTTACTATATGTAGCAATTTTCTTTCAATAAGGGACAGGTGGGGGTGTATTTGACACTTTTTGGATCAGCCACCTGTGTTGTCAAATGAACTTACACTTCCTCACACACACATACACACATGTAGACATGTACATACACTCCTATTGGTCTGGGCCTTTCATCATCACTTTGGTTAAGTGGGTTCTGTTTGTGGGCATGGTGGTGATGATGTTTTGTATTTTCAACACTGACTGCTTGTGTATTATTGATGATTGTGACTATGCTGATAGTGATAATAATTGATATGTTAATAATAGTTATTGATGTGTTAATGGTAAATTTAGCCTGAATGATGATGGAAATGAAAGTATAATGACAAAAAAATGTGACAATAATGACAGTGGTAATTATGATAATAGTTGTGATAATGAAGACAATGATGATGAAAATAATAATAATAATAATAACAATAATAATAAAAACAATGACAATGGTAAAAAGCAGTACTAATGGTGTTAAAGAAAGTTATGAGGTGATTGTTCTTAAAGTGGTAACAGCAATACTGATAGTGAAAACAATAGTATTAGTTATTTTTTGTAGGTACATAAAATGGTAACAACAATATTAATAGCAAAAGTAGTAGTAGTTGTTATAAAATAATATTGAAGTGTTAGTGGTTCTATCCCCTCTGATGGCTGCACCAACTGTCATGGTGGTGACCGTGTTCGCAGGAGTGATCGTAGTATAGGTAACAGTGCTGGTAGGTTTATCAATCTGTGTTAGTTGCT
Source organism: Acanthosepion pharaonis (assembly GCA_903632075.3). Classification (NCBI taxonomy): domain Eukaryota; kingdom Metazoa; phylum Mollusca; class Cephalopoda; order Sepiida; family Sepiidae; genus Acanthosepion; species Acanthosepion pharaonis. The sequence goes on along the minus strand of CAHIKZ030001097.1, from coordinate 446,589 downwards.
ATAGTGGTTGTTGTGTCTGTTGGTGTCGTGGTAGTGTTGGTAACAGTGCTAATGATAGGTGTTGATGGTTATGCTTTGGTGGTTTTGGTGTTCTTGTGTTTTAATGTTCTACCATTTGGTAGAGCACTATGTGCTCCAGTTTTGACACCGAAATAGAATTACAATTACGTATGTATGTATGCTTGAATGCATGAATGTGTATCTGTGCCAAATCTCAGATTGTTTCTATGGGTGGGTTTGTGTGAACTAAAATGCATACACCTGTATGTATGTATGTATGTGTGTGTGAGAGTGTCATCACAAATGAATGTAGAGGAGAATTCCCCCCTCCCACCATCAAACATAATCGAACACAAACAAGCATAAATAGATCCAATTTTTTAAAAATAAACCAGTTTATCTGATGATCGCAAAAGCATGAAACTCATGGTTCCAAACTCATGTCCATACAACTGAATATACTAGCTCTATCACTGATATTGAGCACTTTCCAATATCCAATAAGTACTGTGCATATAAAATAATTATATATATATATATACAGGGTGTAACAGCAAAATTGTCCATTTGTTGGATTAAGCTTCGAACTGTTGTATCTTAAAAATGATTACATATATCTACTAGAATTCTCCAAGGTTTTTATAGCACTATTGGACTCTATTTTGAACAATAAGAATGTATTTAGCTCTAAGTTGAAATGATGATCCCTCTCCCTGTTGTGACCTCCTAATCCAGTTTTCCTCTCCACTGTTCCCTCTTTTTTAAATTTATTCACCATTCTCTTGATGGTTCTTGAATGAACTTTGAAAATGGAAGCCAGAGTATGAATGTTGTAACCATTACTGAAGGCCTGAATGATCTTTTTCTCTCACCATTGCTCAGTTGGGAACATAGTGGAGCTGACAAAATGAATTTAACCTGTTCTCTTTCTAGCTGAATAATGGGTTTGTCAGTGATTCTTATGACAAATGGTGTCAAGATGGCTCAACGTCTTATCTGAAAACCTGGAAAAAAGAAATTCAATAAGTTTAGTGGTTTTTAAGATATTAAACATTTTGTGGGAAGGACAATTATCCCATATTGTGACAAGATTTGGACAATTTTGCTGTTACAGCTGGTATATACATTGTATAATTGTATGTTGGGTAGTTTGCCCAGCTCCTCTCCTTTCGTTCTGTTTGCCCTGTTTTTTAAAATATTTTCTTTTTTACTACCCACAATCCACCTTGATATTACTTATGACTTACTATAATTTTTAAAGTATTTATAGTATTTAAATGTGAGCATAATAAGTGTGGTATTCTGTAGATCAAAATTGTTGTTGAATTTATTTTTATATATAACTAATGCATTTGATAACTTGTGTATAAGATCCTTTTTGCATTCACAGATATGTTTTTTTTGTAAATTTCTGCAAGTTTCCCTAATGTTAAAAAAAATTCAAAAACATCACTTACTCACTTTCATTTATTAGATATTGAATTGTGTCACATCGTGTCCTCCATACTTTGCCTGACTTTTCAGCTAATCTGATAAATACTTATGAGTATTCCTAAACTTAAAAGTTTTGAAAAACCAATAACATTTTTGCTCTTGTATATAAATGCTTGTTACAAAATAAAATCCTTACATTTGCTTTGATAAAGTCCCTCAGAGGACGAAAAATGTCAGCTAAGATAAGTTTTCCTTTTGTCTTTACTTTATTCATATTGTTCTTTTTACAGATATACTCCATCTGAAATTGCTACATATATATATATATATATATATATATATATATTAGGAAATGGGTTAAATCTGGCATATTATTAATTTATTTAAATGTTATTTTTAATACTCATATTTGATTAGATGCTCTGTTTTTATTATTAAACAGTTTATTTATCTATTTATTTCCATCTACCAACCTGAATATTCAAAAAATCTTGTTAGAAAAATATGTGTGTATATGAGGGAAATATATGTGTTTAAAAGCACTATTTGGGCTTTGTTTGATCAGGAGGTTTTACATGGCTGAGAGGTCAAGGCACGTCAGATCTAATGACAGTTTTTCCTAAGGGATACAGGTTTGAATCCTGCCAGAGAGTGCATATTTTTCTAACAATATTTCTCGAATATTCAGGCTGGTAGATGTAAATAAATAAATAAACTGTTTAATAATAAAAACAGAGCATCTGCTCAAATATGAGTATCCATTAAAAAATAACGTTTAAATAAATAAATTATATAAAATATATAAATATATATATATATATATATATATATATATATATATATATATATATATATGTAGATAATATTAGTGGTAAATATACACATATTTACGATTCCAATGGAATAAATTATGACCATGGAATATTAGTGTTTAAACCTTTTTATTATATATATATATATATATATATATATATATATATATATATATATATATTTGGATAGATAGATAGATATGGAGAGAGTGGTACATCATAAGTCAACAGCTTAATGATATGAAAAGCATTTATTTTATACAACTATTTTTCAACATAATCATCTTTGTCAATGCACTTAATTCAGTTGCAAATATTTATTAAGAAAATTGAATGTTATAGAATGAAAGTTTGAGATCTGGCTATGGACTTACTGATTCAGTCTCATAGATAGATGTATGTAAAAGTTTCAGCATGTTTTTTTATTTTATTTTTAATTAAAGAAAAAATGGTTTACTACTGTGTATACAAAGCCATTATTTCTCAAAAAGACGGCACTGAGAACTTTTGCATGCACACACACACACATGCAGATACACATGTGCGCATATGTATTCCATTATATGCATAAATACATTCAGAAAGATTTAAAGTCAAGAAATGAGATGACAGCTTATTACAGAGCAAAGGAAAGTTTGTATGTGGGCAAACTGTCTGATCAGTAAGAAAAGGCGGAAATTGCCAGCTTATGAAAACACCAAAATAGAATTTTTCAGAACAGATGGGAAAAAGGAACAGAGAGTCATTTGAATTTGAAAGAGCCTGAAAGTGAAGAGAAAGAAAGAGATACTGAAGAGATGAAAAACGAACCAACAGTAAGTGTAAAATTATAGTGGGTAGGTGAAAAAAGCATTTCCTATCTGTTTTTTTTTTTATTTAAGCTCTGAATGTTGCTTGTATTTATTATTCTCTTCTCATTTTATGCAAAATTAAGATTTTTTATATTCAATAGAGAATATTATAAAAAAGAAAAAAAAATCACCCGAATTAGCAAAGGAGTGTAATGGCTGACAAATTGCAAGCCTGTGTCTGCAAAACAACAGCAAGGGCAGGTAACTGCATATGCACACTAAGATATACTTGTGAGTTCCAGAGTCCATAGGAGGAATTTTATCACAAATACACAATTTATTTTCTGTCTCCTTCCTATCTCTATTAGACAACCATATTTTTTTTATTTATTGTGGATCCCATGAAATGAAAGGCTTACACAAAATGTAAATTCTAATCTTCAACATATCTTGGGCTGGGATGATTATTCTTGTTGCGAATTTGAATCAACCCACAACAAAGGAAAAGATGAAAAAGGTGTTTAAATATAAGATATTATTTTCGTGTTTTTTACAACCAAATTTTTCTTAGTGTGTATGAGTGCTAAAGTTCTTACAGTCCTTGTTTGTAAATGTTTGTTAAGATGAAAAGAAATGTGATTTCTTTGTGTGTATGTGTTAGAAAAAAGAGTCAAGAAAAAAAGTGGTGTGGAAAGTGTGTCATATAGCTTAGTGAAGAAGACAGGTGAATGAGCCAGGGAATTTCTTTTAAGCCACACCACCTCTCTCTCCTTCCTCTATTTTGTCCATCTAGAAACTTTGCTTAAATAACCTTCAAAAGGATCATGAAGCATTTTTTTTATTGTTGGCGGAAATGCGATCCATTGGTTGAAAATGTCAAATATTTATTTTCAAAAGGTTAATTTATTAACTGAAAGGATATGCAAATCCTCCAACTCAGAAACCATTTTTTTTTGTCATTTGGTGTTTGACTGTCTTGGTGTTTATTTCCATCTTCACTCGAAATTATTTTTTGGAGAAAAATCCAACTGGGATAGCCTTATTCTAACCACCCCTTTTATTAAATATTCAAATGAGATGCTTTATCTGAGAATGTACACAGCCTAAGTTAAAGAATGGAAGGAAATTTTATGAATAATTAATTAAAGGGGTGGGGAACCTCGGCATGGTGAAATGGCTAGCAAGCTTGTCTGGCTAGAACAATTACAACTGAGTAGTGAGTACAATCCTCACTGGGTCTCCCTACTTTTGGCCTTGTGCCACATCTAAGCAGCGCTTAAAAAATCACTATATTAGGCACCTCGAGGCGGTGTAATGGTTAGCAAGATTGTCTCACTAGAACAATTATGACTGTGTAGTGAGTTCAATCATCACTGGGTGCTCCATACTCTCAACTTTGTGCCACATCTAAGCTACGCTTGGAAAATCACTTTAATTAAAGGGGTGATTGAAATAAAGATATCCTGGGTGGATTTCTTTTCATGAATGTATGATTATGTAAGTCCATCTATTCAATGGTTTGCAAACATTTTCTGAGATCCTAGAGAAAAAAATGTCTGTACCCACTTCACTGTCTTCTCATAGGCCCTTGTAGGCTACCAATTAACAGATAAGTAATGATGGCTGATTAACAGGTAATGAAAGATAGCTGATTTTTGTAAATATTCTGATGATTTTACTTCTTTGGATAGAGACAACTCACATTGATTAGAATATAAAAATAAAATAAATGACTTTGACAAATAATCATTCTTTAGTCTTGATTTACAAAATTTATGAACATACTAAGGTTACCAGTTAACAGGTGACAATGTGTGATAAAGTTCACATGGCAGAAAAGAGAGAATTAAAATAACAATAAAGTTTATTCATGGTAGGAATTATGCATATATTTAAGTGACATGGTGATGTTAGTGACAGTTCACTTATAGGTCAGCATGATGTGTAAAAGCTGTCATGAGTTAACAAAACCCAGATGAAAGGAATTAACAAAAGACATAAATATGAACATTTGAGTCATGAAAAAATGATTGCCAGAAATAAGTGATTGATCTGGAGATGGAGGATTTTAATGAGTGTTCACTCCTAGGTCAGCATATAAACAAAACCTAAACCTAAAAAAGAACTACAGTTAATGACTGATACACCTATCAATGTGTGAGTATTGGAGGGCTGATTTCAAATTCCATTCGAATCCATTACATTCACTTATGTGCTAATACCCTTGGGAAAGGTATGAATCCTCTTCTTCTCCACCCAGCTATGGGTAAATAGCAGGACAGACCAGGTTCTTTAGCCTTAGATGGCAACTGGTCTACCACAGAAAGAAATGGCAACCTACTGTGGGGAAAAAAAATCTGCCTGGTCAGTCATCAGTATTGAAAGATACATGATTGCCTAAGCTGAATATAACTGAACTGAGGACAGGATATATCAAGACTTATAATCACATGGAATGTGATGTCTTTATTTCTACATGTAAAATGGATCCCAGATAAAATTAGATGCAGTGAAAAGTGATTATATATTTTGTTTGGTGAAAGTGTTGGTGCAGTAGGAACCATTTCAAATAGTAAAATACATTTTTTCCTTGAGAGTTAAATACAAAAACATTAAACACTATTTATAATTTGATTTTGTAGTTAATTCTTTACAATATGGTAAATAATAAATATTGCATTGGAGTTGGTTCACATATTTTTATAATCTTGTAAATATAAAATTATTCATACTTAATATTTTTGTTGTTAATTCTCAAGAAAAAAGAGAATGTATAGATCCAGTTTCATATATTTTTTTAAATCATTTCACCCCAAGTGAGGCAATAATGCTACGAGGATGCAGGGTGGTTACATGGTGTGAAAGAGAATGAGAAGACTTTGTGATAAGTAAAACAAAACTCAGAACAGAAGTAAAAGTACTAAGCTTTATTTAGCTAAATAAAACTCAGCTACAAAATAAAGTCGGGGGGGTAAATCACAGATTATATAGCCTCCAGGGGGCAAGTCTATTGCTCAAACAATGTGAGTGTAGGATACCACAAACTTTAATGAGGAGAAGTGAGGAAAAGGACAATAAAGGAACATGTTTCAGAAGATGGTGACTGATGTTGCATTTAAAGTTTTGAAGATTGTAGTTGTCAGGGAAGCAAAAAATCAGAAGGGAGTTCCACAGAAGTGCAAGAAAAGAAACTATTAGAATAGAACTGATGGTTGCATCTAAGTAAAATGTTGAGACCTAGTTGCCAATCTAGTAGCATGCTTAAATTCATGCAGTCGAGACACTAAGGAGAGAAGCCCATTAGAACAATTCCTATTAAAATATTTGTAGAAAACAGAGAAGGAAGCCACATCACATTGTTGAAAATGTGACTGAAACCAAGATGCCAGGTCAGGATCAATTACATTACAGATCCTTCTTTGGATTTTGTCAAGAATCTCGAGATATATAGTGGGAATACCAGGCAAAAAAGACAGACAGAGGGAAGCCACATAATGGCAATGAGAAAGTGACTGAAGCCAAGATGCTAGGTCAGGATCAATTACATTACAGACCCTTCTTTGAATTTTGCCAAGACTCTTGAGATACATAGTAGGATCACCAGGCAAGATATGGCAGCAGTATTCAATGCATGGACAAATGGTAGATTTATAAGTTTCTAAGATATATTCTGATGAGATTCTGATGATTTCTGGTTCAAAACAGTGAACCAGTTTTCCTAGCAGTAGACCTAGCAATAGATTCAATATAATTTTTCTACTTCATGTCAGTGAAAAATGGGACCCCAAGAAGATGCAAAGTTTTGCTCTCCTGGAGTTTAACATCAACCATGCTGATGGCAGGCAGAAAAGGTTCTTTGTGGTAATTAAATGAAAGCTTTGTTTTGAAGGCATTAAAATCTACAAGCCATTCCTTGCCCCTGTTAACCACTGATTGGAGGCCATTTTGAGATGTCAGTTTTACTTTGTCAGATCTGTCAGACTTGCAACTAAGACAGGAGTAACTAGTTGTGTCATCAGCATAAATAGCTAAATACATTGGGAAGGTTGTTGATAGAGATCAGAAATAACATATGTCCAAAGATAGAGTCCTACGGGACCCCTGCATTTAGGGTCGGCAATATGGTCTTGGGCCCCTTCCACTGAAACTTTAATACGAGGCCCACCTCTCTACTACATGTTGATTTTAAAGTTTCCCAACCTGGGGGCCATAAACCCTTGAAGGAAAATTGGGGGAAGGTCAGCGCTTTTTTAAATTACCAAAAATCAGGGAATTATCCAATTTAAATGAAAATTTTATCACATTTTCATTATTTACTTTCATAATGAATAGGTTTTTTATTTAAAATATCTGAGAAAATAATTATTCTTTTTGTAATAGACACTAATATTTTCATGACTAAATGCAAACACAACACAAACAGGATTGTCTTAAAAATTTGTTTTAAAAACAGTATTTCAGTTTTTGGGAAAATTCTTCACGTGTTGAAATCTTTATACATTTTTATTTTTTAAATGATCATTTTCTCAGTTTTATCTTTCTAGAAATGTCAAAAATAGGGACTAGAAATTTTATTTTAATTACTAGTCATGGACTTCTGGTTATTAGTAATAAAAAAAACTCAGAAATCCTCCTTATTGGATGATCTCGGAATAAAAAAATGATTTTGCTGAGATATATTACCCTCTTAATTGATTTAAAAGAACTGTTAAGAAAAAAATTACACTTTAAAAAAATAAGCCCTACTGAAATTGCCACTTCAGTCCTTCACCTCCGCAGTAGGCATGGGACTCTCATGCAGTTGTGAGGTTTGGGGTAGTAAGCACTGGCTCTGTCAATTATTATAGTTGGTGATTGACAATATAACTTAGGTAGAAAAAAAGTAAAAAGTACAAAAAGCAAAAAAATGCTGCTGAAACTATCCCTTTTATGGCTCCAACCTCATAGGGGATTCCTGCATAGTATGCACTGCATCTGCTATGCAGATACATGATGTATATTATTAGTTGATGAGTTTAATGTCAGTTTAAAAATAATTTAAAAAATGGCAGATAGCCATAAAACAGTGCTGAAAAAAAATGGCAGCGGCCACAATGGGGGCCAAAAAAATGCGAGCACCCCTCAATCCTCCCTCTTGGTTGGGAGGTAAGACGCACTGGCCCTGTCTGCATTAATATAAAATGAATTAGAAGAGTGTTCATTCAATATAACCTTCATTACACAATTTGTTAGGAATGATTGGATTAAGACAAATATTTGTCTCATGACACCATAGCCATTGAGCTTGTGGTGGAACCCTGTTGAACACCTTTAAGATATCTGGGGTCACAGCCCAAGCTTCACCATTCTTATCTAAAGCTTGATATTCAAATTCAGTGATGACTGTTAACACCTTGGTGGTAAACCTGGAGAAACAGAAGCTATATTGTTTATCTGACAGGAGGCCCTGTGAAGTAAGATGCTTAACCAATTCAGTGTTGATTAGAACTTCTAGTACAATGCCAAAAAGAGATAAGAGATAATTTGAGAAGTCAAAAGTTTCCCCAAAGACAGGAGCTACAGCGAAGGATTTCCAGAAAGCTGGAAATCAAGAAGTATTGAAGGATTTATTGTAAAGTCTGGAGAGAACAGGAGCCAGTTCAGGAACATATTTCTTTAGGACAATTGCAATGATACAGTTGAATTCAAAAGCCTTGTGGAGATCTAGTTTAGAAATGATAGCAGACACCATGGACACAGGTGCATATCACTCAGTACAGACTCTGTTCTAGGAGGGAAATCAAGCAGAGATGCTCCAGATGAAGTGTGAATGGAGTTGGAAGAGAATTTCCAAGCAAAGCACTCTGTTTTATCTGCAGTAGATGACAACAAATTGATTGAAGAGAGGAGGGACTGGAGATTTTCTCTTGTTTGGTTTATTCTTGCAGAGATGCTAGTACTCACTAGAACCAAACTTGTAAGAGACTATACAGTATCTTATTGTTATATTCCATTCTAATAGATATATATATACTTGAAAAACAAGGTGGATAAAATAAGTAAAGGTTTATTGTAAAAAATACAGTATAATAAGAATAAAGGTAAGAGTTATGCACAAGGTCGTCACAAGTCAATCCAGTAGTGAGTGTTACTATTAGAAAGTTGGTAGTTTTCATGTAAGTCTAAGTTGTACTCAACAGATCCCAGCTAGTCTCTGTAGTCCGTTGACTTACAGATACTTACAGGTAGTTACTACCTATAGTGTAGTCATTCATGGGGGTGACAGGTTATTCCATTACATCAAGCATTTAAAACAAAATTGTACATTCTTGTAGAACAATGTCTCATCTTTAATAATCAGTTGGTGTCATATCTCTCCACCTATACAACTCCAGACACAAACAAATCCCAAAGAGGGTATATGGCATTCATTTCACTCAAAAACAGTTAGGTCCAACATATCAAGATTTGTATTGCTGACTAAGAAATGAGTTAAGTAATTTTCAAAATGTTACCAGTTTTTTATTTTTAAATTATTTGTTTACTAATTGTAGAAATTAGGTCCAATTTTGGAGGTTAAAATGAAATTGTTACATTTTCTTAAAAAAAAAAAAAAAAAAAAAAGCATAGAGAATATACATTACAAAGGCAGAGTTATATAATAACACTTCATCTCCACCTCTAAATGAAAGAAGGCACTCAGTCCGTTGAAATAACTCTAGTTATCTGAGATGAAGGAGATGATAGGATATGATATTTCAGAGATATTGACTATAAAAAGGTTATAAAGAAATTCAGACTGAAAAATTAACATTAGAAGAGAAAATATGGGAGGACAATTCCAACTGCCCAGAAGAGGATTCATACTTTTCCCAAAGATATTTGACCATGGTTACTCACTCCACAAGTTATCAGCCCAGGAATAGACTATTTCAACAGTGACAAACCAAAATACAAACTATGGTAGGTGAAATTATTAGGTTACATGCAAATCCAAAAATGACACAAAACAATCTTGGCACTATTTAATCATCCCAATGACAATGAGTACTGGAAAAGAATGCAAACATGTTTGCTGAATTAACCAATTTCTCAATGATTGAAGTCTGTATCTTATGACAGAAGCTCCTGATGATGGCAAAAAATATGCTGTTATTTTGAGATAATACTAATTATCAAAATTAAAACCAAAAATAATTTTCTTGTATATGGAATTAACCTCTCAACATAAAATTTTAAAATTACTGTAATAAGTGTAAAAATATCAAAGCTTAAAATGCAGCCCCTTTTGTTAAAAAGTATTCAGGGGATGATTATTATTAATGGTCTGTCACAGTATGGTCCTAAAGGACCTCTCATCTGATTTTTAAACCATTCATTTTAAAACTGTTATTACTCAAAAAGAAGCTACAAACATTTAGTGAATTTAAAAGTAGCCTTGTGAAGCTTTGAAACTGAAAAGATGATTTAAAGAATAACAGTGAAAATATTGTTTGTCCAAGAATGCCAAGACCAAAGCCACAGAAATGTTCAATGCCTGACAACACTTCTGAAACCTGGACATAAAATTCCTTTTTAATTATTTTGAATTACCCAGTAAATAATTCCCCCTCAAAAGTTAATTCCAATCCATTGAAAAAAATAATTGCAAACCTGACATAAATTGCAGAAACAAAACAGAATATTTCATTCTAGAAAAAAATGTGGAAGAAGGTTCTGTAATGAACATTCATTTCTGTTTTCAATTTCCAACAAATATATGAAAGTGGAAAGTTCACCATAATTTTATTACTGATGAATCTAAATTTCTTACTTTTGATGATTTTAATCTGGAAAATCATCACATTGAACTAGAAATGACAATCAAACTTTAATATTACTTTAAAGGGGGACAATGCCCTTATTCTTAAATCAAACATCAAAGGAAATATGTAGAATGAATTTTAAAGGATTTTATCCTAAATCTCTACATTCAAACAATGTTCATTCTAAGGCAAGCCACTACTAAAAATGGGTTTCCATAAAATTTGGTCAGAATTACTTGTCTTTTTCTCTTTTTGACATTAACGGTTAACTACTGGCAATGGCAGTTTTTCCAAAATAGCCTAAAATCAATGGCATCAAATTCTTGGGCATTTTGTTTAAAAACATTATACAGAAGGGAATTGTAGAAACTTGTAAATTGCCAATAAATCAAATTTAAACTGAAGTTTGTATCCAAGGCAAAAATGGTATGACCTAAAAACAAGTTACCCAAGAAAAACAACTAAAACATTAAACTTTAGTCCATTGTGATTTAGTCAAAAGATTAAATAGAGACCTTTGAATAGCTTCAAATATACACTGTTTCATGGATGATTATTCTGGTCTAATTATGGTTTATTTTCTGAAACAAAAAAAAAAAGATAAGTTTTTTGCCAGAAAGAAATATTTATACAGTCTATAAAAATATCTAAGTGATAACAGTACAGAATTCAAAATGATTTTAAAATCCCAAAATCTCTTAATCAATAATCAAATTAACCATGAAAATTTCAATGACTAAACAGTTCACTGTAATGGTGTTTGAAACAATCTTAGTGATCTCTATTCAAAATGGGTGGCCATCTATTAATGAAATCAAAGTTACCAAAATATTTTTTTTTGTATGCTTTTTGACTGCCACATATATTAGAAATGTTGGCACCATTGTCAAACAAAAAACAAAAAAAAAAACTTTTGAAATGGAAATGTTCAAAGGTCACAAACCTAACATCACCAATATGCATATATTTGGCACAATTTGTTATGCCTATATACAAGATTGAAAGAAATTGGACACTAAAGGTAAAAAAAAAATTTTCATAGGCTGATAAGTCCTGCCTATATACCTGAAACTAAAGTCAGGTATGTAAAATTTACTAATAACTTTGAAAATTCTACTAGATCTGAAATAATCTTTTTCACAGTTGAAGAAAATAATGCAATACTTTTGCTATTTGCAGAAAAATTTCCTCCATGGGAAGGAAAAAAAAGAACAATACTACAGAATCAACAAGTCCAAGTGAAAATACAGAAAATAATCCTAGTGCAGAAAAATACCAACAGACAATATTCAAAAAGGTTACCAAGATGCCTGATTATGGAGTTGAAGGGTAAGCGTTCTCAAAGCAAATTTGTTACTTTCACAACACAAAGAAAGAAAATCACTTGTAACACGTCAGGAAAATAACTCACGAACGCCATAGCCAAAAAATGCCCGAATTTTCCTTCCCAGAGTCGAAAACACCAACTGCTTTTATTGGCAGAACCTATTTTTTTATTAAATGGACAGCTGGGATAGGATGTCCGTAATTTGCATATCAATATACTCTTATAGCGACTCCTGCAGCGGACTTGTTTCTTTTTTCACACAGAATACACGCGACGCTTGTCGCTTATTGACGAGGTAAGTCGCTATAAGAGTCTTGCTGACTACTTTTTGTAATCCTTCTTGCAGATCGCATACAAAAACACAAACTTTTTCCGGGTACTTGATTATCTCGTTCACTACACTCTCTCCTGTCACATAAGTTTATTCTTTATTCTTCTCTGGAGCGGGCAACTGTTGGAGGAGATTGTGTGTTATATTCTGAGGTTTCTTCTGATCTGACAACCTCATGCGCAGAGTCTTCATCATCTGAAGAATGTTCTGAAGATTCTTCTTCTGAGGATTCTTCTGGTCTGACAACCTCACGCGACAGAGTCTCCACCATCTGAAGGGGTGCTATCCCTACCTCCGATGGTAATTATTTATTCACTTTCTGAGCACTCACTGCTAGTGTCACTTGTTGACATATCTGTACCTACATAGTGACGCAAGTCCTTTATGTGTCTTGGTATGCCATCAACCAGCACAGAACGCGAGTTACTTAGTCCAGTGACATGCCCCACCAGTACCGGGTTGTACACCGGCTATGTGGAGATTTCACCCACACGCGATCGCCCAAGTCATACGGCGCTGCTTCGTTTATCCGTTCAGTTGAACGTGTTTACGTCAATGCCTCATAGCCGGACTTTGTACTGATAAATCATGTTGGCTGGCGCGGTTGATAGCGATACATTATTGTCTCTTGGAGTAACATTGTACCAATACACCGCCTCCATTATGGAACACTGCTTCCTAGCAGCGATTCTTTTGATGCTCGATGACATTGCTTTCGACTATGCCATTCCCTGATGGGACATACGCCAAGCGAAATCTGAGGTGTACTCCCCATGAAGCCACAAAATCTTTGAATACTCCACTGCAGAATGCAGTGTCGTTGTCAGTGAGGAGTTCCGTCGGAGGTCCACGTTCAAAGAACAATGACCCCAAGTGGTCAATGACGCTTGCAGAATCCTGTCGACGCAGACGCCGCCAAATAGTGAACCGGGTTGGGCCACAGTCAATCAGGGTTAAATAGTGATGTCCATTCCAACACTGTGCCACACCTTGCTTACACTCACTTGTCCTTTTTGCCATTGCACAGGTGCTGGGTTGATTGACTGACACTCCTTGCATCCTCTGACCACTTCCCTGACAGCAGCTTTGGATACGGAGGATCAAATCTGCCTCATGAAATATAAGGTCCGTTTACACCGGGATGTCCTTTGGCAATGCACAGATTTTAGTAAATCTGAGTTATAGTTGCTCGTTGATGTTACACAGACATGTTCTACTGGCTCTACTTCTTTCTTAATAGCATTAAACCATTTTTGGGGTACCCTTGTTAATGTATCAGCCTTGTTCTGCTGTGATCTGACCAGCTGTATGTCTCACGGATAAGTGGTATTCACTTACCAACTTTCCCAGTGTGTCTAGCCTCCTTCGAATGAGCATCTCGCTTGCAGCCTTTGTACATATCCTAGCCTTCCCCCATAAGAGTGTCTGCTATCCACTTATACACGCATGCGGAATCCATGAATAAATGCAATATCTTTGCATTCCATTGAAGGACCAAAGGTGACTCCCCTGATAACAGCGTCTAATTCTGACAGGTTGATATGTTGCGTATCCTTCTCGACGCAACCAACACGCATCTTCCACGACAGTGTCACCTACTTCAAGAGACACTCCTGTTGCAAGGGAGCTCGCGTTGACCCAGACGTTAAATTCACATCCGTCAACGCACCATTTACCACGTATCGGGGTCGTCTTGACACACCCTAGTAATGACTTCCCCATCATGTGTCTAAGGGAGCATCATTGGTTGTGTCATCCCAACCGGAAGTGACAGCAGTCACCCTACGCTTAATAAATGCAGTTGCAATGCGGATCCACCCGCCCACGGAAAATGTCCCACCAGCTTTCCACATAACGAAAACACGCTGCGTCGGGTCATGTGTTTGGGAAATGTCCGGAGCTCGCTTCCACGTTTCCAGTAAAGCATGTTGTGCTCCCCCAGACCTGCAAGCCGAGCACCCGAGCACCATCCTCCAGTCGTTCTGGGTTTTTTTACATTCGAGCCCAAAGTCAGCAAGATGTTTTCTCACCTGTGAAGTGGGTACTAAGGTTTCGTTGATGTAGATGTCGCCAATGTAGGCTGACGTCCGCTGATCTAATTGTCTCATCCTGGGATAGCACAGCATCCACGATGGCTTTCATGATGGCCGCACCACATTGAGTCCGAATCCCATTCGGTTAAGCAGTACCTCGTCCCATTAAGAATCACCGTCTGAAATGGCCACAGTGACCGTGCACGCGTGCCTCGCAAGTAGGCCTTTCAAGGTCAATCACAGAGACATTGGATCCCTTCCTTCGCCATTCTCTCAATTTTGTGCACACACATCAGCATGAGCTGTGTATGTGTCTACATGTTCGTTCAGTTCTCTATAATCTAGTACAGGGCACCTTTCCCCCTTGTTTTTTGTACCACGGCCATCAACGGGATGAGGCCTCTTGAGGACCAAGCTCTTCCTCAGGATATGGAGTGAGCCATCCGTTATCCAGCCACACCTGCACCAAGGCTGGTATTCTTCCTTGACGCGCTCGGGCACCGAATATTCTGACACTCGGTTCTGGAGCTTTTTCTGGTGGGTTATTTTCCGACCATTTCCAAAATGCTGTCCATGTCTTCGCCCTTTGGTCGAACTCTGCGCTAAAGTCGGGCTTGTTGATCTTCAAAGTAGCACAGATGGGCGGATCAGAAAAACTTGACTTCTTCGCCTCTGTAATGCGTGACGCCTACCAGCTCCCTTAATAATGTCCATCCCAAGGAGCAGATCGAAACCCTAATAACGCGCTGTCCACGAATCAACACACTGACTGTGACAGGGTCACCGTTCAGCAATACTAAGTTTGATGTTTCCAACTCCCGGCTTCTGAGAGCCTTTCCATCAGCCGTTAGTACGTCCATCTTTTGTCTGCTCCACTGTCGGCAAATCGAACCGTTGGTGAGTGACCGAGCAGCCCGAATCTATTAAAGCGGTACGCGTTATTCCATTGATGCGCATTAATCACAGGGAGCGCTACTTTCATGCTTTCGGTGCGGAAGAGACTGGCGCTGACGTCGCGTCCCCATTCCATTTCCGGGCACTTAGAGGCAATATGACCTACTTTCTGACATTGAAAGCATCGTAGATCGAGACGCGCCTTTTCATACCCGACCGCCATGCATTTCTTCGCGCTGATAGCGGCAGTCTCTGGCAAAATGATTCGCCCAGAGCACTGATAGCAGGTGGCAACGCCATGGTGACGAATGGCTGGGGTCGGACCTTCTTTGACTTCAATTGGTTGAATAACTGCAGCCACTGGTTCATCAGCCTCTTTTTTCGTCGATCATGACAGCACGGGCTCTGGTCAACAATTGATTGAGCGCCAGGTCTTCCATTCTGATGATGCGCGAGTATCTGCTTAACATGACTGGGCAATCCAGAAAGGAAGGCACATGTCATCCATTCTTCAGGAAGCGGTGCGATTGAACGGGCGAGCTTCTTTAATTCTGCCAAATATCGCCTACTGTCTCGCCAGGTCGCAGACGCCGTGCCTGGAATTGGTCGAGGCCACGAACCGTCAGTTCCAAACGCGTTAGTAGAGCGTGCTTTATTTGCTCAATGTCGCTTTTCTGTTCTTTTTACTCAGCTGCCTATACACAGCAAGGGCACCGCCATTCAATCGCAGAGGAAGAATCCGATCAATCTTCGATATCTCGCATAATTCGCAGACCAGTTCCACCTTTTCGATCCATTCAACCACAGACTGTCCACTAGTATCACCACTGAATTCGGGGATCAGTTTTATATCGAACGGTCTTTCCGCCATCTTGCGAGAGACAAAGTAAATGCCGAAATAGCTCCAGAACCGAGTGTCAGAATATTCGGTGCCCGAACGCGTCAAGGAAGAATACCAGCACCGAATATTCTGACACTCGGTTCTGGAGCTATTTCGGCATTTACTTTGTAAAATAGTTCATTATCTCCTCTGAAGAGTAAGCCTTGTTCTGCAAGGATGCATATTTTTTTATGTATTTTATTTTTTATTTATTCTATTTTGTCTATTCTAACGGGAATGGTTTGTTAATTTGTTTATTGTTTGTTTGGGTTAATTTACTTTATTTGTTTTTTCTATTATTTTGTTTATTTGTATTCATTCATTTCAGTTTTTGATTTTTAAGTAATGTAGTAAAAATTTGTTTTCATGCAATTTGAAATGAGCTCAGATCATTTATTTAGTAATCTATTTTTGTCTAGGAATGTAATAATAGCTATTTTTTCCTCTGAGCAAAGTTTGCAGGTTTTGATTGATTGTTGTAGGCTGATGATCTTTTCCTTATTTTCCATGATATTTTTGGTGTGATTTGTGTTTTGTTTTTAATTTCCCAGATGTACTTGTAAAGCATTGTATTGTTTGTGTATTTACGATTTGTGAAAGATGTTTTGTGTGCATAGTTTCTTTGTTTCCAGGGTCCTTCAATTACTCCTATGTATACTTTTTCTTCATTATCTGGTAATTTTACCATGGCTTGGTATATTATGTTGTTTTGTAAGCAATCAAACCATTTCTGTTAGAAGGGACAAAACAGAATAAATAAAAATAAAAAATAAAATACATAAAAAACAAGTAAAAACAATCAACCCAAATAAGTAAATAAAGTAAATAATAATAAACATATTAACAAACCAATCCCACCAAAATAACCGTCAGCATAGACTACAACAACCAATCCAAAAATTGAATGTAAAAATAGCTATAACTGCTATATATTGATGAAAAAAACATCACTATGTTACTAAAAAATCAAAAACCAAATAGAATAAATAAAAATATACAAAATAAGTAAATAAATAAAAAAAACTAATAAAAATTAATCCAAATAAATAAATAAATGAACAAATTAACAAATCGCCCCCACTAAAATAACTGTTAGAACTAATAAAAATAAGCATAAATAAGCAAAAGCAAGTAAAAATTCTCAATCCAAATAAATAAATAAATTAAAAACTGTCCACCCACCAAAATAAGAGAATAGATTACGCAGGCAATCTAAACATTGGGTGAATAAATAGATTTTAATTACCTTTCCAGACCAAAACAAACTATTAAATAAGTGACCTAAGCAAATCCCATCGACAAAATTTTTACTACGTTAATAAAACACCAAAAATTAAAAAGAACAAATAATACAAAATGAAAATGAAAAACAAGTAAAATAAATTAACCCTAACAAATAAACAAACAAGCCGCTCCTGCAAAAATAACCACCAGAATAGATTACCCACAATGCACCACTGACCCATATATATAAATAACCAAGGAAAAATCCAGCATTTGTGGCCTGACGAAATTTGTCCAGCATGAAACAGCCTGTCGCATCTGAGTGTTGACTTCACATTCACTTTTATATATATATATATATATATATACGCGGAACTGCATTTGGATAAAACATTTACTCACGTATGTTTATTAAATATTAAATTAGATCATTTAGCATTCTTTATAATTTACTGAGACTTTTCATTTATCCTGATATATATTTATGACCATTCTTAAATATGAAAAACTAATCATATTTTTGATTTGTTTAGAAATACTTGTCACAAAATAGAATATACATTTGCCTTGATAAAGTCTATCAGAGGATAAAACATGTTGCCTAAGATAAGTTTTTCTTTTGTTCTCAAACATTAAGAATGGTAAATGTAGTTAATACTGTTTATAAACAGAAAAATTTACTTAAATATTTCTATCTATAAAAATAATGTATAAACAGAAAATATATTAAAATAATTGTTGGACTTAGTCCATTTCATGATATATATATATGTATATATATATATATAATTATAATATATTACTCATATAGTACTGCTCAATGTAATACAACAGAGAAAATATATATACATAATCCCTCACTCATAGCCTGACTCAGAGTTTCATGTACAACATAGTCTTCAGGTGTTGAGTATAGACTGACTGCTACATAATTTAATATGTATATAATAATATGGATAATAGGTATATATATATATATATATATATATATATATATATATATCAAATATGTGGTGCACTTCAATTTATATTACAATGAATCATTCATACAAAAAGTAGATTAGTAAAGTTAATGATATAAAATGGCAAAAACTCTTCACAAACAAAATTTTAAAGTTGCTTTAACCTACAAACCACTTGATGAATGTTATGATCCTTTTTTTTAATAACTACAAGCGACATAAGGTCTTTTTTTTTAATTTGCTAGTACTTTCAACTGTACATACAGTCATCTTCAGGCGTGGAAATTATATCTTGGAAAACTCCACTGCTATTAAAAAGACACAGAGATGCCAGGTTGAAATTCATTTGTGAACATAAGTGTGAATTAAATAAATGACTCCAACAAGACTTGCGTGTGGAGAGAGAATTTATTTAGCGACCTTCCAACACCACGTGGTGGTAACCAACTGTCCCTACCCCTGTGTTTCCACCTCAATCATACCTCACTCATAGAGAAGGTACAAGGGGAACAACTTCCCGTTGATTAACAATTCTTCCCCTTTTTTCTTTTCTTTCTTTTTTCAGATGACCATCTGAAAAAGATTAAAAAAATTTTGTATTTATTAAACAGAGGATTCCTTGGGCTCTGATATAAATATTAAATGATGGTACTCCTTTCTTTGTCAAGGAGTCTGCAACTTGTTCATCAGTTGGTATCCAAGAGAACTCTGCAATTTCCTTTCTGTCCAACATTTCTCTCAAAATGGCCATCTCAATGCGAAGTCTCTTGTCCAAAATCTGTGTTGATGAATGTACTGTTCATAGAGACAGGAATTGTCAGTTTTAAATATGATCTTAATGTTCTCAGTTTCATCTTTTAGCTGCAGTAATTCCAATAATAGTTTTCTGTAAAACAGGCAGGCTTCTGACATGTCAACCATGGCTAGTTTTAGCAGCCAGTGTACTTTTGACCACCCTTCTAATGCGCTTGGATTGCCATGCAATGGGCATATATTTATTATTATTTTCTACCAAAAAGAGTATATAGCCTCCTTGTGATCCTCCATCTGTCAAATTAGCAAAAGAAGCATCACTATATGCAACAATTTTTAAATGCTTAAGGTTTCCTAAGTCAGGGATGTCTATCTGTGATTTTTCCTTTTTTGCTTTCTTAACTACTCTATTGGCTTGTTTTATACATTCTACGTTTTGTTGTTTTAGAATGGAGCTTAGTGCACTAACATCATAACTTGGATCAGGTCTGGTTTGGATGGCCAGCCAGTTCAGTTGACCAATAACTTGCCTCATTGCAGTAACTTCTGTTGTGGAAATTGTGTCTTTAAGGTTCCTGCCTGCTTCTACCGGAATATATTTTAATTTCTTTACATACTCGTTTTGTCCAAGTTTGATATTCTCATTATTCTTTTTTTTATATCTAATCCTATGTATTGGAACTAAGCAGTTTCTTCGGTTTTAACTGCAAATACATAACGAAGCCTGTCTGCTTTGAAAGATCTCTGACCCTGAAAAGCAAAAATCATCAACATTAGCAGCAATTATACCTTGCAGTTTGTTTCCGAAATGCCATGTAAATATTGCTTGATCATATTTTGAAGCTACTGCTCCTGACTTCATTAATTCTTCCTTGAGTGTTAAGTACCAGGTCCTAGAAGCATCAGTCAAGCCATACACACATTTTGAGAGTTTCCAGATATGGCCCTGAGGTACATTGGCTTCTTTAGGAGGATCCAGATAGACCAGTCGATCCAACTGCTTGCTCTGCAGGAATGCTGTCTTTATGTCCATTGATTTATACATCCACTGGTTAGCTGCCATTATTGCCAGTGCTATGCGTAAACCTTCTTTAGAGCATGTGAGAGAATCATTCCTTATGTTGTTAGTGTCGCTATCCTGGAAGCCTCTTGCCACAAGTCTGGCTTTATAGGTTTGCTTGCCATTGGAATTTTTATTTGTGTAAATCCATCTTGTGGAAATTTTTGGTTGACCTTGGTCAGCTAATTGGATGTACACTTTATTTTCAACCCAGCTTTGGAGCTCTTTCTTTCTTGCTTCTTCCAGTTCCAGGTCATCATTAGAGGAGGAAATCATTATATTTTCCTCGTCACAAGAAGTGTGTTCAAGTTCAGTTTCTTCAACCTCACTTGTTTGCCACTCTGATACCCCATGCTCAAAGTCCAGCCAAAAGGTTCACCTTGTTCCATAACCACATTCATCAAATGCTTGTTTTTTGCCTGTTGCTTTGCCTGCCCTACTTATGACATTTAATTTTTTCCATTCTGGATCTGTGTCATCGGCAAGCTTGCATTTAATAGTTTGTCCTGGTTTTGGAAGCTCAATTTTCTTTGGAGTAAAGTCCTGCTTATGTGGTCTATCTCTTGCTTCTACAGTCTGATGTTGCTCGACATTGTTGTTTGTGGTTCCCAAATCTTCATTCATATCAAACTCTTCAGAAATTGGTACTTCTGGAGATTCTTCAAGTCTTTTCTGTGAGGTACTAGGTTCCTTGATGCTGTCCTTGGAAGAACTTCGATATGTCTCAGGGTAGGGTGTTAAGCAAGATGGATGTACACTTACATATGTGCCACCATGTTTGACAAGCACCTGCTTATGTTCCCACCCTATAACAGTTCCTGGACCAAGCCATCTATCACACAGGTTTCTTTTATAAAGGACGACATCACCATTTTTGTAGGCTTGTGCTAAACCTATTCTAACTTGGTGATGAAGTGCACGTCTTAGTTTCTCTGAGGACTCACATGCTATAAATTGTTTCCTGGCAGCATGCATAGCATTTAGGTTATCTGCAACAACTTCACTGGTGGAAACACCTTCTAATGCAGGAAGTTTGTCATTTAAAAAAGCAAGTAGGTTGGGATTTTTGCCAAAAACAAGTTGATTGGGACTGTATCCGTGAACATTGTGAAGTGTGTTTTTGGCACTTATGGCCCATGCAAGTGCTACCTCGAAACTACAGTTGGTATCTTCTATGGTTTTCTTTACCATTTCTCCCAATATCCCATTGTGTCTTTCATTTAACCCATTGCTCCAAGGACTTTCAGCAGCAGTGGTACGTACCACAATGTTTAGATTTTGCGCCATATCTCTAAATGACTGGTTATTAAACTCTCTGCCATTGTCAGTGAGAATAAATCCCGGAGTTCCAAAATACACAACCCAATGCTTGAAGATGGCATTAATGATGTCAGAACTTTCCTTACTAGGAATCCTGACTCCAACACTGTATCTTGTACCATGGTCAATTAGGTGCAGTACCTTGTTGCTGTTAATTTCTTTGATGTCCATGGCAATGCTCTCATTGAAATAGGTTCCTAATGAGAATCCAACAATGGGTCTAGGTTCAGCCCTTTTGTACCTCATGCAAATTTCACATGAATTACGAAGTTCTTGTAGAATTTTAATAAATTCAGAATCTCTCATTCCAGCATTGCTCACTAAATCACATAGCTTTTTGCTGCTGGGGTGACTGAATTGTCTATGCAACTTTGTGGCAATTTTAATTTTCTCTAGTCTATTTTTACTAGCAATTTCTTTAATAAATAAAATTTGCTTGAACTTACCTCGGTCTGGTAGAGGTCTGCTAATAGGGATGTGGTAGTGACCAGATGAAGTACACTGCATTGGGACTTTTCTCCCCAGCATGGTAACAGTGTCATTCTCAAAATTGAGGCATGTCCTGGCTCTTTTCATGGAATTTTTGTTTAACAGAAGTGGTATGTCAGAGTCCACAATGTCAGTTACGATACTGACTTCAACATCGTCAATGACACACGGTAGAGTGACTGTAGATGGATTTGAGTTTGTTTCCATCACCAAACTTAAATATTCTCAATCCGTCTCGAACTTTTATATATTTTTTTTGTTTTTCTGGTATGGTTTCAAGAAAACACTTGTACCATTTCTTTCCACAAACAGTCCTAGGAGCACCAGAATCCAAGACAGCCGAGCCTAGTGTTTCACCCAAAAACATGTTAGTTAGCGCCATCTTCCCTTTTTGCTGACTCATCAGCGCGAGGTTAGAGACGAGTATGTTTTCATTGTCTTCCTTTTTATGCGAAGTATCTTCTGTGTATGGACATTCGCGAGCCCAGTGGAATTTGCATCCACATGTGAAACATTTAGTGGTGTTTCCTTCAGGTCCTAGTGGGTTTAGATTTTTATCAGTGGAGCGTGTTGAATTTTTGTTACGACCCCTCCTGCCATTACCTCGCTGACCAGAAAAGCAAGTAGTTCTATTTGAACAATGATTGTAAAATGTCCCACTAGATTGCTCCTCCTGGTTATCCATGCTGAAGGCAATATCCATTTTTCACCACGACTGGAGGAGTGGTGGGTGATGAAGCGTTGCAATATTGTCTATGCAGAATCTTCTTCAATTGTTTAGACATTTCGTTAAGACTAAGTTCCTTAACCGTGGCTTTCACCAGCCGTTCATTCTCTGGGGTGAGATTTGCGCTTTTTAATGCCCTATACGCGAGAACCGGTTCGGGCAGCGATATTTTGTGTTCCTTTAATTTTGCAATGTTACGATCGAAGCAGATAAGAAAATCATCAATTGAATCAGTGCTCTGTCATGTGTATCACTCAAAGGATTCATACACTGTAAAAGCCGCCTGGTTTGCGTCTTCCAAGAAAAGTGTGTCCAGTTTTTGGTATAACTTTTCCATGCCATCATCGGCATTTAGGGTGGCAATGTCCAATTCTAGTACAGCTTCCCTGGCCTTTCCTTCCAAGGATAGAAGTATCACTGGGGCGCGTCTGTGGCAAGTTCCCACACTTGCATTTCTTTTTTCCAAGTATTGTACTTGTCCGTGTTTAAGGCAGGTGGGGAAATAAACTTCGAAGCCATTTTTTTTTATCTAAACACTCTGCTACCAATGTGAATTAAATAAATGACTCCAACAAGACTTGTGTGTGGAGAGAGAATTTATTTAGCGACCTTCCAACACCACGTGGTGGTAACCAACTGTCTCTACCCCTGTGTTTCCGCCTCAATCATACCTCTCTCATAGAGAAGGTACAAGGGGAACAACTTCTCATTGATTAACAATAAGGATAAGGAAAAAATGTATTGGGAAATAGTATTAGGGACAGATGAAACCAAAATTTAGTTGTTTGGACGTAATTCTAGAAATCATGTACGGAGGAAAGATGGCGATGCCTTCAAACAAAAGAACACAGTTCCCACAGTGAAATTTGGTGGTGGCAGTGTTATGGATTGGGGATGTTTTTCTGCAAAAAGTACTGGCAGCATATCAGTAACAGATAGTAGAATGAATGCTGTAGCATATCAAAATATTTTAGAATCAAATTTAATGATTTTGGTTGAAAATCTTGAACTTCCTCCTGACTGGATCTTACAACAAGATAATGATCCTAAGCACACCACGAAATATATGAAGAAATGACTAGCAAAAAATAATGTAAATATCCTGAAATGGCCAAGTCAGTCCCCAGATTTAAGCCCAATCAAGAATCTGTGGTGTTATTTGAAAATTCAAATCCAATCAAGACCTCCAACAAACATCTCAGATCAGAAGACCATATGCAAAGAAGAATGGAACTAAATAGCACTAAAATTTGCAAATCATCAATTGAGAACTTCAAGAAGAGGTTGGTTGCTGTAGAAGTGAATAAAGGCTATTCTACAAAGTATTAAATGAAGATTGTGTATTCTTTTTTTGTGTTGTACACATACTTTTTCACTCATTAAAATGGATAAATGGGATTTATTTCTATTAAATCAAAATCTTCTCTGTTTTCTATGCATATTTAGTTATTGTGAATCTGTGTACAGTTAATTATATGAAAAGTATGTTTATTCATTAGTTGGAAATACAATAAATTAAAAATTTGTAGGTGTACAAATATTTGTTTTCCCCCACTGTATATATATATATATATATATATATATATATATATATATGGTTCAATTTAGTTAAAAGGCTAATATATAATAAGTATCATCAATTTTATTGCCAATATTGTAATCATTTTGTTGACTTTTTATTTCTCAAATTTTATTAACGGCCTATTAAATCTCTCTCTCTTTCTTTTTCCCCTCTCTCTTTCTCTCTCTCTCTCTTATATATATATATACAAGTATATGATTGGTGTATATGGAATGAATTCCAATAACCAACAAATACTATTCTTAAAAGAGAGCTCAATACAAAGTAGAGCAGATATAATTATTTGTTTAAAAAAAATTTATAACATAAATATGTTATAAAATCACTACAAAAATAGCCATTTTGTTTCAACACCCTTGGTGTCTTATCAAGTGATGATGAAGAATGGCATATATTTATATATATTTATGTAGATAGATAGATATAGATGTATATAAAATTGTGTATTTGGGCAGCAATCCTTTTTTTATGCAAGTTTTCTTGAAAATGACTGATAAGGTGCAGTCGTTGAGTTTTTTATATAATTTCTCATGTGTTTGTATAATTTTTTTCTTTTCAGGACATAAATTATATAAAAATTGTCAAATGTTTTCTAATTGTGTTCAGCCTTACTTTTAACCATTATCAAGGATAAATTTTATTTTACTTTTAACTGAATATATGGATTGTTTGATATATATATATATATATATATATATATATATATATATATATATATACACACATATATATGAACTGAGACTATCGATTAAATTCAACAGAATGATAAAATAAGGAATGAATAGGAAATGGTTATAAATTTAACATCATTTACTTTTATTTAAACTTCACTAGAAATCTTTTGTGAAGGACTTTTTGGGATTTCACAAAAATGTCTAATGAAGCTTAAGTAAAAATGAAACATTAAATTTATATGTTTCCTATTTGATCATTATATATATATATATATATATATATATATATATGGTCATCCACAGACAGACTATTTCACTATATCACAGCTTCTCAGTGTTGTTAGACATCTGATTGCTTCAAGCTGAGAGAGAAACCCAACTGATTTGGTAAAAGTCAGAGATTTTAACCCCCTAAGCTATTGCCACCTTGCAGAGAGAAAGGGGAATTTTTATATATTTATTTTTTCATAAACACGCCAGTGACCTAGAGAACTTAATCCAATACATATATTAAAGACAAGACATTTTGTGTTGATTTTCATTTTTTATATACATTTGAAATAAAATAACAATACTTATACAACAAAAATAACCATCCATAAATAAAAACAATTATTATTTAAGAGCTTGCAGCCATAACACACACACACACACACACACACACACACACACACACACACACACACACACACACACACACGTCAACACTTGCCTATGTCATAACACTCTTTGTCTGTGTCACTACACTCACTAGTTCTAAAAAACTCACCATTTGTCTCTACATACCCTGATGATGCTTGTTTCATACTTCTTCTGAAATTAACTTTGGACAATTTTTGATGGGATTTCCTCCTTGTCTGAGAAGAATTATTCATAATTTGGAAAAGCTGATCAATAAAATTAATTGACACAAAATAGTGGTTGTCTTTAATAACATTTACCTTAAATACACAGAATTATATATATATATATATATATATGCTAATAGTAAATATCCATGTTATAGACAAGCGTATGGTTGCAAGAAAGAAATACGACAACAGCAGAAATAGATTTACGT
Source organism: Acanthosepion pharaonis (assembly GCA_903632075.3). NCBI lineage: Eukaryota > Metazoa > Mollusca > Cephalopoda > Sepiida > Sepiidae > Acanthosepion > Acanthosepion pharaonis. Next base: position 420,452 of record CAHIKZ030001097.1, on the reverse strand, counting down.
GGTTTATTTCAACAGGAACGTGTGGGTTTGGGACAGCTACCTTGTGGTAAAGTTCATAAGCCGGCTTTCGGATCTAGGTCGATCTCTCATAGTAGTTCACACATGTTGACGGTGGTTGGTGCTCTCCTGCTGACGGCTGCTGAACACTCGGCCTGACCATGATGGTCTGTTTTGCGGCCACCTGTGGACTGCCTGTTGAACTTCCGTGTGACCTCTTTTATACCGTTTTTTTATGGCTTAACAGGCTCGAGAAACGAAGTGAGTATAATTAGGAGGGAAGCATTTTTATTGGACAAAAAATAGAGCACCTTAAATATTATTTTATTTTTCGACCGGAACACGTGTGTCGGGAACATTTGTAAAGAAAGATAATGATCATTTTGTGATGGGGCTTTGTCCCGTTCACATCCGGTTCTCGCTCTTGAGTATTTGCCTGTAAATCAGCCGAGATATGTCTTATTTTATTTTATAACATCCACATATGATACTTATAAAATAAACTGACAACTAAGTTATTCTTTGTATATTTTTTATGGTTTTTATTTAGTTAACATATGGGAGCACGGGTAAATTTTTGAAAGTTACAGAATTTTCACCCACTCTTGTAGCTGTTTTCAGTGTTTGTTATCGAACAGTTTTTTTTAGATTAGGCTAAATTTCAATCCATTAGTTGTTACTGTCTTTGGTATGAAAATCATCAACCCTTTTGTCATGGCACCTGATGAAAATTTTTCATAGCTTCTACTTCATCTTATTCTTTTTTTGTCTCTTGCTCTGGTCAGATGTCACCAACTATAAATGGTGAGGTGTGGAGTTGTGAACTCTTTTACACTTTGTCTTGTTAGTGTTCTAATAGGAGTGTATATACAAGTGTGAGAATATATATATATATATATATAGATTATTTTAAATGTCATTTTTAGTAGATACCCATATTTGAGTAGATGATCCATTTATTTTAAACAGTATTGTATTTTGTCTACCGAGCTGAATAATCTTAAAGAAAAATGTACCCTTTTTCTCAAATATTCAGGCTGGTAGACAAAATAAAATACTTTTTAAAATAAATGGAGCATCTATTTAAATATGAGTTTCCACTAAAAATATTTAAAGTGTTAAAAAATTTGGGATTAATAAATAAAAATCCATTATTTATTTAGAAATATATATTGAGGAAACTTGCAGAAATTTAAAAAATGTATCTATAAACACAAAAATGACCTTATACATAACAATTTATCAAATGCATTAGTTGTACATAGAAATAAATTCAGACACAACTTTGATCTAAAGAATACCACACTTATTCAAAAGAAAAAAAGTAACTTATTTATACGGAAATTTCTCAAGAGTGCCATTATCAAATCTTATCAAAATATAAATTTGCACTCTGAATTTTTTCAAATATCTCCATTTCTGAAAGAATTACAAACATATCATCTACGGACACCCCACCCCCTGCCCACCATCAACAGACTTTGGATGCAACGGACAAAATCTGCAGACAAAATAAAAAATCTGCAGAAAAAAAACTCCCAAATCATCAGTGATGTATCTCAAATTTTGCGGGCTTAATGGAACGAGTCATATTGTTCTCAAAGTGACCACTAGGTGGTGATGCTGGGCTTTTCAATTGTAAACAAAGATGGGTGTACAGTATATAAAGTATGATACATTAGCACATGCATGAGAAAGTAGTAGTGAGAAATATATTATTTTTGTTATTTTGATTAATACATCTATATTAAGTATATATTTATTTATGCCATATATACATGTTTATAGTATTTACATTATGATCATAACTATTAGTAGTTACTATAATGGTTTTATAACTCAAAAATAATTCCTTCCTATCTATGGACAATCAGCTTTAATAGACCACCCTCTTCCCCCTATTAATCCCCTGATGAGAGGTTTGTTTGTATTTGTTCGAAGTAGCAAAGTGGTTGTTGACTACTGTTACCAAGTAGGACAATCTAGCAGTTAACCGACATGGACTGGTCCTCGTCGTAGTGGTAGGCAATAGGCGTAGGCAATAGGCGAAGACCATAGGTGTAGTCCATAGGCGTAGTCAATAGGCGTAGTCTATATCAGTCTGTATTTATGGCTGACACCAGCCAATCATATTACTGCGAGGGGGAACCCAAGTGTATGCATATTCATTACATCAGTATTCCTTTCCTAAGCCAATATATATGACTATAAAAATGTTAAAAAATTGAAAGAAAATAGTTAAATTCATAACTTCTTGTTATTTAAAATATAAAATATATAAATTTATCCATACTAAAATAAAATAATTTAAATATTAATTACATTAAAAAACAATTCAACATCATTTTGTCACTTTCGTTTATTAAACATTAAATTATGTCGCTTAGCATCTTCCATAATTTGCCAAGACTTTTCTGCTAACCTGATGAATATTTATGAGTGTCTCATAAATTTAAAAATTTTGAAACACTATAATTTTTACTTTTGTTTATAAATACTTGTTGAAAAAAAGATCTTTACATTTGTCTTGAAAAAGTGCATCAGAGGATAAAGTATGTTGGCGAAGATAAGTTTTTCTTTTGTCTTTATTTATATATATATATATATATATATATATATATATATATATATATATATATATGAATGAAGAAATATGGTTTTAAAGTGTGCTATATTTATGGGATAAAGTACTCAATATCAAAGATAGAGTGTATGTAAATATAAAAGTGAACACTGAAGTCAACACTCGGAGGCAACAGACTGTTTCATGCTAGACACAATCATCAAGCTAAAAAAGATATATATATATACATATGGCTCCATGATTGCATTTAGCATGAAACAGTTTGCTGGCTCTGAGTGTTCACTTCAATGTTCACTTATATATATATATATATATATATATATATATATATAGTAAAGGTAACAAATCTGTTGATATATAATCCAAATGGATCCTAGTAATATAAAATATTAAAATTGATCCACAAGAAAAGCTCAATGTATTTATTAATGCAGAGCAATATAATTAATATACAATAAAATCTAAAATTACCTCATATGGGGAATAACATATTTTAGCAGATGAAGATATCAGTTGTTTGTCTTATCAACTGTGGTATTGACTGAGTTTGTGTCTATACAGTTAAGGGGTGGGCAGGAAGTAGAATTTAACTGCAAAAGCTAAAAAAATCAAGCTGTTGAACTAATACAAAATTTATCCATTTCAATGTTTCAGTTAAATGAAAGGCATCAGACAGCAGTCAGGGGATGGTGGAAAGAATATATATATATATATATATATATATATATATATATATATATATATAAATACACATACATACATACGTATATCAATATTTTTCCCTTTATCTATTTATTAATTTTAAAAATTGTTTTATAAATGAATAAGATATTTTCTTCAACAGCTATAATTTTTATATATACCTAGAGGTATTGAAATAATTAGTTGACATATTTTTCTGTGCAATCATAAAAAAATTAAATGCTAATGTGGCTATTGGCCTAATTGGTTGATATCTGTGCCAAAATATTCAAGACCATATTTGGTGTATAACTTGTCATTTTTAAAAATCATTTCACCCCAAGCAAGGTAATAAAGTCACAAGCGCTTACTAAGTATGGAAACATATGAGAAAAAGAAAAATGTTAAAAGAACAGTAAAAGAATAAAAATTCAGAAGACAGAAGATAACGATTAATAATGTATTTAAATTTTTGAAGATCAAAGCTGACTGGAAAGCAAGAAGTCATAAGAGAGTTCCCCAAGCAAGAAGTGTGAGAGAAGAAACTGTTAGCATAGAACTTACAGTTACATCTAGCCATTACAATTGTAAAATGATGAGACCTTGCTGCCACTCTAGTAATATGTTTAAATTTGTAAAGTCAAGGTACCAAAAAGGAAAGCTCATCAGAACAATTGTCATGAAAATATTTATAGAAAAGAAATAGGGAAGATACATTATGGTGGTGAGAAAGTGACTGAAGCTGATTCTTCTTTGGATTTTATCAAGAATCTCTAGATATATAGCAGAAGCACCAGACCAGATGTGGCAGCAATATTCAAAGCAAGAATGAATGGTAGACTTATAAATATGTAAGATAGATTTTGGTAAGAAAAATTGTGTAGTATGTCATGGTGAACCAACTTTTTGTTTGCAGCAGATCTAGCAATTGATTCAATATAATCTTTCCATTTCATGTCAGCAGTAAATGTTAACCTGAGAAAGTGCAATAAGTCACTCTTCTGGAGGTTAGCATTAGCCATGCTGATGGAAGGCAAAAAAAGGTTCTATTAGATGATATAATGTTATTAATTAATACTTAATACTTTTAATATGAGTTGTTATTATTAAACACTGAACTCTTTGGCAATCCATTGATGTATATATATATATATATATATATATATATATATATATATATATAAATTCAGTTACAAATAAAATATATCTGTAAAAAGACAATATGAATAATGACAAAAAGAAAACTTTTCTTTACCAACACGTTTTGGCCTCTGATGTAATTTATTTGCTCTGTTATAATAAATACATTGAGCTCTTTCTGTGAATCAGTTTTAATATTTTTTATATGATTAGAGTTCACTTGGATTATATACCAACAGATTATTACCTATATATATATATATATATATATATATATATATATATATATATATAATGGTAATCATGGACTCTCCCCGTCGGTTTTGACATATGAGGATCTGATAGCTTATTGACTCAGGGATGAAATTTTGTGCAATAATCTTAAGTGGCATCTAAGACTCGCTAGTGATTTACAAAGGAGGCCACATATGAAGCAAGTGTGAGGATTGTGAGATGAGATCACTGTTAGATTGGTTGACCTTTTAGATCTTGCTCTCACTTCTTGAAGATGATTCAGACAAGCAGAGTGAAAATTGCTGAGTCCACTAAAACACGTTGATCTTCATTCTACCCGCTCCATGTCTAAGGCGCTCAAGTGTGTTATGTGGCATATTGACAGCAGACAAGTTGCTTTTCAGCTTGTCTTTGTATCTTAGCCATGGGCATCCTACATTCCTGTAGCCCTGATCTATTTGGCTGTACATTAGGATCTTGGGTATCCTGTCATCAGACATTCTCAAGACATGACCAGTCCACCGTAACTGAGACTGTATGATAAAAGTCTCGATTCCGACATCATACCATCAGACACGATATTAGCTTTCATTCCTTCATGAAAGGAGATGATGACCTTTAGCATGTTTTCAGGGATGCCAAGTTTCCTCAAGACTTGCCAAAGAGCCTCTCAATTCACAGTGTCAAAGGCCTTCATCAAGTCCACAAACATCATGTATAACTCCTGGTTTTTCTTGTGAACCTTCTCTGCAACTTGACGAAGAGAAAATATCATGTCAAGGGTTCCCCCGACCCGACTGAAAACCACACTGCAATTCAGAATAGATGTCGTCAACGAGGTGTATAATGATTCTGTCTAGAATCAGTCTTGCTAGGATTTTGCTTGCAATTGAAAGTAGTGATATCCCCCAATGATTATCACAGACACACCTGGAACACTTGTTTTTGTAGAGGTGTTTGATAGAGGCATCTTTATAATCCTGTGAGACACAGCCTGCCTTCCATATCTCCACAAAAAAGAGATGTAACTTTTTTACCAACTTTTGGCCACTATGCTTATACACTTCGGGTGGAATAGGATCCTTAGGAGTAGGTGATTTTCCAGATGAGATTTGCTTGATGGAGTCAATTACCTCTTGATAAGTAGGTTCAAAAGACAACTCCAGAATTTCAGGATTTTGCTCAATTGATGTGATGGCTTCCTCATCAGTAACTGAAGTGGTGTTTAACACAGTTTCAAAATGCTCTTTCCAGTGATTTAAAATGTCTGACTTATTCATCAAGAGAGTTTCACCATCTGCTGTGGAGATAGGAGCGACACCACTTTTCTGAGGACCGAAAATGCTCTTGAGACCAGCATAGAAAGCCTTTAGATCCTTTCTATCTGAAGCTTATTGGAGTTCAGTGGCCTTTTCAGACCACCAATCCTCTTTCATGGCCCTGAGAGCTCACTGAACCTGACTTTTGCACTTCTTGTAAGCGATCTTCTTATTGGACGAGTTCTTGTCCTCAATCCATGCTTTATGAGAAGAGTGCATTTGATCTATAAGCTGCTGAACTTCTGTATTATTGTCATCAAACCAGTCTTGAGGTTTATGATATGACAGGCCGGGAACCTCCACGGATGTAGAATATGTTGTATCATGCAGAGCTTTCCAAGATGATTCGATATCATTGGTAATATTTACAGAATCGAGTGCAGCATCAAGTTTGTTAGAGAGCTCAATTTTTGTTTCAGTCAATTTAAGAGGCAGTACGTTAATGCGCTTGGGCACTTTAGATTTTATAATCCTTCGCTTTTGCAGATGCAGTGTAGTTTTACTCCAAAGTAGAGTGTGATCTGACAGATAGCATGTTGTGTGGAATGAACATGTTATCTTAAAATCTTTTATGTCCCGTCTTTTGGTGATGACGTAGTCAATCAGATGCCAGTCTTTCGAACGAGGATGCATCCACGTGGTATTATGACAGTTGGGTTGCTGGTAGAAGGTATTAGTGATACTAAGGTCAAATTTCTTGCAGATAGTGAGAAGTCATAATCCATTAGAATTCACATGACCAATACCATGGCGACCTAAAACGCCCTTCCAAGAATGATAATCATTGCCAACACGAGCATTGAAATCACCTGTAAGGACTAATTTATCCAATTTGTCTAATTTTATTCTATGGAATATTAGTGTTTGAGCCTTTTCTATATATATATATATATATATATATATATATATATATATATATATATTTTATATATATATATACAGGGTTATTCAAAAAGAATGAACCGATTTCATGATGCATTGCTTCAGTTCTCAAGCATTGTCATGGAATGACTCAGTGACCATTTGAAAAAGGAGTTTTCTAAGTTTTGAATGGCTGCCACAGGGCTGCTGTAGTTACATTGTATCTTTGGCAATATTCAGTTCTTTGTTTACCCCTGGAATAGCAAAAGTCCTTAGCAAAAGGCATTCTGCATTCATGAAAACAAATATGGTTGTCATGGTGTGGTGTGCTTTTCAAAGGCTGTTCAACATTAGTCTCTGCTCTTTCCTAAGAACATTTGACGGTGGTTTAAACAGCTTCAAGAGAGTAGGTGTCTGTGTAAAGAAAAAAGTTCAGGACAACCACGATTTTCAGAGGAACAAGTGGCGAGAATTGATGCTGCATTTGAGGGGAGTCCACGGAAATACACAAATTAGCCATGAGCTTGCGATCTCTCAATCCACTATCTGGTGTGTGCTAAGAAGACATCTACATTTGAAACCTTACAGTCTCCGCCTCATTCAGGCACTTATCAAGATCTTGCTCTCTGTGCTTGGCCTGCAAGATCCCCAGATTTTTTCTTGTAGGGATATATAAAAGATCACATTTATGTTCCACCACTAGCCATTCGATGACCTTAAACATCGAATAACAACAGTGATCAACTAAGTGGATTGTGATATGCTGATAGGCATCTGGGAGAAATTCTCCTATTGCATTGATGTTGGTCATACTTCAGGTGGTGGCCACATTGAACACTTGTAAGACAGGAAATAAAAGTTGATTGTGGGTAGAATACTTGTGACTTGGCTGGAGTTTTTTTTTATTGATTTTCCTTATTAAAATATTGCATAATCAGATCAGTTCATTCTTTTTGAATAACCCTGTATATACATGAATAAAGACAAAAAGAAAACTTTTCTTTACTGATGTGTTTCATCTTTGGCTCCCACAAAATTTTTACCAATTATAGTATTTTTTTCAGGGTTTTATTTTAATAAAATACAATAAAAAAACAAATACAAGAAAGAAATAAGCTATCAAACTATATATATATATATATATATATATATATATATATATATATATATATATATATATATATATATATATATATATAAGATAATCCTAAGGGGAGCCAGGCAGACCTACCTGGGTTTCACCTAAACGGATCTTCAGGATAATGCTGGCCTCGGGTACTGATTTGTTCTACTGCAAGTTGACCTATCCGAGGTTTTTCCAAACAAAGTACCATTTATATATATATATATATATATATATATATATATATATATATATATATATATATATATATATATATGTGTGTGTGTGTGTGTGTGTGTGTGTGTCTACAAAATGCCTCTTTACAAAAATATATCAATGAAACCTGATCTACAAACTGATTTGTTACAAAGAATACATATTCTATTCATATGAAACTATTCTAAAAATTTTGCTGGCATTAAATAACCCATTGAGGTTGATATGCTGTAAAACAAAATAAACATAAACCTATATATATGTATATATATGTATAATATATGTATATATAATTTATATATGTATTATATATATGTATATATATATATATATATATACATTTATATGTATTATATATGTATATATATAATATATATACATATTCATATGTATATATAAATATTTATGTCCATATAATGTTTATATATATATGATATATATGTATATAATATATAATATATATAACATATATGTATATTATATTATATAATATGTATATATGTAATATATAACATATATATATTATATATAACATATATATAATATATAACATATATATATATATATATAATATATATATGTATATATAATATAAATATGTATATATGATAATATATATATCTATGTATAATATATATATATATAATAATGTATATGTATAATATATATATATATATACATATATGTATATTTTATTGTTCAAAATGTATATATCTCTCTCTATATATATATTGTTCAATATATATATATAGTATACAGAATAATTGTTCAAAACATGTATTGCTACAAATCCTTGTAAAATATACCATAAATTTATTTTCAAACACTTCTTTTTACGGTGTTTGTGGATTAATATTGAAAATATCATATTTGGAAACGAATTATTAACAGATTCTTTCGTTTTCAAATCCCAACAGTGTTACCATAATTAGCCGACATTTTCCTATAAATATGCCAAAACGGTAACAACCTGGCAGTATGCCAGGCTTCTGATATATTGACTTGATAGTTGTTGTACTCTGAAGAGTTCCACCGTCTCGTTATCTTTGGCAAAGGACAAAGACGAAGAATCATCGCAATAGTAGGTTACACTTTGACAAACTTGACTTACCCCCGCCGATAAGTAACAAAAATAAATAAATATAAAATAAAACAAAAGGTAAAAAAAAGTGTAGAATAACTTTCCAAAAATTTCTACATAATAAAAAGTAAGATATAATTAAATTGTGGAATCATAAAAGAAAAATGTTTAATAGTTAAACTGGATTTACAATAAATACTAAAAAATGCCTAAAACTTCGGACAAAGTGCTTGTTGTTCCAATCAATAGAACAGCAAGAAACCTTTATACTTTTTCATTCATAGTTTGTAGTGAAACCGCAGTTTCGTATTTTACTATGAAGCGGCTTCACAAATATTTATTTTTCTGGATGTAACACGAAAAATAAAGCTGGTTTATTTATTATGAGAGTTTTATAAAGTTCCGATTGTTTTTTCGTTTTTTGTTTTATCCTTTCTAAAAGTTTAATTCTTTTTAGAAGGGTTTTGTTTGCTTTGTTTTTATAGTTGTTGTTACGAAAGTGCAAACCCCCAAAAGTGTGTATGAAAGAGAATCATGGTTGAACGGAAGAAAAGTGCCGAAATACAAAAATGCCGTCGATCGTATTAGAGGCGAATTTTTAACTCGTGGTATTTATTTATTTTTTTGCGTTGTTTTTTTTTGTGTGGAGCTGTGGAAACCCAAAAGAAAATGTCGATATCGCCTTCCTGACAGTAATCGCGCTGCCGCTCTTAATAGTGTAGCTGCAGCACGCACAAGATGGTAAGTAAAAAGATACTTTGAAATTTTTAAGGCGCCTTTTTTTTTTTCTTTTTTTTTTAGATCAGGTCAGTGGCTGACATTTGTCGTGCAAAGTACCCGGATGCTACAACGCCACTGGCTCCGATGTTGATCACACGCCTTTTTTATTTTATTTTTAAAAAATTATTTTCTACCTGAAGAAAGACAACGGAAGGAAAAAGATTTTTATTTATATATTACTTTCCTGTAATTATTTAAAAGACGAAATTTTTTTTTTACCTGGCAGTTTAAAAAAAAATGGAAGCAGATTACTTTTCGTTGTAAATACAAATGTAAAAAAAATCTTTTAAATTTTCTAAAAAAAAAAAAATAAGTTGCTGGTTAACGGACACTTAGCAATCCGAAGTTTTAGCTTGACATTTTTTTCCCACTGGTACCTTTTGCTATCTTTTCCTCGTTCACACTTCACCAAACAAAAATCAGTAAATGAATACATCGAAGAAAGCATTTGTATTGACGGCATTTAATAATTTAAAAAGTTAAAAAATATAAATAAAACTTTCTTTTAAAATTTAAAAAAATGTCAAGTATCAGATTGGTGATGCTCCAGATTAAATCGCTTAAAATAAACAGAAAAAAGTCTTTTCTAATATTAGCAATGTCATCTTGTTTGTCGCATCTGCGATGACCACGTGGTTTACCACCTTGTCAAACCTGTCCCACAATAGTTGTTACATTTGATGTTTGAAATGTGACAGCAAATGTAGCAACCATTATGGGACAGGTATTTCTTTATGAGGATAAGGGTTCGATATCTAACCCTTTTTTTTTTTTTTTTTTATTTACTTTTAGTTTTCAGTTAGAGATTTCAGTTTGTTATTTTTGAGGAATAGTTTTTTAAGTACATACCTGAAAAGAAAAGTGACGTTCTTTTGCAAATTATAATTTATTAGTTTGGTAAAATTATTAAAAATGGAAAATTATACTTTGTATGATTTTTTGAAAAGGGGAAAAATCATGATCTTTTTTTTTCTCTCAAAGACATGACTCTCTACATGTAAACAAAAACAACTATTTTTGTTTCGTTTTTTCATTAAAATCTAATTCGTTTAAATATTAAATAATCGCTCTCTAATATTTTTAAAAATTATAATAAATATGACAATTTGCTTTGCTTGTTCAAGATAATTAAATTATTAATTTAAAAATATTTTAAAATAAATGCATAATTCAGCCTCTTCATTTTTTTTAAATTAGTGGATATTTTCATCTTCTGTCTTCAATGTAGGGTTGGTGAGGCTCTTTCTTTATAGTAGAAATCTTTTGAAATCATGACAACAATAAAAAACCCTTTTCCCTCCATTGAATGTAAGATCCATGAATTTCCTATCATTTCTATTTCTTACAACCTCGGATCGATCGTTTCAATTTCATTCAATTTTTTCCCCCTTGTTTCTTGATGTTTCATTTGTATGTTTGATCGTCCCTCCTTCTAATTAATGCACACATTTAAATTTGAAGCCATTAAATTGTGTCGAAATAAATAATGTTTTAAATGTTAGCTTTATTCTTTTCTCCTCATCTCTCTATTATTATTACTACGGACATGTGCACTGGCTACGTTATAGAACGTACTCATGACTTATTATGAGTTTATTATTACTACATCCATACAGCATGAAGTACCTAACATTTATTTTAAAAGGAGATATTTTCCGAATACCTTATATATCTTTTATTATCTATATTTAGGGTTTAATGAATACGGAATTTTCATTCTTTTTTGTTTACTTATTTATTTCGCAACTGATGAGTTGATTTTACGACATTCATTATTACACAATAATCGGTGACGGGTGAAATTCTTCACTGATCTCTACTCAAGTTTAAATTTATTGTTATGGACGACGATCAATCGATAATATTACGTTTATTCTTGCACTTTAAGTTAGATTTATTTGTAAATTAATGAGAAATAACTTAGCGGAGAAACTGTTAACTAAATCATTGTTCTTTGTTTTTTTTTTTTATAAATTAATCTACACCGGAATCCATTTATTTTATTATTTTTAGGCTTTTTAACTGTTTTAATTTCCTTGATTAAACAACAATAATGTATAAAAATGTGTAAAAAAAAAAAAAATAGAACACGAATAAAAAAAAATCTACCGGAAAATACATTTCATTGTTTACCTTTCTTTTATTTTCTAATTAAAACATTGCAACAAAAAAGTTTAGCTTAAAGCTTTCGTAATGTTCATATGTTTAAGTTAAGTTAAAAAGTGTTTGTACATATGCATCTGATTTTTAAGAAAAATCGTAGAATATTTGGAAAATGGCTTTTTAGTTCTTTATTCTATTTTTTGGTACTGTTTATTATTTAATTACCTATTCAAATGCAAATTCTTTTCCTGCGAGGATGCAATCTGTTTTTTTAATTGACTGAAACATGATAACCGTATCATCATCAATTTAAAATAGATGTATTTTTTAGGCTACCTCACAGCCTGAGTGAAAAAAAAAAAAATACTTCAGAATAATGTACTTGCTGTTATAAATAACAATTTAATGATATTTTTTAGTTAGTTACTAATTCTTCAGATATCCATTTCTTAGAATTATTTTTTTTTCAAATGGTCATGAGACATCGTTTTAAAACGGAACTGATTGAGTTTTGATTTCATAACAAAGTGATTTTATTTTAGTTTAGCTTCCACTTTTTTTGTGATCAGCTTATAAACGTTTATTTTATTTTTTGGTAGATTTATTTTATTATTGCTTTGATAGTGTAATTATTTATTTTAGTTTTCCAAACTTTGTAATTTAATTTTTTTATCCTTGTATTTATTTTTTTGTTTATATTTGAGTTGAGATCGACATTGTTTTTTAAAAAAATATTATTATGGAGTAGCAAAATTTAAAAATTTTTTTAAAAATGATACATAAAAAAAACTTTTTTCATTTTTAAATTTTATTATTATTCTTAAAAAAGCACAACGATCTTTTTTTTTTTTTGTTTCGCTAAAAAGGGAAAAAGAATAATTGTTGATAAGTCATTTTTTTTGTTGTTTTTGTCTCTTTCTTCTTTCATATTATTTTTGAAGAAAAAGTTTATTTCTGGAAAAATCTGTTTGTTCTTTTTGTAAAAAAAATGGATGAGGAAATAATTAATTCTATTAGTACCGAGGATAGCTTTTAAAATCTGCCCACCAAATTTCTCACCAGGTACTACAAATCTAAAGATGCATTTCCTTCCTGCAGTAATTCTCTCGTCAAACGAGGTCACTTACTGCATGATCTGTGAATTTCCGCCATGTTCGTCCCAATGGATGCCTGCTCCACGAGCGAATCCATCTTGCCTCCAAGACGACTTACAAAAAAACAAATTGGCTCATCAGCATTACCAGTTAGTTTTTTTTGTTGTTTTACTTACATTCTCTAAAAGAACCATATTGAGTTTCATTACCTGAGACCTCCCAAATTAGCAAGTGTTGCTTCTTTTTCTTTCTTGAAACATGCTTTCTTTTGTTTGTTTGTTTTTTTAAACCCTTGTGGGTGATGGCATCAAAGCTTACCTTGATGGATTCATGATACAATGTTGGAATGAACACTAGCAGAATTGGCACAGGGAATAATGGCCGTTTCTGTTTGCGTTTTACTGATTCTGCTGAAATGATTTGACATTGATTCGCAATGGTAGCAGACATTTCTCTTGAAATTATTTCACTTGTTCAGTGAAACATTTTGATCAAAACTTAGAAATAAGGATCGTTAGTTATTTCTTTTACTAGATTTTGATAAAGTAATCTATTTGTAGATTTATTTCTTATTGAACTCCGTCATTGTTTTCTTTACTTACAGTTTTTTTTTTTTACTCAAAAAACTTCATTGTTTTAGTGTTTTACTGTTTATTTATTATAAATTGTTTTTTGTGTCCATTTTTTTTTTTTACAAATGTTTATAAGTAACATGAAAATATTGTGTGCTAATATTAATAAAAAAGTGAAAATTAAAAATATAGAAAGTTTTTTTTCTAGGTAAATGAACTATTGCAATCTTGAGTTCAGAAAGATTTGGTCTAAATTTAGATATGGCCTTTGAACTAATAGTTACTTCATTTAATTTTGATTTTGTGGAATTTACCAGTAGAAAAAGGAATGTATGAGCTAAAAAACAAAACATTTTTAAAATTTTAAAAATTCATACATTCTTTTATTATTTCGTTAATATTGTATCATATATTTCTCTAAGGAATTAAAATGGATTTTATTTTTAATCTGACATTATTTCTTACTTAAACATTATATTTAAGTGGATACTTGTACATAGAGGCTTAACAAAAAAAATGTGCACTCCAAAAGTGTTCGGTTTCCTCTTTGAAGGGGAAACGACCATATAATTTGACATGCCTTTGGCCATAGAGAGCTTCACAGCCTTGAAAGACGTAATTGAATCTTACTAGGCTGTGAATTCTTCTGCAGCCAAGTTGTCTAAAGCATATGGCCACATCACATTGAAACATTGAGCCTGGTCAGTACCTAGATGGGTGACCAATTGGGAATACCAGATGCTGTAAGCTTAGATATGACGGGGTGGTGTAATGAATAATGGCTTGGAATTGTTAATCAGAGAGCCAAGTTCCAATTCTAGTTTGCTTCATCATATACACTTACATGCAAATACTTCTGGGGAGGATACATGAGTTGTGGATTAATCAAACTTGTATCACTAAATCATTATTATCTCCCCATAAATTTTTTACAGTCTAAAAATAAAGATATTTTCTGGCTTTAAAATAATCTGCAAAGGGTTGAGAAGACGTAGAAAATGAATGAATCAGTCAATCATTTCAAAGGGCAACACAGGTTTGAATTCTGCCAAGTGCATGCTTTCTTTATTAAGCCTCTCATTATGCACAAGCTGGTGGATGAAATTCACAGTTATCCCCCCCCCCCCCAAAAAATGGAGCGTCTACTTAGACGTGTATCCACTAATATCATATTAAGTAATGAAATATCTATATTTCAGTCTCTCTCTCTCTCTCTCTATGTATTTATTTATTTTTATATATGGTCGAATAATGATTAGCAGCTTATGTGCTACTACCCTCTTCTCTCCTCAGCTATGGATAAAATACAGGACAGATTAGGTCCTATAGACTTGCAACCAGTTTAGGGGAAGAAAAACTCTGAATTTAAATTGGATTGCATTATCCAAAAATATGTATACATGAGGCTGGGGACTGCATGTGAACCCAAATTCACACTGAAACTCCTACTCTTAGCATGTCCTCGGATGCATCGTTAAAAAGGGAGTCCAATGTTTCATAAGGGACTATATATAAAAAGTACTTTTTGGGTTTGTATGAACCTGGATGAAAGTATGTATAATTTATTTACTCCCCCTCCAATACAATTTCAATACTCTTGCCTTACTCTTCCCCTTCTATTAAACTTCATGTTGTGTGCCTATATATGAATAATAAAGCATTTGCAAATAATTTGGCATATATTGACTGAGGATACCTAAAGGTTGAAACTAGGGTAGTGTAATTGGATGATTAAGTTTTGAAATTTAGAAGCTCTGCATGTTAAATCTTCATTATTTTTTTATTTTCTTTCTATGTGTATTGAGCACTTTTTAATACAACTGTTTCTTGGTCTAATTTAACTCTGACCATTAACTGTTTCATAATTAAAATATTTGTTCCTTTCTTACAGTTGAGTACTTTTATTTTCAGTGTATTTTTGTTATGCTTTCAAAATTAATATAACCAGTATATTTTAACATATATGTTTTAGTAAGTATAACTTCACTATTACACTTTTTTTCGAACACACAACGATGAAGAATTTGCGGAAGAAACCACAATGCAAGAATTTAAAATACCATATTCGTCAAAAATATCTCTATTCCTAACAAGCATGAATACATGCTAAATTTATTACAAAAAATTGAACAGTTCCTTACCAGAAAGAGATAAAAGGTACTTTTTTGCTTACATAAATATTTAAGGAGCAAAAAAAAACATAGAAAAATTTAAATTCAGAACTAGGAATTACCCACTTATAATTGAAGAACTGGTCAGCTTCAAAAAAGATAATAGACAATATTAAATTTAGAAAAGTTAATAGCAATTTCCAAAAACTATTAACTACTGAAGTAAAAAAATAAAAAAAACACAATATTCTCATTAAAGGCGAAAAAACAAGTGATATTTATAAGCACAAAGACTTGTGAGGAAAAAGTAAATGAAGAAGTCACTAAGTTTTACAAAAAGGCACTGAATTTGCACATTGAAAGTATAAACGAGGAGGTGAAAACCATCACAAACAAACTGGGTATAATTGACAGGGTTCGTATACTATGCATTTTTAACTATAAAGGACCATAAAGATGACTTTTTCAATAATCCTTTATTTCGACTGATAAACCCAACTAAAACTGAATTAGATTAAATAAGCCAGCAAATACCAAAAAAAAATGTGTGACTTGTTAAGGATTGCTATACGAGCTGACCAATGGAAAGGGAAGGGCACAAGTGAGTGCATTTCTTGGTTCCATGAAATTAAAAATAAAGATAAAAATGTATTCATAAAATTTTTATCCATCAATATCTGAAAAAAAGGACTATTTGAGGCTTTGGATTTCACTAAGGGCTTTGTAAATTTACTACCTGAGCAAATAGATATAGTTTTACATTGACGTAAATCTATATTATTCCACAATGGAGAAACATGGATTAAAAAAATAAGGTTGACTTTGATGTACTACAAGGTTTATTTGATGATGCTGAGGTTTCAGAATTAATAGGCCTGTATATTTTATATAAGATCAACAAAGTAATACACCTAGACAACCACGGCCTTTATAGGAATAATGGGCTGATGATAGTGCCAGACAACAGAAGAGTAAATGACAATATAAAAAGATGCTTTTCAAACTTTTCAAAAGCCTTGACTTTGAAATAGAGGTTGATATGAATAATAAGTTTGTCCAATATTTAGATGTAGAATTAAATCTACGAAATGGCAATGGTTCCCTATACATGAAACCCAACACAAACGTGAGGTACATGAATGCTGGATCTAACCACCATGCGAGTATAATTAAGCACAGTTTATCTAGAAATTCCTCTTCTAAAATAATTTTTGATGAAAAAAGAAAGAGTATGAAAAGGCTTTAAAAGAAGAGGGCCATAAAACTAAACTGGAATTTAAATCTTAAATAAAACAACAAAGGATAAATAATTTGAGGAGAAGAAAATATTTGGTCCCTCCCCTTTTAATTTAGAGGTGAAATGTAAAATAAAGAAAATATTTTTCAAATTACTTAATAAACACTTCCTTAAAAATTCTGAATTACACAAGATCTTTAATAGAAATACAGTTGAGCTACTGCTGTACTAGTAATTGGGAAACTACAATAAAAAGACAAAACACCAGGAATTTCAAAGCTAACATGCAGCAAGGTATGATTAACTGTGAAACTGTGAAACCTGTAACTGTAGAGATAAAGGTAAATTTCCACTGTTTGGCACTTGCAAAACAGAAGGAGTAATTTACAAAGCAGAAATAAAAGATATAAATGGCCAGAGCAAAGTATACATGGACTGTACTGAAGGAAGCTTCAAGAAGAGATGGTATAATCACAAGTCATCATTCAGGCTAGAAAGACTTAGGAATTGTACCAAACTAGCCAACCATGTGCAGAATAAAAAATAACAAAGATCGAATTGTAAAGTGGAAATATTAAGAAGAGACAAACCTTACAGTAATCATAGTGATATCTGCAAACTGTGCCAGTAGGAAAAGTTAACAATAACAACATTTCCAGACCCAAAAAATCTACTAGATGAAAGAGCTGAAATAATATTGCAATGTATATACACTAAAAAGTACTTTTTGAAAAGTATGAAAGTGTGTATAATTTATTCATTCGCAGCTCCAATACATTTTCAATACTCTTGCTTTACTCCTTCCCTACTGTGTTGGAATGCGTCACGAAAAAATAAAATGACTTTGTCTTTTTCTCTCCCAGCTGTCATAGCGACGGACACAGTCTCCACTTCTGAGACTGAAAAACTGCCCTCCTTCTCATTCCAGCCTTTCACATAGAGCTTAGTAACTCACCTATGCAAAACACCAACAAGCCAGCTACCAATCAGTTCCCGCGCCTGCCCACCTCCACTCACTTTGGGGGTTTCAAGTTGACCGACCAACTCATTACATGCCCCCCTGATCTTAAGATCACAAAGCTTCTCAGTTCGAGAGATGGTCGCGTCTGTCTGGTGACTGCGTCCGCATCTATACAGCTTGCACGCTTGACATATTGGGATAACCACACATGCAGATTTCCAGATTCATCCCGTGTCTTGCTGTCATGCTCGCACAACGTGCAACTCGGGGCAGGCCTCTTCTGCCAGGCACTTCTTCTGAGCGGGATGACAGGGTCTTCATCCTCGGATGAACTCTCATCCGTTGAGCTACTATCCGCCTCTGGACAGCTGGCCACGTTGACGTCCGTAGGTAGAGTACTGATGTTTGAGGTAGAACTTAGTGGATCCGACTTTAAATACACCACTCGCGCACCATCTTCAGAGTCAATTTCATCATCTAATGACGGTTTTAATCCTCGTTGAAGAGGCCACGTTTTCATCGACGTAAACATCGTCCATATAGGATGACGTTGCCCTTCGAATTTCCTCATCCTGCGACATGACCACATTCATAATCGCTGACATGATTTTTGGAGCCACATTAAGACCAAATCCCAATCAAGTGAGGCAATATCTCTGTCCTTTTACCATGACAGTCTGAAAGGGCCAGAGTGATCGGTGGACTTGGAGGTAGGCCCTTCTTAAATCGAGGGTGGCCACATTGCTCCCTTGCTGTTGCCATTCTCGCAATTTCTGGGCACAAACGTCCGCGTTGGCCATATATGCATCTACAAAGGTATTCAATTCCCTGTAGTCCATGACTGATCTCACTTTCCCCTTATTCTCTTGTACTATTGCCATCAACGGAATCAGTCCTCGAGGCGGCCCCAACTCCTCCTCGGGGTATGGCGCAAGCCAGCCGTTTGCTATCCAAAGCTGCAATTCATTTTCGTATTCGCTCCTGATATGCTCTGGAACCGGGTACTCTGCTATTTTATTTTTTCAGTGGCGTGGGCGTTTGTCCACCGCCCACTTCCACGCTGATAGTCCATACGTGCCTGCGCTGGTCAAAAGTTGCACTGAAGTCAGGCTCGTTAATCCTCAAGGCAGCACAGATGGGCAGATCATAAAACTCGACTTCGCCTGCCTCTGTTATGCGTACGCCGCCCAGCTCCTTAATAATGTCCATCCCAAGGAGCAGATCAAAACCTAATAACGCTTTTGTCCATGACCAACACGCTGACTATAAATGCATTTACCATTGTTGATAGTGAGTTTGATGTTTCCAACACCCGGCTTCTGAAAGCTTTTCCATCAGCCGTTAGTACGTCCATCTTTTGTCTGCTCCACTGTCGACCAAAAAACCCGTTCGTGAGTGACCGAGAGCAGCCCGAATCTACTAAAGCGGTACGCATTATTCCATTGATGCGCACCTTGATCACAGGGAGTGCCTCTTTCATGCTCAGTGCGGAGAAGGGACCGGCTGACGTTGCATCCCCCATTCTATTTCCTGGACACTTAGAGGCAATGTGACCTACTTCATGACATTGGAAACATCGTGATTGAACGCGTGCCTTTTTGCACCAACCCGGAATGTAATAGATTGCTTTGCGTTGATAGCGGCAGTCTTTGTCAAAATGATTCGGCCCAGAGCACCGATAGCAGGTGACATTGCCATGGCGACGGATGGCTGGGGTCGGATCCTCTTTGACTTCAATTGGCTGAACGACTCCGGCCACTGGTTCATCAGCTTCTTTTTTGTCGATCATGATAGCACGGGCTCTGGTCAACAATTGATTGAGCGTCATGTCTTCTATTCTGGATGATGCATGGAGTATCTGCTTAACATGACTAGGCAAGCCAGACACGAAGGCACATGTCATCCATTCTTCAGGAAGTGGTGCGATCAGTACGGCGAGCTTCTTTAATTCTGCCAAATATACGTCTCCTGTCTCGCCAGGTCGCAGACGCCGCACCTGGAATTGGTCATAGGCCATGAACCGGTCAGTTCCAAACGCGGTTCGTAGAGCGTGCTTTATTTGCTCAATGTCACTTTTCTGTTCTTTGCTCAGCTGCTACTATACACAGCAAGGGCGCCGCCTTTCAATCGCAGTGGAAGAATCCGTTCAATCTTCGTGATCTCACATAATTCGCAGACCAGTTCCACTTTTTCGATCCATTCAACCACAGACTGTTCACTCATATCACCACTGAATTGAGATCAGTTTTATGTCGGTCTTTCCATATCTTGCTGGAGACAAAGTAAATGCTGAAATAGCTTGTGTTGGAATCGTCATGAAAAAATAAAATGACTTCGTCTCTTTCTCTCCCAGCTGTCGTAGCGACGGACACAGTCTCCACTTCTGAGACTGAAAAACTGCCCTCCTTCTCATTCCAGCCCTTTACATAGAGCTTGGTAACTCACCTATGCAAAACACCAACAAGCCAGCTACCAATCACAGTTCCCACACCTGCCCACCTCCACTCACTTTGGGGGTTTCAAATTGACCGACCAACTCATTACATGTTGTGTTTTCATATATGAATAATTAAGTGTTAGGAAATTATTTGGACTATATTACCTGAGGATACCAAAAGGTTGAAACCATGGTGGCATAAGTGGTTGATCTCCTAATTTTTTTAAATATATATATATAGTTAATTAGTTCTGAAACTTAATGATACTTCTGCCTTTTAGCAGTGTCATCAATATGTTCATTTAGTGTAGCTGCAGATTTTGTTAGTCTTAAAGGAAAGATGTTTTTATGATATAACTAAGGTCTTCAATTACAAATATTTGACAGTCACATTTGAGAATGTTATTATTCAAAGAATTATTTAGTCCAGTGTCTTCATTTTTTTTTTTTGTCATACTTTAATAGATGTGGTCTTCATATTTCAGTCAATAATTCCTGTAATTTCTTATTTCACCATCCCCTTCAAGAGGAAGAATTCACAGAAACAATTGATTCTATATGCTGAAACAAAAATTCAGCATTAATGCAGGTGTCTATCTTCCTAATTGTCATCTATAACCTTCCTGATGTCATCAGTTCTCAACTTGGTATCTATGTGAATGACACAACTACTTACTACTGTCTTAATAGTAAGTCTGATTGGTTCAATAAAGTCAAATTGGTAGTTGATCTAAAAAATGACCTACAATCTGTTGTTAACTGGGACAAGGAATGGATTGTTAATTTTAATGCATTCAAAATGATACTGCTTTCTTTTAATTACCTAAATAACGCTTTTTGACTTCCATCAGCAAGACTGATGCTAACTTTCAGGAGAGCGACTCACTATACCTTCACTTTGTCATACTAGACAATTTCTCCTTTCAGATAAGCAGTGTGGCTTTCACTTCTCCAGGTCAGCTGCTGACGTATTAATGATTATTGCTGAAAGAGTGTATCAGGCATTACATAAAAATGGTGAAGCTTGGGCTGTTGCTTTGGATATCTCAAAGGCAATTGACATTCTCACCTTCTTCACAAGTTGAAAGGTTATAGTATTTATGGACAAATTTTTGAACTGATTCAGTCTTTCTTATCAAATTGCAAAGTGAAAGTTGTCTTAAACAGCCACTTTTTTAGATATTTTTGTGTTAATACAAATCTTCTTTAGGCTCTATCCTTGGACCGAGATTGTTCCTAATTTTCATCTTCCTGATGTCATCAGTTCTCAACTTGGTATCTATGTGGATGACACACTTATTTACTACTTCTTAATAATAAGTCTGATTGGTTTGATATGGTCAAATTGGCAGCTGACCTCAAAAATGACCTACAATATGTTGTTAAGTGGGACAAGAAATATCTTGTTAATTTTAATGTCTCCAAAAACAAAACTGCTCTTTTAATTGTCTTAGAGAACCATTTTTTTTGGCTGATGTTAACTTCCAGGAGAGTGATTCATTGCGCCGCCTTGGGCTAATGTTTTCTGCAGACATGAAGTGGAAAGATTACATTGAATCAATTACTAGGTCTGCTGCTATGAAAGTTAGTTCACTGTGTCATGTTAGACAATTTTTCTTTCCTGAATCTATCTTACATAAGTTTAACGTTCATCCATGCTTTGAATATCGCTGCCACATCTGGTCTGATGCTATGTATTTAGAGGTTCTTGATAAAATCCAAGGAAGTGTCTGTAATGTTATTGATCCTAACCTGGCATCTCTGCTTCAGTCACTACCATAATGTAGCTTCCTTATGCCTTTTATATAAATACTTTCGTGGTAATTCTTCTGATATCTAGACTTTATGAATTTAAGTGTAGTACTATTGGCTAGATGTAACTGTAAGTTCTATGCTAACAGTTTCTTCACTCACACCTATTGCTTGTAGAACTGTATTCTAACTTCTTGCTTTCCAGTCAACTTTGATCTTCAAAATTTTAAATTCAATGTCAATTATTATCTTTTGTTTTCCTAATTCCTGTTCTTTATTGTTCTCTCTCCTTAATAATGTTTTACTCATATTCTTTCACACTCAGCAACCCCTTGTGCCTTAATGGATTTATTGCCCTGCTTGGGGTAAAATGATTAAAGAAAGATGTATGCTAAGAATGTATGTTTGTTTTATAGAAACCACTTTTATATCTACATCATAGACCAAAGGATTCACCAGTCATTATTAAGTTCTTAAAGCATTAAATTAAAGTCTTTATTTACAAATATGAAATAGTGCAACCAACACAGTGTACTGCCATACTCTGCCTTTTCCCAGAAAATGTGCCTGGTTTTATGGAGATGGAGACTAAAACTTTAGTGGTTGACTAGAAAGGAATCATTTGCATAGCTAACACTGCTCAGCTCACCGTCCTGACTATCTCATGGGAAAGCTGCTAAACACTTTCTTTCTTCATAACCAGACATTCTGGGGTTCGCGCTGATTATTGTTCTGGCAGGTCAGCCATGGGCTGTCTTTATGCAGAGACAGCACACTAAGTGTTGTCTCTTTGACCCATGGGGGTGGGTAATGTTATCAGTAGCAATTGTCTGCTCTGTCTGCATTTCATTTCCACTGCAGGTAACATGGAATCTTGTTCTGGCAAGGCAGCCATATGCTGTCTTTCTGCAAGGACAGCACACTAAACGTCGTCTCTTTGACCAATGGGGGTGGGTACTCTTATCAGTAGCAATTGGCTGTTTTGTCTGCATTTTGTTTCCACTACACAACCTTTAAGGATAAACAAAAGTTTTTTAGGGGCACATTAATTTCAAGACCAGTCAAATGTCAATTAAAGGCAGTGAACATTTCAAGTAGTCAATCACCAACAGAAAACTGGCAAATGTGTAAAAAAAAAAAAAGAAAATAAAAAAAAAGGAAGTTTATAAACTTATCTATGTGGATTATAATGGAACAATTTATTAGCTTCATGAAATATATTTTGAACTCTCAAATCTCTTAGTCATTCTTAAACTTTTTCTAACTGTAAACTTTGAGAGAGAAAAAAAAACAAACTTTAACTTGGGGAAAAAATTGATTATTTATTATTATTATTATATATGCACTGGATTATTGCTCAGTTATTACAGCTTCCTCAGTGGCCTGGAGCATCCTATTATAATTATGCTTGTACCTCCCTTTGTTAGTTTGCATGACTGTTATGCCCTGCAAACACCTTATAAATAATGGACTATTCTGTTTTGATCATGTGGTAAAACAAAAGACTTATCAGAGATGCTACTTTGTTTTAGTGAAAAACAAAGAAAGATAGAAGTGTTTAATGTCTCTTGCTAATACCTCATAAATTAGGGACTATTCCGTTTTTATCAGCAAGAAGACAAGATAAATATTAAACACTGCTTGGTTTTAGTGAGAAAATGAAAGGAAGGAGGGAAGATCAGAAGTTTAATGGTCTGTTTCAGGGAAATGGAAAAAGTTGTCAATTTGAAATATTTTCATTTGTACCCCCCTACTTCTTAAAATAATGACCAGCATTCATATTTATGATTGTTATTGCAATATTTTGTTAAGCTAAAATATTTAATGATGTGATAGGGGAATTTCTACAGATATTATGGTAGAACTTGCCATGAGCTTACTCAATCATTAACTTAAGAATTAAGATTCATCAAAATATTCAAATAATTTTCATGGGTTAAATCTAGTAGACATAAATACCATTTGGAATCTATTAAATGAGAAAAAAAAGAACGTTATATATCAGAAGTACCAGCAACTGATAACACTGGGGTATGGAAAAGAAAAAAAGCTACAATGTCAAAAGTAATGCAATATAAAGAAAAGTGACAGCAGAGAGAGCTAAACTTGAGACCAAGGGCTCCTAATTCTAGCTTCATGCTTGTCTTATGGGAAAATGGCCTATAGAATTAAAATGTTGGTTAGTGAATTTGGTGGCATAATATGAGTTCAATCCCTGGGCCAAGAGGACAAGAAGTAACTGAACAATTAACCAATACTATACTGTATATTCCTAAAGATAGACAACAAATTGAGAAAACTGTCTTTCTGTAGATTTAAATAAAGGGTTCAATTCAGAATGCCCTAAAGGTTACTCAGATCAACAAGATGGTTGGAGGATACAATGGCTGAAACATGATTGTAACAAAAATGAGGATGTTAGTTTAACTATACATAATGATAACTCCTCATGCCAAAAATTCAGATACACAAGAGAATGTTGAATCCCCTTCACAAAATCTGAACAGATTACTGATTTTTTGAGACAGGGTTTCTTGGTGTCTCCTTTGCATATATATATATATATATATATATATATATATATATATATATATATATATATATATATATTATTTGTAACTGGGAACTAAGGAAATAGAAGCACTGTTTCAGCCATTGTTCAGGCATGAAAGTATTGTGTTGGCCACATTGTTATGTGTGAATAAAAAGCAGGTGTATCACTTTTGCTGGCAAAGAAGTAACCAGGTTAAACTGTGTTGTCATTATTACAAACCCTCTTATGTAGTTGTGACATTTTGGCAATGAGGAGAGTTTTTTTTTTTTTTTTCATGGAAATATGTCAAAAATCAGATATTTAGAAGAATTCTGCATTGAATCTGGAAATATTTTTTCATACCTGGACCATTTGGAACAGTTTTTCTTTGTAAACAACATAGTTTGGGGCAAGCAAACAGAGATAAAAAGTAGAGTTATCTTACTCAGCACCATATGTGAAAAAAAACATGCAGAGTCTGGGAGGATTTAAGTGTACTACAGAAGCTGAACGATAGAATTTTTGAGGAAATTAAGCATTTGTTGCTAGAACACGCCAAGCCCAAACATCTTGTCATCACAGAAAGACACTGGGTTTATAATACCAAACAAGGATGAGTCAGTTTCAAATTTCTTTGTTCAGCTTAAACATTTATCGTTGATGTGTGAATTTGGGATATTTTTAAAAAGTGCATTATGGGACAAATTTGTGTGTGGGTTAGTTGATGGGCACATCCAAAAAAGACTTATCTGAGGACATGTCATTTGGAAATGCTTTTAAAGTGGCTCAAGCCATGGAATTGGCAGCTACTTATATAACAAACATTAGTAATAGAAATATGAACTACAAATACAAAATGTCTATGATGAGTTAGAGTTCTACAAAGTTTCAAAAGAGGAAAAAGTTTGCTTTGAATATGGGGAAGACTGGTATGAAAAGCATATACAGTGTTCAGCACAGAGCAAAATTTGTTTTAATTGTCAAAACATGCATCATTTTTCAAGACAGTCCAAAAACAAACAACAGGCAAAGCAATCATACTACATCCAAGATCAAAAAACACCAGATATATCATTATATAGGGTTAATACGGATGCACCTGAACCATATACATGTAAACTCAATTTAAATGGGATTAGTTGTGAAATGGAAATTGATACAGTGTTCATCTCTGTTAAGTAAGGAGCAATTCAAAAAACTAAGTAATGCAGTGTTCTCTAAAAAGAGTTTAATACAAAGATTGTGTACTTATTCCAGGCATATCATTGAACCTAGGAGAGTTGTGACAATGAAACCCCAGAGGAAAACCTTAAATTTAAGAGTACTGGTTGTACCTGGATTGGAACCTAATCTTCTTGGATGAGATTGGTTGGAAAGATTACTAATTAATCTATTCGCTACCTGTAACTAAATTATGTGGACTGACTTGAAGTGAGAATTTTCTGAGCTTTTTAAATCAGGCTTGGGAACTTTGAAAGATGCAACAACAAAACGGTATATCAAACCGAACATTACCCCTCGTTTCATGAAAGCTGGACTGGATGACATGGTTACTACTTCTGTTATCAAACCAGTTCCTTCTTCTGAATGGGCCTCTATCATTCCGGTGTTAAAAGAAAATGGTCAAGTTAGGATTTATAGTAATTTTAAACAGACAGTTAACCCTGCCTTACAGGTAGACAAGTACTCTTTTCCAAATATAGACAACTTATATTCCAAAGTCTCCAGCAGACCTTGTTTTATGAGATCGGATTTGAGTGATTATTCATATTTACAGATTCCTTTGGAGGAAGCGCCACAAGAATTAATTATTATAAACACCCATAAGGATCTTTTCAGGTACAATATATTGTGTTTTGGAATTGCCTCTTCACCAGGAATTTTTCAATGCACTATAGACCAGTTAATTCAAGGTATACTAGTGACTTCTGCTTATATCAATAATATTTTAATCTCTAGCATAACCAATGGAAGAACATAACCAAAATCTGCATTTAACATTGACTGCAAGGTATAAGCCTCCACCTTAGAAGTAAGAAATGTGATTTTGAGAAATCATCAATAGTTATCTGGGTCACAGGATTGATTCCAAAAGAATCCAACCAACCCAGGATAAAGCTAATGTGATTCAAAGAGCACTGACACCAAAAAATATATTGGAACTGTGCAGTTATTTAGCTTTTGTTAATTATTACCATCAGCATTTAAATAACATCAGCTCCATTGCATGCATTATTACAAACAGGAGTGTCCTGGAAATGAGGAATAGCCGAAAAATTTACATTTGAACAATCAAAAAGTTTATTCATGTCAGCTAATGTTTTAGTTCATTATAACTCTAAATCTAAACTTATAATCAACATGGATACATCCCTACTTGGTATCGGGGCAGTCTTGTTACATATTATGGCACATGGAAGTGAAAAACTAATTTACTTTGCCCTGAGAACATTATCAAAAGCAGAACAGAATTATGCACAGATGTGAAGGACGAACAGTAATTTTTGGAGTGAGCAAATTCCATAAATATATTTACGGCCAGCAGGTTACAATCTTTACTGATCATAAGTTATTGCTTGAGCTTTTAAAAGAGGACTGAGTTGATATCACATACAGTAAGTGTTAGAGTACAACGTTGGGCATTGGTACTATCAAACTACCACTATCAGATTGTATACAAACCCAGTTCAAAGATTCCCAATACAGATAGTCTTCCACACATAGTTGACTTAGTCTATTTTACGCCATTACCTTGTCCAGAGGAAGTGGTACGCTCTCTGATAGCTTTAGATTCGACTCCTGTCATGGCGAAAACTATTTCTTTGTATACATCCAGAGATCCCGTGTTATCTAAAGTGCATAAGTGGATTATACAAGGATGGCTATACAATGAATCACAGGATTTTCAACTGTACACAAACAGGAAGGAGGGAGTTATCAATCCGATTGGGTTGTGTTTTATGGGGATCATGGGTGGTTATCCAAAGTGTCAAGTTACCTTGCTTAAAGAATTACATAAAGGTCACCCAGGTATTTCATAAATGAAGTTCCTTGCTTGGTGTCATATCTGGTGGCCTAATTTGGATTCAGACATTGAATGGATGCGGAAAAAAACTAGACAGCTGAAATGTGATTCTACATAAGGATATTAAAAATTTGAATGGAGTATGTAAGCTACATGAAAGTTTTAAAGAAATTGATGCAGAAAGAACACTTCTATTCAGAATCAGGAAAAAGTAACTGAAATTCCTTGGACGCAAGAAGGGCTTGGGAAACTTAATCCTCACAGGGCATATTGAGGGCAAGAGAGTTAAGGGGGTAGGCTGCAAGCCACTTACCTGACAGTAATGAGACCAAAAGGTTCACAAACTAATAATGGTGTTAACATGCAAAAAGGGACACAGACAAGCAATCGCAGAGTTCTGACTTCAAAACAAGAAAGAACAGAACTAAATCGGATGAGACCAAGGAGTGGTCTATTGACTAGGAAGAAATCCCAGTATGCACCTGTATGTTTTTTTCTGTAAATTTGGGGAGTGGGGTGTTTTTGCAGTCATTCCTTCAATTGGAACCAACAATGTTAGGTACCTCCACTAATTCGTGATAACTATGGTTTAAAATGAATTTTTATAAATGAAAAAGCCTTCTTGTAGCTTTCATGTTAGCTTTAATTGAAAGCTAAAGGATTAAATTTCCTATTTCCAGTAAGCAAAATACTCTGGTGTATTTCAAACAGAAATTATATTGATTGGAATTAATTTTTTTTTTTTTTTTTGAAAATAGCTGATTAGCACCCTTTTTTAGTTGTCTTTCATTACCATGTAATTTTCTGTATTAAAAAATCTTCCAAAAATATACTTTTCTGAAACTTATTTGAGGAATATTAGTTGATTTAAAGTATAATTAATCTGATTTGAAAAAATATTATTTAAGATAATGCAGAAATGTATTGTTAAAATAGTAGCTGTTTTTTTAACTGACATCCCCATATTTTATGTAATTGATGAGGTGATGACAGGTGATGACATAATGATTGTTGTTCTATGGAGACTTTATCTGTAAAACTTAATTTAAGAAAATGATGTGAGGGCCTATTTTATATAATTTTTAAGAACTCAGTAATCATAATGTTGGAAAATATTCTCCATAATCTAATTTTAGGAATGTTGACTTTAAATATACTATAGTCATCGCTCTTATTTTCTGATAATGTTGTGTTTGGTTGACCATACTTTCCAAAATGGGCATGTTATGTAATATTTTATATACATAAAAGAAATTAAATTTTTTTTTTAAAATCTTGTTTTGTGATGATTTTGTATTAAGTTTTTTAATTTTTGATTAGTAAATATAGTTTTCACTTAATATCACCTAGTGAGATTAAACTAATGTAGAATTTAAAAAGATTTTAAAAAATTATTATAATAAATTATTATAATTAAAATTTAAAAAAAATTAAAACAATTCTTGTAAAAATTCATTATTTATTGAAAAAATTTTTTTTCTTAAGACAATAGTGTCCTTAATAAATCTTATTTAAAAAATCAATTAAAAGCTTTTCTAATTAAATAATGTCAGTTTTATTGCATTTTTCATTTTATGATTTGGAGCAGAATTTTGGGAAATGAGTAGCAGTTTAGAAAAAAAATTGATTTACATTATCTAAGGAGTCTTGCTTTTAAATAATAAAACAATTTTTGGGATGAAAATTTAATTTCTCAAAATTAAGTAAGTGGTTGGGTAACATGTCAAAAAAAAAAAAACATTTTTACCAAAAAAAAAAATTTCAAGAATAATTTTATTCATTTGTGAATAAGTTTTGAAAGTTTCATTAAAATCTGACAATTATTTGATCTTTTTGCAAGAATTTCCAAATCAATGTGTTTTTCACCGAGAAAAAAAAGGTGCTAAAACACTAATCATAAATATTACATTACTGCTAATGCAAAAAAAAAAAGAAAAGATTTTTAACCAAAATTTTGAATGTGCTAGAAAAAATAAATAATAAAATAAAAAAAAAAATACTTTGGTCTTTCCACTAACAAACATTTTGACAGTAACATTTTTTTTCTATTAAGTTTGGGGCCTTTTATCATGCTATGCTATTTTTTCAGCAAAAAAGTGGAGGTACCTAATGAACCTAAGTTGTCAATTTTTTGATTTTTTTTTTTTTTTTTTTTTTTTTTTTTAACTAATGTTCATCCAATACTATGTCCAAGATCCACTAAAGGTAGAGGTTTACTGTGTGGTGTATTAGCATAAGAAAGGACAATAAGTGAAGTTCTTGGGGCTATGCAGTAAAGACAATGGCTAACTGTAGACTTGAAGAGGTCAAGATTTAATTAGTGAATAACATTGCTAAGTTCAGTCAGAGACATTAGGAGTAATAGTGCAGAAGTAGATTTTAGATGGAACCAGAAACCTAACCCTAAACAGTAAACCTCTACTCCTGTTCGAAAATCCGGGAAGGAGTGTGATCTAGTTCTGCCCAAGTACACTAAATATATAAAAATGACCTGCTTAGGTCATTGGAAGAAGTAGGTCTCTATTTTTTAGTCTAACATTTGAGGAGAAGGAACTGATATATAAAACTTGCTGCTGTTGTTTCCAATGATTTAGACAAGCGTCTCTTTTTGGGTAAATGCTATTGTTATCCAAGGGATGGAAATAATCCTGTGCAAAGGGTGTTTTTTTTGTTTTTTTCCAACCTTCAAATGCTTTATGCACAGACATTACTTGTTAAAAGCATAATCCCTAGAAGATCTGTGTGTTCAAAATACAATGGCTAATTGTAGCTGAATAAAAACCACTTAGGTTCAGTGAAAGTTAATAACAATATGACAGAGTGTGGAACCCTATTTAGAGACAGGAGCTGCATTGCTCCTGTGCACTGGTAAAAATATGGAATGATGCAACATCAAGCAATGCACATGATCATAAAACCTGTAGTACATTAGGGTCATAGGGGCACTGCATGTATTGCAGTGGTGTTTCCCTGGCAAGATAGTCTGATTCAGCCCAACCCTCTTCAGGCTGGCTTTGATTTCAGTTTTTTTTGTTTCTTAGATCATTTGCCACACAAGGTTACAGAACCCAGCTGGATGGTGAAGAGATGGATCCATACTCTGTTCCCAAGGGTATTAGCACATAAGTGAATATAATGAACTTGACTGGAATTCAAATTTGACTATCTGATTCCTCAATCCAAGCTACTATCTACTATTCCACTGTGCCTCCCCAATCAAGCAATACACCATACTCAAAAAAAAAAACAGAAAGCAACCATTGTGTGTGTGAGTGAATATATATATATATATATATATATATATATATATATATATAGGTGTGGATAGGTTTTTCTATTGCCTGGTTCACACTCCTCTCTGGTCTTTTGAACAAGAGTAGAAATTCATTCTTTGTTTATTTTATATTATTTTATTCTTTTCCTTCAACAGGAATAGATAACCTTGCCTATTGTCCGGTTCACACTCTTTTGGACATGAGTAGAGATTTATCTGTTGTTCCTGGTTTAGGATTGGGTTTCCAGTTCCTTCTAAAGTCTTCTTCTTTTCTTTCACTCCCAGTAACCCTTTGTGTTTTAGTGGCATTATTGCCTTGTTTGAAATGATTAATATATATATATATATATATATATATATATATATATATATATATATATATATATATATGCATGGCTGGGGAGGGGAATTAGATCATTGATTTTCTGACCATGAGTCCTGGGTTTGAATCTCACTATTGTCAATTTGTCAAGAAGGTGACTTCATAATGTTATCAGTCTGTGTAGGCAAAATCCCATCATGTGGCATATTTGGTTGTGCTAGCACAAAGTTACAAGTCATCCTGATCAAGTGTTTGGGTGAACTGTCGTTCAAACTGTTGATCAGATTATGTGTTCTTTTCCAGAAACTTTAACCATGGTCTGCTCCGCATAGTTGTAATATAAACCACATGTGCCTGAGCTAGTTTCTACAGTAGGGATTGGCTAGCTGCACTATCAGATGGGTAAACAAGATCTGGCCACATATATGTATATTTTGTGAAACACATCACTTGGATGCTCTGGCACACATTAGTGAAAAAATAAAATTAGTATGTAAGCAAAATTTAATCTTTTCTCATTCTAAAGATACAATTCTTTCTTGTGTTGTGATGAGTTTTTATTTCACGTCTGTTTAAGCTATGTCACTATTTCAATGGTGGACACGGGCTTTCCGTATTTTCAAAGTTGACAATTTCATAGTAGTGTTTTTATTATATTCCATGCTAATAGGAATATATACTTGAAAAACAAGGTGGATAAAATAAGTAAAGGTTTATTACAAAAAACCAGTATAATAAGAATAAAGGTAACAGTTATGCACAAAGTCGTCGCAAGTCAATCCAGTAGTAAGTGCTACTATTGGATAGTCGGTAGTTCTCACGTAAGTCTGAGTTGTACTCAACAGATCCCAGCTAGTCTCTGTAGTTCGTTGACTTACATATACTTTTAGGTAGTTACTACCTATAGTGTAGTCACTCATGGGGGTGACAGGTTATTCCATTACATCAGTTTTTCAAATTAGTTGTCTTCTGAGTTGTGTCTGCCTACAGATATCAAAATAGTCCCATCATAAAGAAGAAAGGCTTCTTGTCAATTTAGTGGGTGAACCATAAAGTTTGAAGTTGTCTTTCACAAAAAATTTCCAAGTTGAAAACTTTAATGGATGAAATACCAGAGAAATTCAACACTTAAAAGAAATGAAATTTACTCTTCCTTGTCGAGCAATGTCTCATCTTTAATAAGTATCTCTACACCCACACAACTCAAGGCAGATGTGAATCAAAAAGAAGTTATACTGCATTCATTTTATGCAAAACAGTTACACTCAATGCATCAAAATTTCTATTGTTGACTTAGTGAATGAACATCATCAGCTGAATCCCATTTTAAATCAGATTTGTTTTATTAATGGATATTACGATTTAAATCTTTTTCTTATATTTTCTTTAATGATGCATTCTAAAACTGTATTTTTATTTATTTTTAAAAATAAATTTGAGCTGACAGTTTTGACAAAATAAAACAATATTTTATTTTGTCCAGACTGTCAACTCAGTTTGCTGTTACCTCAATTATTCTTATTTTAAAAAAATTAACTGCAATAATAAAAAAAGAAATAAACTGGGTATATTTCTAGTTTTTAAATTTTGCTCATTATCATTTATCCATAAAAAATTAAAATAAACCTTTTAATGGTTGTTTATAAAATTATACTTAGAATATTGCTGCCACATATGGTCTGGTGCCCCTGCTATTTACCTTGAGATCCTTGATAAAATCCAAAGAAGAATCAGTAATATTATCTGTCCTGATCTGGCTGCTTGGCTTCAGTCACTTTTTAATCACTGTATGGTTGCTTCTCTGTCTTTTCTATGAATACTTTCATGGTACACTATTTGCATTATTCGAACTATTGTCCTCCTCTTTGTTGCCATATTTATCACAGCATTTCGGCTGTTGTACGCTCTGGCCTTCTTCAGGTGGTTGGAATGTCGAACTGAACCCTTTATTTCGTTCACTGGGGTAGACTGTTCTAGTTCCACGTGCCATGTCTAATGGATGTCAGTTATCAGTTATCTCCTGTTAATTCCCCTCTCCAAGTTTTCCATTGCCTTAACCAGGTATTGAACTCACACTCTTTGGGTCCTGTCACTGGATCTAACTAACACGTTTCAATGAAGTGTTAATGATATTTTGAAGATGGAATAGAAAAAAAACTTCACTTCATTGATCAACCTGAAATATGCTCAAGTGCAACCAGGCTACAGCTTGGCTGTAAGTAAAATCTGCAAATGAGTAGCAATCAGTTGGAGAGCTGAGTTTGAATTCCAGTTGAATCCATTACATTCACTTACGAGAAAGGTATGAATCCTCTTCTTCTCCTCCCAGCTATGGGTAAATAGCAGGACAGAGCGGGTTCTATAGCCTTGGATGGCAACTAGTCTACTGCAGAAAGAAATGACAACCTACTGCGGGAAAAAAATCTGCCTCGTCAGTCACATATCGAAAGATACATGATTGCCTAAGCGTGTATCACGTATGGCACATAACTGACTGACTGAAGTCCTTCCAGGACGTAGATGATGATGACTCCCAATAGATTCCTTTATTATATGTGAATTGCCGTGCATTTTGGGGAAAGATAGTGGAGTATTTTTCTGTTGCCTTCTCTACGGTTTGGAATTCAGAATTTTCCTTCTCTTAGACTGGTTACCTGCAGAAAGAAATGGCAACCTACTGCGGGAAAAAATCTGCCTCGTCAGTCACGTATTGAAAGATACATGATTGCCTAAGCATGTATCACATAACTGACTTGGCATTTCAAGAAAGAATGCAAAACATCTGCAATAAACACCCAAGCTACAAGTACTTTTGAAACTTTATGTATAAGAAAGGATTGCTAAAAATCAGAAGCAAAAGAAGGAAAAAGTGTCAAGCTGTTGCTGAGGAACAGAATCATAAACTCAGTCATCAAGTATCGTGGTCCTGTGAAGTCTATTAAAGATGTACAACGAGCAGAGGTTTGGAACCAGTGAAAGATTAACTTGGATATCTGAAGGTTCTCTTAGGTATCAAGTTCAAGATCAACAACAGGGAAAATAAATCTTTGCAACTTACTGATGACCAGAAAATCAGTTGATTCATCTTCATCTCTAAGACAAAGAAAAGATGAAAAGGCAGTCAGTAATTCTGATTATTTAAACAACTCTAGCAGTTGTGATGAAGAAGAACCACCTCAGTTGACCTTCAGTTACAAGCAACAAAGTCAGTTGGTTGCAATATATGACTCCAATTTTTACATTAGCCAAGTCATTGATATTGCATTTCCATTCAGTGCTGTGATAAAGTTTTTAGCTTCAACAAAGAGCAGAAATGATTATTTCCGATAGTCTTTGTCAGATGATATTGCACAAGTGGAATCAACATTTGTCTTCAGATGGGACTTTGATGTAATGCAAGTTTCAAGTGATGGCTGGATATGGAGTGTTCCTGAAATATTAGCCATATCACCAGAGGCTTATAAAGAAATTTAGTTGGCAAATCACCATTAGGACAGGAAGTGCAGGAGAACGATTCACAGTGCCTAGAAAGTCTTTTCTTTTAGTTTAAAACTGAAGAATTATAAAGTATTTGTTTTACAAAAGGAAAACAAAAGTTTTGTAGTCATTACTGTCTTGTTTTTGACAAAATAAGATATATATATATATATATAATAATAATAAAAAGAAAGAACAGTGCTCAATGTAAATTTACAGAGCATAAAATGTTATAAATTAACTGATTTAAAATATGGTTTCTTTGCTACACAGTAATAACCATGTTTCAAAAACCAAAGCTAAAATTTGAAGTTTTTAGCTTTGGCTTTTGAAACATGGTTATTACTGTGTAGTGAAGAATCCATATTTTAAATCAATTAATTTATAATATATATATTGTTACGAACTTGTAGCATATAGATGAACCACGGGTTTTAAAAAAAAGGAAAACGTGGGATCTTTTCTCGGTCTTCACTCAGAAATGGAAGCAGCACAAGGGAATCAATGAAGAACAGACACAAGACGATGGATTTCAAAATAAAACATTTATTTATAAATATATATAGCAAAATAAAGAAAGAAGAAAAAAAAACATTCATTTAACAAAGGGGGAGGACATCATTAAAGAATAGAAGGCGCGAGCGAATACATACATATATGAAAACAGATCAAGCCAAACGAATCAACTTATCTTGCAGTCGGGTTGATATCTTCACATAAAGTTTTGATTCGCCGAAGCGGGAGTTCTGATGATAAAACAGTATCTTGGCCGGCCGACAATTTTCCTGGTTTCTTTTCCTTTTCACAAGTGTTCGAGGGTCCACAGCATTTCATACAGGCGTTTGGTTGGGTCGATCAGTTCCGTAGCAGTTCTTTCACCACTAGTCGACAGACTTTGCTGTCTTCCTCATCTCAGTGGGCGGTCTGACGATTTTTGCCCAGCGACGTTCAACTGCCGCTGGTCAGAGGAAACTGAAAAATCCTTTTTGGTTTTCGCTGTCTCCAAAGACAGTCATGTGGGTTCCCTTCATCCTTGACCGGGTACGCAGGAGGATAGGGCGCAAATCATGCAGTGCTTGTATGATGGCCAAAAGTTCAACATATGCTCAGTACGTTCCGATCACGTGAATCGCAGCAGGAGACCCTGATGTTGCCTGGAATTCACTTATGGTCAGCCGCCTGATAGCTGCGAAATCTTGGAACCAGACATTCTTGCGTTGGATCACTTCGAAGTTCATGGGCCCTTGGCTTGTGGGTGGAAGAGAGGATAAGGAGAGAAAGAATTTGTGGAGAGAAAAGGAGGTGTATGGCTGATCATAGAATATATCTGCTCGCAAGTCGAAAACAGTGGATTAAATTTCTATTTTTATTTACTAATTTATTTATTTTTTCTTTTATATCTAACTAATTTTCTCTTTATTTAAGATTTTACTTTAGCCTAACGCCTATATGGTTAATGAAATCGTGGCTACGTGACAATATATATTAAAAAAAGTATTGATATAACATTGAAAATAGCTGTTTTGTTGAATTTCTCATCCCAAAATGAGTAAAGTTTCAAAGTTTCTGCATCTTATTGAGCATAATTTCTTTAATATTTTCATTACAGCCCAAATTCTTGACCCTAAGAGGGCCACCAGTCCAGACAAAATTCTGGTAGTTGTTCTTAAGAATATTAACCCAGAGTTATCCCCAATCCTAGTGAAATTATTTAACCACTGCTTGAAGGATATATCCTTCCCAAGTCTGTGGAAGGTGCCAAGTGTATACCTGGTTTTCAAGAATGCAGGTGAGCGCCCATCCCTCTCAGTACAGACTCACCAGTCTCTTCAGTGTCATTAGCTAACTCTTTGAAGCTATAATCAACAAGAAGGTTGATCATGTCAATAGAAACAACCTCTTGAATGACAAGCAATATGGATTTTGATCTGCCCGGTCCACTGCTAATATCCTAATTGCGATTACTCACAGAATTAGTGAGACACTTAACAACAAATACATCTCAAGGAGGATAACATTAGATATTTCAAAGGCCTTTGACAAGATGTAGCATAAGCAGTTATTGCCAAGTTCTCTAGCTATAGAGTCACTGGAAAAGTTTTCTTGGTTATAAAGTCCTAATGGGTAGATCATAGAAGGTAGTTGTTACTAGCTAGTCTTCTGAATCACAGGTGATTAGCATGGCTGTTCCTCAAGGTTTGCTTCCTAGTTCAACCCTCTTCCTACTTTACATAAATGATCTGCCTAAGAGTATATTCCAATCATTTGTGAATATCTATGCTGATGATACAATGATATATGGGTGCACCTCCAAAAGCCTCAGTGACCAGAGTTTGGCAACTGATCTCTCCTCTGACCTAGCTCTAGCAGCTCAGTGGAGGAAAAACTGGATGGTCACATTCAATGTCTCAAAAATGAAACTAGTGACCTTCCACCATCGCTGTCCAGACCAAGAACTTTCACAGACGTTCCATCAGTGCCTTGAATGCCTAATGAGCGTCAGACCTCAAGTGGAACTCCTATATACAATCCATTGTTAAAGATGCTGGGAAAATGGTTCGTTCCCTGTACTGCTCCAACAAGTACCTCACTCCTCCCACTATCCTCTACCTTTACAAGGGCCAGATTAGACCGAAAATGGAGTACTGCTGTTATATTTGTTTAGTAGCTGCCCAGTTCCCACTTTCCATTCTTGATAGATTCCAAAAGCATTTCTGTGTCCTTGAAGGCGATGAATTATTTTCCATTCTGCAGCACTTTCTCACAGACAAGATGTCACAAGCCTCTTGCTGATTATCGCTATTTCCATGGAGAGTGTTCAAATGAACTACACTCCTTAGTTTCACAAGCCCTAACCTTCACAGCTAAGACCTGCCATGCCACACACTTTATAGAAAACCACCCACATTCCCTTCATATTCCCCTGTTGAAATGTAAGTTCCACTTAAGCAGCTTCTTCCCATTGCCTTATGGAACTGACTGCCAGAAGGTTGTCTCTTTGATCACTACAATCTTAACCTGTACGAGTCTAGGGTTAACCATTATCTTCTATACATATCCACATAAGCTGTGCCTCGTACTCTGTAACCCTCTACCTTGAGTGGCTCCCAGGCCTTGTACATCACTAAAAAAAAAAATGTACCTCTTTTTGTGGCAGGGTTGGTATGGTATCCTTTTAACTTGCCAAATTTCACTTTTGGCTGTTTTTATGTGGTGTAAATATACATTTTTTTTTTTTTTTTTTTTTTTTTTTTAGAGGTACTACTGAATAAAAAAAGATTAGTTTCATCTCTGTTGTGCAATGAAGTATAGGGATACATTGCAAGGCATTAACTGTTGAAATGAAACTTATATGATTTTTCAGATTTATTCTTGTGTCATATTTGTATGATTTTGTTTTTGAGAACAAAATTTTCCCAATGTTTAGGCTGGTTTGATCTAAGAATTATTGAGTCCATTAGCAATATCTCTCCTTTACTCCAAGACTATTACTATATTACATTTATGATGATTTTTAACTTGTTTGAAGCCTGCATCTTCAGTTATGCACTGTTAAAATTAATTTTAAGTTTAAATGAGCTTTGAATGGTCATAACATGTTTCCTAATTGAGGTATTGGGATAAATTCGGTACCATTTTTATGGTTTGTCATAATCTCTATGCCCGTATCAAGTGTTTTTAGATAGATTGAAAATAAAATTTTAGTTTAGGATACCTATTAGGAATTAGAAAGAAGGCTTGTTTGAAATTTATCTATTCATTTAGATGTACAATTCTATAAGGAGATTTACTGTTAAGCTTGTTTCAGATCATTTGATAATTTAACTCTTTGAACCCAAGCAGCCATACATGCTGCCGTGTGAAAGTGTATCAGGGGGTCAGGGTTCAAAGGGTTAATAAATTGGGCAATCTTAAGTAAACATTTTTTTTTCTTACTTAAATGTCTTTGATATTAGAAAAAAAGTTTGTTTGAAATCTGTCTATGTATTTGAAAATAAATTTCTATAAAGAGATCTACTGTACAGCTTGCCTCACATAATGATGTAAAAAGTTCAGTTAGTAGTGTCCTGTTGTGGCTTTGTGCTTGATGAAACTGAGTAAGTATCTTCTATAATAAATTGGATAATGAAGTCCATCTCTACCTTTGGTATGAGCCGTGTGTTTTTTTCTTTCTTTCTCTTTTTTTATTAGTATTTACCATTTGGTGCTCCATCTGTTTCTGGTGTCTATGAAAAGCTCAAAGTTTGTTTCTACTTCAGATTTCACTCAGTGACTATCATATAAAAAGATGAAATGAAATCCCAAAAACATATCGGAATTTTGATCCTCTTTTGAAATGTTAGTATCTTGTGTTGGATTACCAAGAACATTTTACAGGAAACTGAGCATCATATCATCAGACACTCTGATTTCCTTCAAGTCCGTTTGCTTTGACAGCAAAACCTTTTCGTTATTACTTTGACCTTGATGGCTTTTCTCATTGTAGTTCAAGTAAATAATTCTAGGAAAAAAATGTCAACAAGA
The DNA here is from genome assembly GCA_903632075.3 of Acanthosepion pharaonis. Taxonomy (NCBI): domain Eukaryota; kingdom Metazoa; phylum Mollusca; class Cephalopoda; order Sepiida; family Sepiidae; genus Acanthosepion; species Acanthosepion pharaonis. The sequence goes on along the minus strand of CAHIKZ030001097.1, from coordinate 381,014 downwards.
TTGTTTTGCTATATTGCTTTTTTTTCATTCTTTACCCCCACCCCCCCTAAAGCTGATCTGCTTCCTAAGAATATTGATTAAATAATGGAAACCTTTTATAAATGGTTGCTGGGTGAGACTTTCAGGTGCCAGTCTAGTAATCAATTATTGATAATCTGAACCAATTCTGGTTTTTATTTTTTATTTTGTTTTAATGTTCTCACATTATTACTTCTTTTAATACTGATAAAATTGCTGTAACAACTCCCACATGTGGGTGCAGAAAAGTTCTCATTCAGATCTAGAGACTCTTCTAAAAAAAAAAAAAAAATTAATGTTTGGTCATTTGGTTTTGGGCAGTAGGTTAAGCTAAAGACTTTCAGCACCCCTTCATAATAATAATAATAATTACTAATGATGAATTGGGAAGAATTTGGTATTTTTCAGATAATGTTATATGTGTCAACTGCTAAATTATTAGTGAAGAGTTTACTTATAAGATCAGATTTTAAATGATTATAATTAGGTTTTAATATGGAAGTTTTTAAATAGATTTTTTTCTAATTGTTAATATATAGTAACTCTGGTGATCAGTTTATTACTGCATAACAATAGAAAACCAATCCCCCACTTTAAGTCCAGTAAAATATTAATGCTAGCTTACCCATGCTGTCAAAAACGATAGCATATAAAATTGATATTTGTTCAGTCTTTACTGTTACTAGGTTTATTCATGTAAGTTTTAAACATATTTTTCTCCAGTTATTAATATATGGTAACACCAGGGATCAGTTTATTACTTAATACAATAAAAAATGAAAATCCCATTTTATTTCCAGTAAAAATCTTACATTAATGTTAGTTTACCTATGCTGTCAAACAATGGCATTTATAAAATTGATATACGCTGTTAGATTTCTTTTATTACAAAAAGTAAAAATAGTGGAGGAGCTTTTTTTTTTTTGTTTGTATAAATCTGAAGGTGCATATTGGAATAGCGAAGAATGCCTTGCAGAAAGTAAACAAAATAAGAAATGGGAAAATTTTGTTGGAAAGATAAGAGTGCTTAACTGTTATGTAATATCAATCCTTTTTTATGGCAGTGACAATTTCCTCACAGGTTAAGGGGTGACTTGAGACAATAGAGATGGGGTCCTACAGATAAAAGCTGAGAATACCATGGACAGAGTATGTTTTTAGGGTAAATGGAAACAAGGACACTTATACTTAGAATCAGAAAGGAATAGTTGAAATATCTGGGACATATAATGAGGAAAGAGGGCATGGAGAATTTGACACTTACAGGACATATTGAAAGTAAAAGAGGTAGAGGGAAACAGCAAATAACCTACCTAACAAGCTTGTGTAAATAGAAGGTAGAACAGTGACTGGAAGGAATAGCAAGGGTATGAACATTGCTTAGAGCTACAAAGGCTAGGAAGTTGTGGAGGGCTATGATCAACTTACTTAAGGAGCTTGTGTAAATAGAAGGCAGAACAGAGACTGGGAGGGATAGTAAGGTGGCGAACATTGCTTAGAGTTACAAAGGGTAGGAAGTTGTGGAGGGCTATGATCAACCTACTTAATGAGCTTGAGTAAATAGTGATTTTCTAAGCACAGCTTAGATGTAGAATAAGGCTGAAGGTATGGGGCACACATTGAGGATCGAACTCACTGCACAGTCGTAATTGATCTAACAAGACAAGCTTCCTAACCATAACACCACATTGAGGTGCCCTAAGCTTGTGTAAATAGAAGGCAGAACAGTCATTGGGAGGGATAGTAGGGGGGGGGCAAACATTGCTTAAAGCTGCAGAGACTGGGAGAGATAGTAAGGTCTGCTACTGGTAAAGTTGGTTCACTGTGTCGTACCAGACAATTTTTCTCATCAGAATCCATCTTGTACATTTATAAATCTACCATTTGTCCATGCATTGAATATTGCTGCCATCTCTGGTTTGGTACTCCTATATATAGAAGGAGCAAAGAAGGGTCTGTAATGTAATTGATATTGACCTGGCATCTCAACTTCAGTCACTTCCCATCACTGTGACATGGCTTCTGTCTGTCTTTCCTATAAATATTTTCATTGCAGTTGTTTTAATTAGCTCTCCTACTTGGTACCTTGATTGTATGAATTTAAGCATGCTACGAGACTGGCAACTAGGTTTCATCTTTTTAATGTTGAATTGCTTGATGTAACTGTAAGTTCTATTCTAATAGTTTCTTCTCTCGCACTTCTTGCCTGTGAAGCTCTTTTCCAATCTGTTACTACCCTGCCACCTACAATTTTCAAAAATTTAAATGCAACATTAATTACCATCTTCTGTCTTCTTGAACCCTGTTTTCTTATTGTCCTTTCTCCTCACTAAAGTCTTCTCATTCTCTTTCGCTTGCATCTTAGTGGCATTATCACCTTGCTTGGGGTGAAATGATTAAAAAAAAAATCTGAGACTTCATCCTGCTTATATTTCAGGGGATATAATTTTTGTGGAATGGGGTTAGGAGTGAAATGAGTAGGGGAACAATCAAAGCTGAGTCAGTTATATACCCAGCCCCTCCGTGAAATAGTAAAAATTAGCTCACTTTTTCAGTAACTGAAATGTTATGCTTAAAAATGGACTGTGGAAAAAAAAACAATTTCATCTCTTCTATCTAGCTCCATAGATTAAATCAGTAGTTCATTTCAAAATTCCTTGTGGGTTATTAAGATCAGACACCTGATGCAAACTGTTCCTTCTCTCACACTTCTTGCTTGTGGAACTCTCTTCTGGCTTCTTACTTTCCAGTCAACTTTGAAATGATTAAGAAACATTGAATAACATCATTTCTTACTTCATTTTTTTTATTTTGAGACTAATAAAACATGTTATATTCAGCAAACAGTAAATTGTCTTTATACTGGTCTTCACAAACATATTGACTCACAAGGAATATATGCTTTTATTCTTAAGACTTGTGCATAGATCATTGTAAATCATTGTAAATAGTCAAAGCTGCTCATAAGTTGTTAGGAATGATCCAACAAACCACTGGACTAAATAACTTGATCTGAGTGCATAAACCTAAAGTAGGTACCAGAGACGGTGCAAGGGTCTCATATCTCCCTGAACCTATGATACACTCCCTGCCACTCTACTAAATCTCAATTTTCATAAGGTAGTATTCATATAAAATACAAATATTTTTGTAACCTAATTAAGTACAATAAGGGATCATATGTAAATTAGGTGAACAATTTAACTTGAAAAATTAAAAATAAATACAATGTATCTAAATTCAAATTACAGACCTGTCATAATAGATCATTCCATCTGAAATAAATCAACAATGTTTTGTGGCAATTTTTAACATTAACTTTAGGTTTCTCTTGTTAATAAGTTGAATAATTTTAGCATATTCAACATTATGGACAAAAAATATTGAATTTTATATAGTGTTTTTTCACATAACTTGAGGAAAAAAATTCACAGATTGCAAGGAAAAAAATACCCCAGAATGATGTCAAAATCCATGAAAATTATTCACCCTTTAATAGTCAGTTGTGCTAAGTTTAATTTGTAACGTATGTAAATGTAGGTAGAAAAAAAGCAAAGGTTGATAAGAAAGCTAGGTTCAAAAAGCACTGCCTGATGGACCCCAGTGTATGTATCAGCCCTGGTAGATACCAATAAAAATTTAGGTGGATGAAAAGTAAAAGGTAATTTAAACTCTAAGGTTTTCTTTATGAATTCATGTAAGAAAAATTCATATAAATGTGTTCTTTTCTTAGTGCTTGTTAATGTAATCATCTAAACATGCCTTTCCACATCTTCTTATTGATCTTATCTTTCTCTACCTGTTACCACTTTCGGAATATTTTACGTCATGAATGGCATCCATGATTTTTTAAGAAATTCCTCTTTCATTTGCCTTGTCATTTCAGGACGTTGGTGATCATGGCTCTCCAAAGCTTCCTGTCTTTTTTTTTTTTTTGCTCAGTAACTTTTGAACATTTACAATCCTTCTTTGTTACACTTCTGCCATCCATCCATACAAACATAAATAGGGAATTATAGCTCTCTACAACTTCCTTCCTTTTGTTGTTCAAAGTAACTTTTAAATGTTTATCATCCCTCTTTGTCCCTCTTCTGCCATCCATTAACACAAACTGTTTCTCCTTGCTTCTCTTGCCTTCAGTATGCCTTGTGAGTGTTAAATTCTCTAAAGCCTCTTTTTTCTATACTAGAAACTTTAAATGTCTGTAAATGATTTTAAGTATACATCTCCATTTTGTTTCTATTTTCCTTAAGATTTCTTTGTTGCTCACATGTTCACACGATGGTATTCTTAGTAATCATTGATAAAACCATATTTCTGTCGTTTCAAGTCTCTTTTTCATCTGTGAGTAAGTTGTCTAGCATTCACTACCATATAGATGATTAGATATTACATAGTCATTAGCAATTCATTTCTTTATTCTTAGGGACATTTTTCCTATCTCTTATTACTTTGCTTAATTTCTGAAATGTAACTTTTGCAGTTCCTATGCACCTTTGGATTTCTGTGTCACATTTTCTGTCATCTGTTGCTATACTACTAAAATAATTAAATTTTCGGACATGCTTTATTTTGATATTCCCAATACATAGCACACACTTTGACATGTCTCTTTTACTGATGACCATTGCCATTTATCTCCTTACAGTTAATAGTCCTTTGTTTTGGATTTCCATTTTGTCTAAGAAGAGTTCTTTCATTTTCCTTTCTGAGACAGACAGTGTCATTTACATGTCTTATGTTGTTAAGATTATGTCCGCCAATTATAAAACTTGGTATATTTATTAGTTTTCTTAGGATTATCTTGCTGAATAAATTGGCGAGAAAATGCATCCTCTTTCTGTTTTTGGGTATGCGCCAAACTTGTTCTTTATCTGCCTGCAGACTGTTTGTTCCCAGCAGAGGGGTACAGATTACAAGAATATCTTTCTCATTTAATAAAAGAAGACCAATGTTTTCGTTGGAATTATATTCAAATGTTGAGCACAGATCCACGAACTTATGCTGATGTAGCTCTTATTGATCCTTGCCACTGTAGACGACATAATCACTAATCAATAGTGGACACTAAATTTTGTCGTTGTTTTGTCATATCCTGCTATGGCCGCAGCAAAAATGACCTTGAGAGTAATCCCTAAACGTGATAGCTGTAAAAATGAATGCAGTGGAAGGGAAAGTAATATTTTGAATAATGCTGAATGTTAAAATTTAATTTTCTTAAGAGTTGGATATATATACAATTTATGAAAGAAAAATTACTGATTTTCTTCAGGCAGACATCAATTTTGACTTAAGTACAATAATGTAGAGAGGACAAATGTAGCACGCACAGCTCTGAAAGTAATGCCCCAAAACTGTTTTCATAGAAACTCCAACAGATACAGTGAGCACAATAATACTGTTGGCTAGAGAAAGTTTTTCTCCTACAAAACATTACTTTCTACATAGCCATCATCATTGGCTATTCTCTGAAAGTAAATGCCCCAAAGTTATTTTCATAGAAACTCCAACAGATACAAAGAGCACAATGACACTGTTGGATAGAGCAAGTTTTCAGCTACAAAATACTATTTTCTACATTTTTGGGGTTGACTGGTGTGCATTAATGACTGGCACCTGGCTTGTCATGCAGATTGCCACCACTACTACAGAAATACATTAACCATTGCTTAACTTTGCTCACATCTATTGTTTAGGTCTTGTAAATTTTCAAATGTTGACAAATGTCGGTGAGTGCAACTGTTTCAGTGATGTGACTCTCCTTTTACCAAAATTTTACTTTGTGTGCAAATACCACAATAGTTCACCACTTCACATGGTCAAACTTACAAAAGCTTGTAAAACTAATCTGCTGATTATGATTCATCGGTAAACCCTAAATGAAGCCATGTAAATAAAATTGATGGCTTTTTTGTTTGATATTTGTTCTTGCATTTCTTTCTACCTTATTGATTGATTATACCTTTTTTTTCATTAATATTTGCCCTTTACAAAGATCAAGAGCCACTTAAGCTAGAGCTTTACTGAAGGAGCTTGTTGCATGATAGGTAAGAGTAGTATAATTACAGATGCAGTTTATAAGGATATGTAAGAAAGATAATGGTTAACTGTAGACTAAACAGGTTAAGATTGTAGTATGGAAACTTCATTCTTACTAATTGAATATGAAAGAAATGAGGGTGGTTCACCTTGTTGTATGTAGCATGATGGGTTTTAGCTGTGAGGGTTATAGTTGATGAAACTAAGGAATATAGCAAGTCAGAACATTTTCCATGTAAATAGTGATATAGTAGCAATGTTTGATTTGTGGGAATGGAGTTGTAGAATGGAAAATAATTCATTACCCACAAGGCTGTGTAGACGCTTTGAACTTTTATCAAAACTTGAAAGTTAAAACTAGACAGTTTCAAACCAGAGATGGCAGCAGTATTTCATTTTCAGTCTCATTTCGTTTTAAGCTTTTGTGATTACATATTAAAGAAAAATAACTTTTTAATTAATCTTAGCATAACAATACAATAAGCAATATTAAAGAGGCATTGTGTAATTGACTTTATGTAATTGAATGTGTCTGAGTTTCACATTTCCAAATTAAGCTAGGTCAGCTTACAGAAAGAGTAAACATTTATTTTATTGAAATATTTTTGCAAGAATACAAAATTTTATTAGAGCAATGAAAGTAGACATATTAAAATACATTTCATAACAAAAAAAGAAACAATTCATAACAAAAAGGGGGGTAACAAAAAATACATATTATGGTAAAATGTTAATACCAAAATAAAATAATGATTAAAAACAGCTAAACCAGTTTATCAGCCCTCTCTCATCAGAGCAAAAATCAAGGACAAATATGTACATTGCATCTAGAAAAAATTGTACAACTGCAGACAAATGTTATCTCTATCTATAAAAGGCAGGATGTGTGTGTGTGTGTAATGAATGCATGGCTGCAATTTTTGACGGATTTGCACCAAAATTTACATGCACATGCTCCAAGTTAGCGGGAGGGCCAAGACCGACTTTGCATTTCCCAACTCCCATCGATAGTGAAAATAATCGACTTTTTCATGTTTCTATGGCAGTTTTTATGTAGTTTGCAGCCATTTTGTACTTGGCCAGAGTGAGAGCCAATAGCTGGCTGCCACGAATAGGCAGGAAGATTCTATTGGCCAGCGTGAGAGCCAACAGCTGACTGACACGAATGTTAACTAGCATGCTAGCATGCAAAAAAAAATCGATAGCTGCATTCATCACAAGTAGGAAAAATTTAAATCTGCATGGCACTTTACTCCAATTGGCTTATTCGCTTGCTTAAACTCAACGTTGATTCTGATTCCGCAGAACTGGGTTGGGTGTGAAAAAGTATTTGTTGTTAACATTCTTTTTTCATTTGGTTTTTCCAGTTACAAGTCCTTTTTAAAGCTGATCGTTTTGTGTTCATTTTGTTTAGTTCTTTTTTCGTAACAGATTTAATGTTTAGTATAGAGCTTAGAAAAAATTCTCAGTGTGAGATAGGCAAGAAGTAAGGCATGTAGCAACATCAGCAAGGCAAGGAAAGGCAAAAAATATTTTAAGTCAAGTGATAGGGATTGCTGTATGAGTCGTACGATTTTTTAATCAAGCACGGGCAATGCCGGGCCATGCTGCTAGTATGCTATATATATATATATATATATATATATATATGAATTGTGTATATTTAGGCAGCAATTTTTCATTGATGCATGTTTCATTAAATAATATAGACAAGTTTTGTCTATTTATTTTACGTAAGTTCCTTTCATATTGTCTGAAAAGCTTAATAACATTATCATTGAAAGACAAAATGAAATCACCATATTGATATCATGTTTAAATCCAATCTAAGCTTTCAACTTACATAAGCCATTATCAAAGATGACAATTACTTTTTAATATACCAACCAATACACGGACGAAACAATTGTATTGGCTGATATAGTGAAAAGTAATTGTCATCTTTGATAGAGCAAACCTAAATATGAACCTAAAGAGCCAGGTAAACCTACCTAGGTTTCACCTATTTGGATTATTTGTCAGGGTCAACCCTGACGATCTGTATAGGTGAAACCTAGGTAGGTTTACCTGGCTCTTTAGGTTCATATTTAGGTTTGCTCTACTTAGTGTATTGAGCACTTATGTAGTTACTTTTGCTTTACTTGTTTTGGAGGTTTTTTTCTTTGGACCCTGATCTTGGATTCTGGACGATTGTTTTCACCTCAATTTCATGTTCTTAGTTCTTTCTTTATTTATCCCTTATTTTTCCTTGGGTATTGGTTTGTTCACTTACAAGCCAAAATACCTAAGGTTTTTCCAAATGAGTATAAGTATTTATATTATTATTATATATATATATATATATATATATATATACTCACGGATAGGTCACACTTTTTTTTACCAAAAATTTCACAAAATATTAAGGGTGTGACCTACCCACTCAGTTATAAATGTAAAACAACACTACCTTTTTATCATGATTTCTGAGAAATTGGAAATGATATCCATAAACACTAAAGCTGTGTCTTTCTTTTTTCCATATAGAAACAATTTATCTACCATATATATGGACTCACTGCTTTAAACTTACCTCATCCTGCTAGATTCACATATCTATCACAATAAATAAATAAATAAAATTATAAAATATTCATTGATTCATCAGTCACCGTTCAGTTGGGACCCTCGCACTAGACTGATATAGAAACCCTGAACATGCATACATAAGTTAAGGAATCATGTGTAGATGTTTATTGACTAAGAAAAAATAGTCCCAGGAGTCATTCTGCAAAATATATATATTTTGTCAAAAATACATTAAAAAATATGATTTAAAGAAATGAAATATGTTCTTTATGAGATAATTTTCTTTAATGGTTGTTTCATATAACATTAAAAGACATTCTTAAGTGTTTACAAATAACAAAGCTCATGAATCTAGTACCCAAAACATTTGCACTATTTTGCAGTGCGTAATGATATAGTTGGTAGCCAAATTTATAGTTTATGATTTTAATTGTTGCAAACCCTAATCATGAGTAAAAGAAAGAGTTATGAAGCAGGTTTTAAATTAAAAGTGCTAAATTATGCAGAAGATCATAGAAATTGATCAGCAGAAATGAGAATGATGTTTGACAGCAATGATAGTGAAGAAGAATTCTTGGGATTCAGTTCTGAATGAATTTTAAAACTCTAACTTGATAGATAAATAGATAAACACTTTTTTCTAAATGTACCAAAACATTTTCTTCTGTAGTTATTTCTTTTTTTTTGCCAAGTTGACTTGATATAAAAATAATATGTGGTAAATATAAAAATACTGGGCGACCTATCCACAAGTATTTATGGTAATAATAATAATAATAATAATAATAACAACATTAAAGGCTGATTACCACTCCTGCTTACAAAGAAATGGCTAGTAGGACTTAATGTACACATATTCAAAAACTTTCAGGTGAAAATTACTCAGCACTGAGAACATTTCCGGGCTGTAAAACTATACACACTGCTGGTTTTTAATCAAATGTTCAGCTATCTCTGGACATAATACATTAATGCACATATGTAAATTGCCCACCTTTCCCTTGCAAATATTGACTGGAACATGTTGACTGATCTGAGCTTCCAACCTTTGACCTGTTGGTGACATCTGATTTTATAAATTACCGAACTAATATGATAGGCAGACTAAACATCCTTGCGGATTGATATCGACATAAGTCAAGTACTAAAAACAATATGTGCATTGGTGTAAAAATAATAGTTTATTATACTAACTGAAATTTACTTTGCAAATCTCACACTCATCTCACCAATCCACGGTAAGCACAAATAATTTATTTTATTAAATTTACTGATTACAACATTTAAGACAATCCTCCTAAATGGGAAATGGAAATATTATCTAATTCTTTGCTTTTCGCTGTATAATGTCCAGTCAATGTAATTAATAGTTCTGTCAAGTGAATTTTTAATTATTTCACCCCAAGGAAGGCAATAAAGCCACTAAAACTTAAGGGTGTTACTGGTTATGAAAAACAATAGAGTGAAGGAAACTGAGAAAATGTTACTGAGGTGAAAGGACAATAAAAAGAACAGAATTCAAGGAGAGATGTGACAAAATGAAGGAAGAATATAATAATAATAATAACTGAAAAAATATGTGAAAATTACAAGAATTTAATATATTTTCAGGCTAGCAAAACTTCTGCCCAAAAGCATTCAGCAGATAACTAGTCAAGTCAAAATCTGGGGTTTTGATTATACTTCTGCGGGTTTCCCAGTGACTTCTTTCCAAGTATCCCTGTCAAATGGGCTAATGTGGGCAAGGCTGCACTCCTGCAATTCCCTCCCAATGCAGTTCTTCCACATCTTCCTAGGTCTACCTCAGCCTCTTTGATCAGGAATCCTGAACAAGACATAGCTCATTGGACATGACTAAACCATCTAAGATGACTGGTGTGCAGCACTGATGTTATATCCTCAATATTGAGCCTTGTTAACAACTCAGATGAGGGGGTTTCATAGTGAGGCTTGGTGCCTCACTATAATATTCAATAAATCAAGAAAAGTTCTGCTTGACCAACTCAAGAGCTTTACATCAAAAAATGCTGATCATGGCCAGATGTTTCATAAATCTATTGAACTTATTATCAGATCTTGCATTTATACTCTTTAGAATGAGGGAATGCTAATTCTAACTTTCAAATTTTAAATTTAAATTCTTAACATTTTAGACTTTCTTAGAAACATGACAACATTTAAATTTAGAACCAGTTAAATTTCAGGTTCCGTGAAACAGAAGATACACTGCTTTAAGCAGCTTGAATCTGAAAAAAAGCTTATGCAAAATATTTGGGCCAATGAATGATCTGAGATGATAAAGTCATGATAATATGCACATTTCTAAGTAGGAATTTCATCTTATTAGTGTAAGTATAAGGTGCCTTGGCAAGTCATAGTAGCTTGCTTATTTACACTAAAATCATGGCTAAAATTTCTACTAGAGATGAAGATTGTAACTTTGAAGGGGAAGATGACTCAACAAAAGATAGCCAGGTGGCTGGGAATTTTCAGAAACAGTGTGTCGTATCCTGTCTGTATTCCCAAATTTTTTAAAAACAACTGGAAGACAAAGCTTAACCAGCTTTGTTGCAAATCTGATTCAGGATATAAAGAGGCCTCAAAAGCTACAAAAAACATACCTTCTGCAATCGGTGCTATGGAAGGATTGTCATCTCTCAGTTGTGTCTCTGTCTATGGGCAGCACACGACTCACTTGTGGCCTCTGTCTGCAGACAGTCACAGCTAAGGAAAATAATACTTTGAGGTGCCCTGCCCTGGGGAAACACCTGCCTGAGGTTTTACCCTCTTATTGCGCTAGAGAGGGAGATCGGTTTTGTTTGTTGTTGCTTTCCATCATTCGATATTTGTTTGCTGGCCAATATACCACTAGCAACATGTGTTCAAACCATCCAAAAGACGTTTACTACAACTGAAAGTGTTTTAAGTTAAAAGAAAACTGGAAGAACCCAAAAGTTAGACAAGAGAGACGAAAGAGAGATTGTGACAGTGTCGTTAGGCAATCCAAAATTAACAGCCATGAGGAATGAATTCAGTCTTACAATGTAGTTTTACTTGATACAGTACATAGGATATTATGAAAAAAAACCCCCAAAAAACAACTTAATTAACATTAACCAAAAAACCCAAGTTAAAAAGAACATTTTATTTTGCAAAATGTGGTCTTTATTATTACAGAAAGTGTTAAACATCAAAGTATGGTATTAATTATTATTGTTGATGACTTTGGCTTGAAGAACCAGATGTTTTCATTGGGAATTTTTTCCCATTCTTCTTGGCAATAATCCCAAAACTCTTGCAGGTAGTGAAGTTTTTGTTAGAGCACTTGTTTCTTCATTTACCACCACAAAGGTTCAATTATATTGAGATCGGGACTTTGTGCTTGCCACTATTCCAAAAGTTGAATATCTTCATCTACAAGAAACCATTTTGTTGCATGTTATATGTGGTAAGGTGCACTATCATACTGAAAAATTTCTCTATCTTCAAAGTCTGGCAGAAGATTAGACCATAGTAAACTAACATAGTTTTCTTCTACCATCACTTTTGTTGCAACTCCACAAACAAATGTGACTGTCTTTATGGTGCATCTTGCACACTGTTATTCTTACATTTTCCCTTGCATTAGAATGCAACTTTATTTTGCATTCATCACTAAAAATTACTTTTTGCCACCTTCCAGTCTTCTATTCCAATGTTTTTTTTTGCTTAATGATGATCATTTTGCAGCCATATGCCATAATATTGGGCCCAATATTTTTGCCTGGGCTCTTTTCAACATCACTATGCTTAAGATGCTCTAGTATCCACCATAGAGCATTAACAAAAAGGCTGTAACTTGTTTTCTGGCCCTCAAAGATCATAAAATGTATTGAGAAAAACATACTTCTAATCACTCTCAACTTGGGGGTAAAATTAACAAATTGATTTTCTGAGGTGGCCCAAAGGTTTTGCAAGCCATTGTATATGTACACACATACAATATTTTATTTATCTATTTACTTATTTATTTTATTTTTTATATAATTTTTTTCATTTTACAAATTTTGATGTATCATAATGTTGTGGAGTAAAGAGTACACTCCGGATGACTCTGTGAACTCATCCAATACTATAAAGAGTATTATGATATGAGGTCGAGGGGAGTAGTTGTATTGGCGTCGGTTTTCATACTAACTATACAGGTCTATGGCAATAGCCTAAACATTACATACAAAGAATACCTTAATGAATTACATTATACCAAGTATGTGTGTTATAACAATGACCTTTCTATAAGGGGGTTATAATAGTTGGCAACAAGTATATTCGAACTCAAGCATGGGATAAAAATGCAACATTGCAACCGAAGTTATAATAGTTGGCGACAAGGATACTCAAACACAAGTGTGGGATAAAATTGCAACATTATAATTGGAGTTATAATAGTTGACGAGAAGGAACTTGAACTCAAGCACAGTATAACAAGGACCACATTATAACTGGGGTTATAATAGTGGGCAACCAGATTTTCATAACTCCTACGTGTGCAATTTCAATCATGTTGGTTTAGAAAAAAATTTTCCGCAGATATGGAGAAAATTTTGGCTTCAATAGTTGAAATTCAACAATAACAAAATACCCAACAGTTGCAAAAACAACGAGAGTAGTTGGAATTAGTTTTGAAAAAAAATGCTTCAATGTCTCTTATGCCAGACGCAGTGCAAAACAATGTATCAGAATTTGTATACAATCCTGATAACAAACTAACTTTTGCTACATATTTTCACAGACATGAAAAAATATTTAGTGGAATGCAATGGCTGGGAAGAAGATAATAAAACTAGATTGTTGTTAAGGAAAATAGCTTCAATAGAGTGCAAAAAGTACTGCAATTATATTTTACCGAGAAAACCAGGTAAAATAGGGTTTGAAGACATAGTACACATTCTGATGAAAATCTTTAGTGACAAGTGTTTTCTGTTTCATGCTCATTAGAGGTGCATGAATTTAAACAAAAATTAGGATGAATATTTAGTCATGTATGCAGGTACCATCAACAGAAAATATGAACAATTTAAACTAAAGGAAATTACTCCAGATATGTTCAAGGGATTAATTTTCATGCAAGGTCTAACAGTAGAAAAAGATCCTGAAGTACAAATGAAAATTTTAGCAAAGATTGAACATAATAATAAAGTAACACTACAGGAAATAGTGGACAATTGCCAAACAATGCCAAGTCTGAAATATGATTCTGAAAACTTCAGAATAAAAAAATGTGCATTGGTAAAAGCTAAGGAAAAATGCACAAAAAGGAATATAAAACCTTGTTTCAGATGTGTAAAATTACATCTTGGGAAAGACTGTCCATGGAAAAATGCAAAATGTTATAACTGTGGTAAAAAAGGACATATAAAATCTCACTGCAGAACTAAGCCAAGAAAAAATTTTTGATGGTAAAATGAAAGCTTTTGCTCATGCTTCATGTTCACTTCTGCAGCAGAGTGAAATTACATCCAGATGGAGAAAGAAGCTCTAGCAATCATTTACTATGAAAAAATTCCATAAATTTATTTATTGGGTCTGTACCGATCCTTCAGAGTCTCAAATTTATTTATGGAAGAAATTTCATGTTGCAATTAGACCATAAGCCGTTATTAGTGATATATGGTTCAAAGAAAGGTATACTACCCATACAGCTAGCAGATTACAGTGCTGGGGTACCATCTTGTTAAATTATAATTTTATGATGGCGTACCAACTGTCTAAAAAATTAGGACATGCAGATGGCTTATCTAGGTTAATATCTAAAAATGTGGAACCATTGGATGACATGGTCATAGCAGCACTAAAAGGCGAGATAGAAATCTGTGCATTGTAGTATAGGAATTACCAGTTACACTGGATGAAATTAAAGAAAAAAGCAGAAAAGGAAATAAAATAGTAAAGAATCAAGAATTGAATGTGTACTTGATATGTGATGGTGTTGTAATATATGTCTGTAATTGTAATACTGAGGGTATTGCAGAAATATATATTAAAGAATTTTCATCCTGGACATACTGGCATTTTAAGAATGAAATCTCTCATGAGAAGTTTTGTATATTGGAATGGAATGGACCAATATATCAAAAAACAGTAAAAGCATGGAGAAATTATGATGTAGCAGCAAAACTACCTATCACAAAAGTAGAACCTTGGCCAAAGACAGACATTCCATAGTCAAAATTGCATATATATTTTGCAGGTTATGGATGGAACATATCTTGTGGTAGCTGATAGTTTTATGAAATGGCCAGAAATTTACAAGTGCAAAAATTCTACATCCTCAGTGACAGTGAATTTCTTGCATGAACTGTTTGCAAGATATGGCATACCAGATACCATAATATCAGATAATGGAACACAATTCACTGGAAAAGAATTTCAACACTTTTGCAAGTTGTTCTCTATAGAACATATTATGACCCCACTGTATCACCCAAAGTCTAACAAACAAGCAGAATAGTCTGTGGGAATGTTGAAAAAAGCAAGTCTGGACAAATTAAATGAGGGGGCACTTCAAAATTTTTTTAGAGTGTACTGGTTAACATATAACCCCAACACATCATTATGCATGTTGCCGGCAGAATTAATATTTGCCAGAAGAGTAAAATTGGTGTTTGATAAGTTATTGTCAAGAAAAAAAATTCATGAAAGTTTAATAAAAACGACACAAATACTTTCAAGGTTGGCAATAAAGTATTCTTTAAAGCATACAAGTATAGAAAGGAAACATGTGAAGACGATATAAAAGCAACTAGAATTGGTGGTGAAAGGAAAAAAAATTCCAACATAAAAGGCACCAAAATCAGCTGAAGAGATTAACTGATGAAAGACCTGAAGAACTGGTTAAAATGCTGTACAACAGTTTTGTGCCAGTACCAAAACAAATTGTGGAATGAACAAGGACAAGTTCAAGTATTGGTTATTTATTTTATTTTTTATTTTTATTTTGTGTTAATTTAATTTAAATTATTTAATTATTACAAATATTAATTAGTTTGAATATTATGAATGGGGATTATTTTGAGAAATAAATATTTGTTGTGTAAAAGAAATGCTTTTCTTTTTTTTTTTTATAATTTTGCTACAGCCTTATTGGTTGATTTTGCTATGCATATACAGCTTGTGGTTTGTATTAATGTTTTTTTTTTTTTTTTTTTTGTTCCTCCAGATTCGAATTTGTGCTTTGAATGATTATGACTCCCCTGGAAGTGATGGACCTTCAGATAAGACCTCAGCCACTAAGGAGGCTCTGGTAAGTTTGCTTATCTTTTTTAGTCAGAAGTTGGAAGAGGTGTTTGTTATATTAGCTATTTATTTGGTAATGGTAATAGCAGTTTTCTTATGTAGAAACATTCAGTATTCATTGACCAAACAGCCAGTGCTAATCAAATTACACTTTTCTTCATCCTCTGGTCATCAAGCTGAGATCAAAGTGTAGTATCTGTTCTCATCTCTAATGGTAATGGTCATATTAGCTGTTTCATTATGTGGTAATATTTGGCATTCATTGACGGAACAGCTACTGAAGTTACACTTTTCTTCATTCCTTTGCCACTGGGCTGGGATCAAAGTGTAGTGTCTTCCTTTGAGTGGACAAACTACATTTTATCTCTCAGTTGTGTTTCTGTCTTTGGACATAATACAACAAATAAACAAGGGATGCCTGGTCCTGAGGATTCCAATCCTGTGGCAGCACCTCCTTCATTTCACCAAAGTGGGAAGGTCAGTGGAATATCAACACCAGGTTGCAGTAACTGAACAATTTTTGGCCTTGAGCATGTGCACATGCTTGGGCTCCTCATTTTAAATTGGTCTTGTGCCATATCCTGTCACCGTGAAGGAATGAGTAAATACCAAGTGTAGTATCTGTTCTTATCTCTTATTAGATGTTTCTTTATAAGGAAACGTTCAACATTCATTGACTGAACAGCCAATGCTACAATCAATTAAAATTTATAAAATCTTTCTCTTAAAACAATTTTTCAGAAAAATAATCTTCTTGAGTTCACTGGCTGTTATTGTTTCTTTCAGTATTGACGGAAGTTTCTTTCCTAACCATTTGTTTAAAGTTGAGAGGAATGTCAACAGCTTGATTATGTCATTTAGTGATTTTTTTTTTTTAAAACCTGTAAAGATTTCTCATTTTGTACTAATAAAATATTGGTAACCACATCTCATATAGCAATCTCTTATTACCAATATTTTATTAGTGCATAGAAACCTACTTAGACTATAATAGTTTATCACATATCACTTTTGTAGTATTGATCTGTTCTATAAATAATGAGAACAAATCCATTATTTCTGTCTTCATCTGTCATACACAAGTGATAATAGTCATTATAATTAGGTATTGAAATAGTATGAAAAACACTTATCAGCAACAGTCAATAGACATAAGTAATTGCACATAAAAACTAAAAATTAAAAATAAACTTTTATAAGACACAACGTAACTTTATGTATGTATCAATAATGTAAGCCTGTCTCATGCCTTGATAATGAGATATTCTGTTCTTATATTAACATGAAAGGTAATTTCAATTAAATACTTGATACTAGTTAATCCTCTGTTAAACACTCAATAAAATGTTTTTACTTCATCCATTAGCATTCAACACACCTCATAAATGTCAGCACTCAATGTTCAACCTGCTGTAACCCACTCCATATATACTCTGCCATAATATATACCATCATCACAAATAACGCAGGTAGTCATACAAACAGGCACAGTTTGACCACAGTCAGACTTTGAGAACCGATATTTACAGGGTTGGGTTTGAGCGTGCTGAATGCTAAAGTGTTAAAATTGTCTGAAAGCTGGCAGATGATAGGTTAACAGATCAATGCAGACTAATAGCTTTGAATCTATTAAATGGGTGAATTGAGAATTTTCTGCATTTTAACCCTTTAGCATTCAACGTGCCCAAATCGACCCCCATAAATATGAACTCTCAATATTCAACTCGCTGTAATTTACCCCATGTATACTCCGCCATAATATATGATGACAACGTCACAAATAATGCAGGAAGTCATGCAAACAGTGAGACTTTGACCATAAAAAGTGAGACTTTGAGAGCCAATATTTACAGGGTGAATTTTCATGATTAGTTAAGTAGCTTTCTGAATATCTCTGTCAAGGAGTTTCTGCTTTTAGTCATATTTGTGTGGATTACAAGCAGTTTTATTTGTTTACAGAAAATAAAATAAAAACTAATTTATAAATTCATTCTTAATCTTGGCTTTTTAACTTGTCTGACACAAGTTAAGAAAATGAAGAAATAGCTAGCAATCTAATTGACACATGTGAATTATTAATTTTGTGATCTGTTTGCCTCTTTCTGATTTTAAATATTGTTTTTCCTGTAGGAGGCTGAGGCTTATTCAATCTACAACAGCGCCCTAAGTCTTCAAATTGAAGGCGATGTGGATCAAGCGGAAGAGATGTTTGAGGAGTTGCTAGATCATGACTTCTTACAAGAGGTTGGTAATAAGTTTTATTATCATGAATATTGGATGTAGAAAGTGAAATCTTCATGTCTGTAAAGAGGGGGAGAGATAAAGTATAGAGTACTGAACTGTTATGTAATGTCTGATCTCCTGTATGACAGTGAATATGAAACAATCACAGATGGTGAAGAAATTTGAAGTGATAAAGATGTGCTTCTGCTGATCAATGTTAATTATACCAGGGACACATTATGTGAGAAATAAGAAAGTTTTAAGAAATAGAATTTTTTTTTTTTGCAACACACTGACAAATGTTCATGAAATCCTT
The DNA here is from genome assembly GCA_903632075.3 of Acanthosepion pharaonis. Taxonomy (NCBI): domain Eukaryota; kingdom Metazoa; phylum Mollusca; class Cephalopoda; order Sepiida; family Sepiidae; genus Acanthosepion; species Acanthosepion pharaonis. Next base: position 362,575 of record CAHIKZ030001097.1, on the reverse strand, counting down.
ACAGCATTTAATATTGTTGAAATTATTGCTATTCTTTGTTGAGATTTTACAAACTCTGTTTTGTTCAATTTCATAAACCAATTGATGAAATTTGAATAAAATGATGTGTTTGGAAAAATACTTTGACAACAACCTTACTTTGTGGTTTAATAATTTCTTTAATTTAATTTAATTTTATAGCACTTCATGGTAAGCAATATTTTTTAACAAAATTTCTTTTTTTCCTTTTTAACAGTGAAGAGTAAATTCTTAAGATTTCTTACTCTTGAGCATGCAACATACAACTGGTTATGTGTAAATATTTCTTTCTGGGGCCAAATTCCATCTTTTTGAAGCATTTGGCCTTGTGGATTTTTAATAGTTCTCGCAAATGGAGGGCGAACCGGAAACTGGATTCTTGTATATAAAAACTTAAAGGAAAGATATGCAAAAAACAATATTACATTTTTATTAAATAAGTATTTGTTATTTTAATTTTTTCAAAAAAATTTATGAAAATTTATTGTACTAAGCTATGCACCTAGTTAAACCAACTGTACTTGTCTGTTTGCACTTCTCAAAATTTGGTTTTGATCAGTCAATGTATGGCTATTTTAGAGGGTGGGTGGGTTGGAATAACAACTATAATGGAACGTAATGGAATAACAACTACAAAGATAGTGTTAATAACAATCACAAACAGACCTTTTTAGGACATAAAATGAGGAAAGAAATTCTTGGAGAATTTAACACTTATACTACATAGCAAAGGTAAGAGAAGCAGGGAAAAGCAATTTGTTTGATAAGTTTGAGCAAATGGATGATGCAACATGTACTGCAGAGACAAAGAGTGATAGTAAAGAAACATGAAAGAAAGCTGTGAAGAGCCATAATAACTCATGTTCTTATTTGTTTGAATTGTTACTGTTGTAGTAAAGAAAAGACTGTCAACTGATAGTAGCAATTGCAATAGATTTCTTCTGTTTCTCGACCGCAACACTTGTAGCCAAATCGCAGTTCAAATGATAGTCTGACGTAACAGTCCAACAAACAACGTAAAAATGACAAAATGGGGTCACATGTCCAACCTTCACTTCTCACTAGCAAAAACGCGTGTTCGTTCCACCAAGCTCAAAAAAATCTTCTCCTTTTATCAGCGAAAAACAACAGCTTCTGTTCACCAAGAGAATTTTCTGATTGGTTACGCCATTCAGGGGAGGGAAGAACATTAGCATACCTTCTAGTCATTGATGTAGATTTTTGCTAACTACTTTTTGGTAATTTTTCTTTGGCAGATTGCACACAAAACACAAACTTTTTTCGGGGTAACTGATTATCTCTTTCACTACACTCCCCCCTGTCACATAAGTGACACTCATGGGTGGGCATCTTTATTCTTAAGCTTCTCCGGAGTGGGGCAACTGTTGGAGGAGATTGTGTATGTTCTGAGGATTCTTCTGGTCTGACAACCTCACACACAGAGTCTTCGCCATCTGAAGAGATGCTAGCCCTACTAATTATTCGTTCACTTTCTGAGCACTCACTGCTAGTGTCACTTGTTGAAGTATCTGTACCTACATAGCGACACAAGTCTTTTATGTGTCTTGGTATTCAATCAACCAGCACAGAGTGCGAGTTACTTACTCCAATGACATGCCCCACCCAGTACCGAGTTGTACACTGGCTATGTGGAGCTTTTACCCACACGCGATTGCCCAAGTCATACGGCGCACGTTCTTTTATCCGTTCAGTTGAACACGTCGCGTCAATGCCTTGCAGCCGGACTTTGTACCGATAAATCATGTTGGCTGGCGCAGTTGAGGGTGATACATTATTGTCTCTCGGAGTAATGTTGTACCAATACACTGCCTCCATTATAGAACATTGCTTCCTAGCAGCGATTATATATTTTTTTTTTTTTTTATGCTCCGATGACATCGCTCGATTATGCCATTTCCTGATGGGACATATGCGCAGCGAAATCTGAGGTGTACTTCCCATGAATCCCAAAAATCTTTGAATAGTCCACTGTGGAATGCAGTGTTGTCAGTGAGGATTTCCGACGCAGACGTCGCCAAATAGTGAACCAGGTTGGGCCACAGTCAATCAGGGTTAAATAGTGATGTCCGTTATAATGGGTGATGTCAATTCCAACCTGGTGCCACACCTTGCTCACACTCACTTGTACTTTTGGCCATTGCACAGGTGCTGGATCGATGGACTGACATTCCTTGCATTCCCTGATCACTGCCCTGACAGCAGCTTTGGATATGGAGGGATCAATCTGCCTCACGAAATATAGGGTCCGTTTTACACCAGGATGTCCGCTTTGGCAATGCACAGATTTTAGTAAATTTGAGTTACGGTTGCTTGCTGATGTTACACAGACATGTCCTACCGGCTCTACCTCTTTCTTAATAGTCAAGCTATCTTTGGGGTACCCTTGTTAAAGTATCGGCCTTGTTCTGATGTGATCTGACCAGCTGTATATCTACAGATAAGTGGTATTCACTTACCAACTTTCCCAGTGTGTCTAGCCACCTTTGAATGAGCATCTTGCTCACAGCCTTTGTACGTATCCTGGCCTTCCCCGTAAGAGTGCCTGCTATCCACTTATACATGCATGCGGAATCTGTGAATAAATGCAACACCTTCACATTCCACTGAAGGGCCGCGGTTACTCCCCTGATAACGGCGTCTAATTCCAACAGGTTGATATGTTGTGTATCCTTCTCGGGACGCAACCAACACGCATCTTCCATGACAGTTTCACCTACTTCAAGAGACACTCCTGTTGCAAGGGAGCTCGCGTCGACCCAGACGTTAAATTCACATCCGTCAATGCACCATTTACCACGTACGGGGTCGTCTTGACGTACCCTGGTAATGACTTCCACTATCATGTGTCTAAGGGGAGCACCATTTGTCGTGTCATCCCAGCCAGAAGTGACAGCAGTCACCCTACATTTAATAAATGCAGTTGCAATGTGGATCAACTGGCCTACGGGAAAATGTCCCACCAGCTTTCCACATAACAAAAACACGCTGTGTCGTGTCATGTGTCTCGGAATGTCCGGGAGCTTGCTTCCATGTTTCCAGTAAAGCATGTTGTGCTCATCCCCAGACCTGCAAGCCAAGCACACAAGCACCATCCTCTAGTCGTTCTGGGTTCTTACATTCGAGCCCAAAGTAGGCAAGATGCTTTCTCACCTGTGCAGCGGGCACTAAGGTTTTGTTGATGTAGATGTCGTCAATGTAAGCTGACGTCGCTTGACGAATTGTCTCATCCTGGGATAGCATAGCATCCATGATGGCTTTCATGATGGCCAGCGCTACATTGAGTCTGAATCCCATTTGGGTTAAGCAGTATCTCCTCCCATTAAGGATCACCGTCTGAAATGGCCACAGTGACCGGTGGACGCGTACGCAAGTAGGCCTTTGAAGGTCAATCACAGAGACATTGGATCCTTCGCCGCCATTCTCTCAATTTTGTGCACACACATCAGCATGAGCCGTGTATGTGTCTACATGTTTGCTCAGTTCTCTATAATCTAGTACAGGGCGCACCTTTCCCTTGTTCTTTTGTACCATGGCCATCAACGGGATGAGGCCTCTTGGAGGACCAAGATCTTCTTCAGGATACGGAGTCAGCCATCCATTGACCAACCACACCTGCAATTCGCGCTGGTATTCTTCCTCTGACACTCAGTTCTGGAGCTTTTCTGGTGGGTTAATTTCTGACCATTTCCAAAATGCTGTCCATGTCTTTGTCTTTTGGTTGAACTCTGCGCTAAAGTCAGGCTTGTTGATCTTCAAAGTAGCACAGATGGGCGGATCAGAAAACTTGACCTCGCCTGCCTCTGTAATGTGTATGTCGCCCAGCTCCTTAATAATGTCCATCCCAAGGAGCAGATCAAGACCTAATAACACACTGTCCACAACCAACACACTAATTATGACGGGGTCACCATCGTTGATACTGAGTTTGATGTTTTCAACTCCCCGGCTTCTGAGAGCCTTTCCATTGGCCGTTAGTACGTCCATCTTTTGTCTGCTCCACTGTCGACAAATCGAACCCTTCGTGAGTGACCGAGAGCAGCCCGAATCTACTAAAGCGGTACATGTTATTCCATTGATGTGCACCTTAATCACAGGGAGCGCCTCTTTCATGCTCGGTGCGGGGAAGAAACCGGCGCTGACGTTGCGTCCTCCATTTCATTTCCCAGACACTTTGACGCAATATGACCTACTTTATGACATTGGAAACATCGTAGATCGAGACATGCCTTTCACGCCGACCCACTGCGCATTTCTTTGCGTTGATAGCGGCAGTCTTTGTCAAAATTATTCGGCCCAGAGCACCGATAGCAGGTGACATCGCCATGGCGACAGATGGCTGGGGTCGGATCCTCTTTGACTTCAATTGGTTGAACGAGTGCAGCCACTGGTTCATCAGCCTCTTTTTTGTCGATCATGATAGCACGGGCTCTGGTCAACAATTGATTGAGCGTCGTGTCTTCCATTCTGGATGATGCGCGGAGTATCTGCTTAACATTATTAGGCAATCCAGACACGAAGGCACATGTCATCCATTCTTCAGGAAGCGGTGCGATTGGAACGGCGAGCTTCTTTAATACTGCCAAATATACGTCTTGACAGGTTGCAGACGCAGCGCCTGGAATTGGTCGTAGGCCACGAACCAGTCAGTTCCAAACGTGGTTAGTAGAGCGTGCTTTATTTGTTTGATGTCACTTTTCTGTTCTTTGCTCAGCTGCCTATATACAGCAAGGGCACCGCCTTTCAATCGCAGTGGAAGAATCCGTTCAATCTTCATGATCTCGCATGATTCGCAGACCAGTTTCACATTTTCAATCCATTCAACCACAGACTGTCCACTCGTATCACCACTGAATTCGGGGATCAGTTTTATGTCGAACGGTCTTTCCGCCATCTTGCTGGAGACAAAGTAAATGCTGAAATAGCTTGTAGTAAAGAAAAGACTGTCAACTGATAGTAGCAACTGCAATAGATTTCTTCTGTTTCTCGACCACAACACTTGTAGCCAAATTGCAGTTCAAACAATAGTCCGACGTAACAGTCCAACAAACAACGTAGAAACGACAAAATGGGATCACACGTCCAACCTTCACTTCTCACCAGCAAAAAAACGTGTTCGTTCCACCAAACTCAAAAAAAATCTTTTCCTTTTATAAGCAGAAAACAACGACTTCTATTTACCGAGAGAATTTTCTGATTGGTCACGCCATTCAGGGGAGGGAAGAACATTAGCATAGCTTCTAGTCATTGATGTAGATTTTTGCTAACTACTTTTTTTGGGGGGTAACTTATTATCTCTTTCACTACAGTTACTGTACTAGAATGATCTTTTACATGAATGAGGGGATGCTACATTGTGTATTATTATTTATGTATACAAAGTGCGATGGGTAAATTGTCGCCATTTTATATTTTTAATTTTGTGTATGCATATTGTTTGTTTATGATTTTTTTTTAACTGCACAGTTTAATAGGGTCAGTTGGGCACCATCTCTGAGAAAGATGATGCAATTTACTTGGAAATGGCAAGCTGTACTGTTTGGTATTGGCATCGAAAGTTCCAATATGAACATTTCAGTGTGTTCAGGTGTCAATCTGAGGACAGTGCAGAGGATTTGGATGAGTCTCTTGGTGATTATGAAGGTATGGCAACTCGAAAAAACTTACTTTGATTGTTATAAGAACAGAACTGAATTTGTTGATGAGGGCCACAGACTCAACACAGAGGCCTACATCAAGTGCCACGAGGAGGTAGTGCTGCCCTGGGTCAAGAAGGTTGCTGATGGAAGACCCTCTGTCTGGCAATAAGACTCTGCACTGTACTACACTAGCAGGAGAAGCAACTTATGGCTGTCAGACAATTTCTATGACCAGATAACCCCTTACATCTGGCCACCTAACTTCCCAGACTGCAACCCCCTTGATTATTATGTGTCATGCACAGTTAAGTGAGAGACCAAGAAAACTCCTTGTAAGACCAAAAATTAAGGCAAAGATTATGGCAGCATTGACCAAGTTAAACAAGGAGACCATCCAGAAGAGTTGCAGGAGATTCCATAGTTGTCTAGAGGCTGTGGTTGAATTACAATTTTATTGAATAGATTTACTCATTAGTATTTCAAGATATTTTTGTATAATTTTGGTAAATCTATCTGTTAAAATGAGATGTCAGTGTTATTTTCATTTTAGTGTAATTTAGACGAAAATTTATCCATCGCACCCTGTATTTTATATACAAGGAAGTGCTGAAAAGTTATTGGCCCAATCCACTTGACAAAATCTGACTAAACATTATTATTATTTAAGGGGTTGGTCAGGACAAGAACTTGTTAGTACCCTACTGTGTGTGTCTGTGTAAAAATTCAGATATGAATAAATGTATCTGCAACAACATTAATAAAAGAAATGATAAGAAGAAAACTTTTTAAATATTAATTGAGGTTTATATTTTAGTGTGTAGACAAGGAAGTTTGGGAAACACTTCTTAGACAATATAAATTTTCTTTCTTATAACATCAATTTTAAATTCAATTGTATAGCTTTATTGTTCTAAATAACATTTTTCAGTAATTTTTTATGTGTTTATTTTTTTAAGCAAATAAACATAATTTTTATAATGCGTTTAATGTGTCTTTTTTTCTTTAGGCTACTAAATTAGTAGAAGAAGAAGAATGTGATAATCCTGGTCAGCCTGGACTGCAGCTTCTGTATTCCACGTATAAAAATCTGGCTTCGATGGCTTACAAAAAAGAAGACATCCACAGAGCCATTCAGTTCTACTTAAAGGTAAACTTGTTACATTTGCTTATTTGTATGCAGTAAAAAGACAAATGAAATTTAGCCAATATCATACAAATTAAATACTTTTTCAAAAACTTAGAATAAAATCTTTTTTCTAAATGGTAAAAATATTTACATAAAATAAACCTTCAGATTGAATATGAGTGAAACAAATGAAAAGGAACTTGTTTTGGGCTTTTTGACTGAAATCAATGTTCAAATTATATCTTTGTCACTTGTGGGATTTGATCATATTTGTTTGTAAACAGTCTTTGAGAAAAGAAAATAATGCAAGCAGAAATTCAAAAGTCATACTCATCTCCTGTGCAGTAAAAAGCCAACTTTCAATCTGATAATTTTCTGTGTATTTTATAATCTTTTATTAAGGATAGAAAAGAAACAACAGCAAATTATCAAACTTTACTGTTTTTCTTCTCTTCCATTTAGCTTTTCAAAAGGTGACAAAAAGACAGTTTTGTTTGCAATATAATTTTATCACCTAACAAAATGCTTTATGATAATCTATATAATTAATTCTGCTTTTCATGTCGCTTTAGCATATAAGCAAACATGGCTCTCAACAGTATTATTTATTTTTTTAATAATTTTTATTTTTTAATATCTTCATTACAAATATTTAAAAAAAATGAATATCTTAAACTCTTCATTCTATGGTAAAATAGAAAGACAGACTAGGTCCTATAACCTTGGTGGGTAACCAGTCTAGGAGAAGGAAATTCTGAATTCAAACCACCTGCTACCTTGTAAGTCCTGACTCTAAGCAAAAGCTTGAAGGTGATAACAAATCCACCTCTGAGAAGAGGGACTGGATAACCTCAACATCCCTGGTGCAAAACGAACCAGCAAGCCATTCAACTATTCTGCCTTGATTGTCACCATGAACCACAATTGAATTTGTAGTTTGTTCTCTTAGACTGGTTGCCAGTCATGGCTAGAGAGACCAGTCTACTTAACTTTTTAACTCATAGCTTGAATGCATTTTCCAATTATATTTGTACAAAACTGAGTTATGAACTTGACTGGAATTTTAACACAGTTCACTGATTTCTTGTTCTGAGCTGCTAACCATTAAACTACCTGAACCATCCTATTTAATATTTTATAAATCAAATATTGATTATGCAATAGATTGGTTATAGATTGTATTGTTGTGTGTTTTAGGCTGTGATGATTGATGAAACTGAGGTAACTGTTTGGTATAAAATAGGAATGATAGCCCTGGAGATACACAATTATCAATTGGCATCATATGCCTTCCAACAGGTCAGTAATCATTTATTCTTCTTACACTTTTATTGACTTAACTTTGTTGTCCATAGTGACAAAGGAAAGAATACATTGTATTGTTTTTGTCAACAAGACTATATAAACATTGTATTTAGTGGATACGCATGTTTGAGTAGATAGCTCTGTTTTTGTCTATCGGCCTAGAGATCAAAAATTTTAATTGTAGATTGAGTAGCTAAATAGAATGGCAGAACTGCCCAACAAACAGAATCGACAAAGCTTGCAATAAACAATTACAAGAAAAAAAAAGAACAAGGCAAAATAAAATAATATAAAGCAAGCAAACAACATATTCAAGGCAAATTAACAGTAATAAGGCAAAGCAACAGTAATAAGGCAAAGCAACAGTAATATGGCAAAAAGAATACAAACTAAGAATTGGGGTTGACACATGAGTGATTTTGGATAAGCGAATGTAGCATTTTTACTTCAGGACCAGACAGACTGGGACTGAGTTTTTGTGTGCTTCTGCCTATAAATTGGGGAGGGGAAAGCATTTTGCAGTCATTCCCATTGGGATTGAAATGAACATTAATGAAGAAAATTTGCCTTCTAGCAGAAATTGAACCTGTATTCTGTTTTTAATCAGGGCAACTACTTTCAGTGTGCTTTATCGTTAAGCCATGAGAAGCCATTAGAGCAAAGCAAAGTTCCAATTACCCTACTTAAGAAATGCAGATCTTTCATAGGGACCTCTTAAGTAGGGTAATTGAGCTTTGTTTTGCTGTAATGGCTTCTTGTAGCTCAATGGTAAAGCTCACTCAGCTTGAAAGTGATTTCCCTGATGAAAATGATAATGTAGCTTCAGCTTCTGCTGGGAGGTATATTTTCTTTATTGACATGACCTCTTGGTCAGTAGACATTAATACTAATAAGAAATAATGTTGGATTAAAAACTTAATTACTTAAAATGTACCCAGACCTAGTAAGAATATAGACTCAAGTCTCCAAACATGGTTGGATATGTTAATAACCCAAAGTGAGGTACATGAGTTACAAATGGAATCACTTTCAGAAAGTGGAATCAGGAAGTTTATTCTTTCAAAATCTAAATATGCAACTCATGGCTTAGGCAATTTTTTTTTGTTAGTACAACATGACAGGCAATATGTTTAATAAGAAAACAATCAAACATCACCATTCCTGAAGAAGTGTTTCGGAATAAAGATGTAAAGAAAAGAAAAATGTGACAATCAATCATAAAATTTTTCATAATCATAAAGATTAAAAGTTAATGTATTCACTTGTCTAAAGGGTTTATCTTTTTCATTGTATAAACAGAAGTTTTGGAATAAAGAAGGAACACTTGTCAGTTGTACACAATAAAAAATATGGATAAAGCTTCGCTTAAATTTGAAAAAAAAAAAACTGTAACCTTTTGTATCTGTTGTGTTGGAAACCTACCACCCCTCTTGAAGATGAACTTGTCTGTGAACAAAGACTTTAAATAGTGGCATGTCAGTTGACATGGAAAAAAACAGATAGACAGAGAAGTTCTTAGCTGAGCTAGTTATTGACTACTCAGGCGATTTCTGTACCTTTTTACCAACCTATTAAAACCCTTTTTTATTGTTACATGTTATTTGGCGTTTGTCTCTACTAACCCTAAATCAACATCATAACAGTATCCTAATTACTTTTATTAATTAATTTGTTTATTTATTATATATATATATATATATATATATATATATATATATACATGCACATAGACACACACACACACACACACACCCACACACATATATATGTACACACACACTTACCAGCAGGTTGTAAATTGGACTGAAATTAATTTTGTAATCTTTTTATGTTTCTTTAGCATTATTGTATTTTTTATACTTTTCCTGTTTATTTACGTTTGATACCATTTGTATCATCTCTCTACACATTATTTTCTTTCTTATTTTTTTATGTGCATCAGGTTTAAGCCAAACACAGCATACTACAGTACAATTAGTTTAATATTTGCTAAACATACAAAAAAAAACAAAATACAGCTATAAAAAACATAAAACATTTCAGTTGTAAAACATACCAAAATACATATAAATACAAAACATCTTATTAGCTGCTGGTGCTTGGTTGTGGTTTGTCGGTGTTGTCAGCTGGAGCAGGGCTTGGGGTAGCTATTGTGGCCAGATACGCCAATTTGTGGCCGTGATCAAAGTTGACCAGTTGCATGGCAACAGATAGACCTTGTTGGTTCTTTTTACACAAAATTGTTTGGATGAATACTTGTTGCTTAAATATTCATATATATATATATATATATATATACACACACACAGAAACAAACAAGGGGCCATTATAAATTTAACATTTTGCTATTTATAATTTTGGAAATAGAATAATGTGGTGCTGTTCAATTTTTAAATTCTATGTTTTTTAATATTTCATTTCAGTGATGTGTAATTATCAATATACTTGTATTATTTCAAGCTATTCTCATCTTGGTTGATATAGATGTTATAGACACAACACAATGTTCTTCCTCTGGTCATCATGTTGTTTCATTGATTGGGTAGACATTAGTTTTTCATTTTATGGCATTAGGATGTATGTATATTTCACTTTTGGTGTAGCTTACAGCCACATTACATTGAAACAACAGTTACCATACAATCACTGAAGTTAAGCAATGGTGAGCCTGGTCAGTACCTAGATGGGTGATTGCTTGGTGTTGTAAGCTTGGACGTGTGGCCGATGTAATGGATAATGGCTTGAAATTGTTAATTGGAGAGCCGAGTTCCAATTCCTGTTGGGTTTATTATATTCATTTATGTGCAAAAACCTTTGGGAAAGTTATGAATCCACTGGTGTTCTCACCTCTGTTTAGATCCTTTCTAGCATGGAAAGTTTTATATCCCAGTAAAATATCAGCAAAAAATGAATAGCTAGCCCTGATTCACTCCAGAATATGTTACAGCCATAGCTCACCTTAACCACTACAATATATATCACAGGTAATTGTGAAAGTTCCTGAATTCAGAACTGCCCATAATCATTGCAAGAAAATTCTATGCACAAGCAGTTCAAGCAGACCAATCCAAGTTTGAAAGCAAAAGACTTGGATCCTGTGAGTTTTGGAAAATCTCTAACAAAATTCTCAATAGAGGTAAATAAATCATAACTGGTCCTGTAGTTATCTCATCCTTGTTACATATGGTAAAGCTCTTTGCAAAGATTTTTGACTCTAACTCCATATTAGATAACAAGTGCCACTCTCTTCCCGACTTTATCAAAAATCAGTCTGTTACAATGAACAAGGAGGTCCCATTGCTTTTAATGCTTGTTGGAACTTAAGCTCATCCCAGACCTCACGTGGAACTTGTATATATGATCCATCACTAAAGATGTTGGAAAAATGGTCAACTCCCTGTACCACTCGTGTATGTACCTGACTCCTCCTACTATGCTCTACCTTTACAAGAGCCAGATCAGGCCAAAAATCAAGAACTGCTGCCATATCTGGGTTGGAGTTGTCCAATCTTCACTTTCCAGTCTTGAGAGAGTCCAAAAGTGTCTATGTGGCTTTGTGAGTGATGAATTGTTTTCCACCTTACAAACCCAGATAAAGTGTTGCAAGTCTCTTGCTATTTCCATAGAAAGTGTTCAGATGAGCTACATTCCTTAGTTTCCTCAACTATAAGCCTCCCTGCTAAGACCCACCACGCCCTGTACATTGAGGCAAACTACTCTCATTTCCTTTGTATTCCTTTAGTAAGAAGCAAGTTGCATTCTTTTTCTCTAAGAACTGTTGTTTCGTGAAACAGAATCCCAAAAGGATGCTTTTCCAAACTACTACAATCTTACTTTCTTCAAGTCTAGGGTTAACTGTTATCTGTCACACATATTTGTACAAACTGCACACCTTACTCTTACGACTTACACAACTGACTTCAGTAACCCTATACCTTTGGTGGCCCTTGTATATGGTGAACTTTATTAAAATAAATTACACATAGAATTTAAAAATCAGAACAACTCTGCATTATTTCACTTCAAAATTTCTGATGCAACTAAATAGCAAATTGTTAAATTTACAAAGGTTTTCCTACTTGTCACTTATTTAATCATTCTGTTGGATTTAATCCATAATTTCAACAATTAATAAATATATAAAATATAATTTTATTCTTTTTCAGGGTCTCAAATGCAACAAAAACCACTGGCCGTGCCTTGACCATGTAATCACAGCACTTTATGTGCTTAATGACTACTGGAGTATGTTATCATTTCAACTTTATTTACTTGTTTAATAATTGGTCTATTTTATTTATTAATTTCTAATATTTAAATATTAGTTAAATCAGTGCATAATTTTTATTGTATTATTCTTGAATGTTTGACGACCATAGTGATTGAAATTAAAGACGCACCAAATATTCAAATTGAGGAAAATCAGCTTTACTTGTATCGTTATAAATGTGTTGCTTTTTGTTTGTTTCAAAAGAGAAATGCTAAAAATTTTATATTAACTTTAAGCTAAGCTAAATGTTGTTGTTTCAGTAGCTGAAAATAATATTTTAAGTCAAGCTGTTCAAATTGATTTTGAATATAGCTGCATTTTTATATAACTTTTGACAAATCTAATCATATTCAATAAAACATGATTGACTGTATTTAATCATCATCATCATTAGTCCTATGACTGGGTGTGGTCATAAGGTTGTTGCTGCACAGCCAAAAACCTGACCAGGTCCCTGTAAAATAAGATGCCTAATCTTCAAACAATTTTTCCTTCCTGTCAAATTGTAAAAACTTTGTATGTTAATGCAGACAGTGATTAGAGCTAAGTGAGCAAGTAGTGGTACAGTCAGTGGGTAACAATTATAAAAGCCAATAATTGTTTAAAATAGAGTTAGTGCTAAAATACAACCATTAGTATTAAAATTTTTCCGTCTTTTTGTATTTACAGTGTCACTTATTATGTAATCATTAGAGTAAATGAAACTTTTGACATTAGATTAATAAATTCTATCCATGATATCATGGGTTGTGTAGCTTGTTTAATAAATGCAATTTACTTTTAACTTAACTTTCTGGAATAACCCACATAAAAAATGCCGGTAACTAAACTTTCTTTCGTACGACTATACATACCAATATGCATTGATTCCATTCTGAAATTGAGAACTCTTTAATCATATGCATACAAACTACTTTGTGTCATGTCCCTTCAGGATATGGACAATCATAGCTATCGACAGCTTCCTGTTCTTTGTACTTCATTGTCATTTTGCTATCCCTGTTCTGCTAACCATTTACACAGGCTTACTTTCCACTCTCCTTCTTTCCTTCAATATTCACCAAGAATTATGTGCCCTAAAAATTTTAACTATCTTTCTGATTCTAAGTATAAATATCTCTTTTGTTCTCATTTTTGTTACTCACATGTTCAGTCCATAGTATTCTCAGTATCCTTCTTTAGAGCTACATTTCTGTTGCCTCAGAAACACAAAACCCAATAGCCTATTAGTTAGAGCCAAGAAGTATGAAATTTTAGTAGCTTATATATCATTTGCTGATGTATTTTTATCATGAGACATCAGGTTCTCACATTTCATTTTATTTGTTTCTGCTTTCAACATCTGTACGTGATTACATCTTATAGAATAAGCAGGCATGGTTAAGCAGAATGGACAAAAGGAAGAAGGAAAAAGAACAGGGCAAAATAATACAAGACAAAACAATATATAAAGCAAGTCAAAAACAAAACAACTAATGTAATGCAATACAAACACATTGGCAGATCAGCTTGAGAAATGGACAATTTGTGCTTCTAATAAAATTGATTCTTTCCTGACCAATTTGGTTTTAGAGGAATGAAGAGAGATAGAAAGAATTTTATTGAATCTTTTGAGGAAGCAGGCATAGTTAAGTGGAACTTACAAAATTCTCAGTAACAATAAAAAGATGAAGAAGAAGATGGGCAAAATAAAAAAGAGACAAAACAACATAATGAAAGGTAAAGCAAAGCAACTATAAGACGGTAACAAAGTAAAAAATCTTACAAAATAGAAATAGTGTTCATGTGCAAAAGGGTTCTAGTCAAGTGGTGATAGCCTTCTGACTACATGGCAGGAAATAAAAAGAAAATATGCTGATAAGACCAAGAATTGTTCATTTTTATTGACAAGGAAGAAATCTTAGTATGCATCTGTATTTGTCAATAAATTTGAGAAGGGTATGTTTTTAGCTCTCATTCCCTGAGATTGTCCCCTTTTTGTTTAGCTTAATTCACAATCCCTTCCCCTATCAGGTGACAGTTTTTTTTTTTTTTTGTTTTTTTTTTTTCATTTCTCTGGCAGGTGTGAGATGCATTTTTGTTGTTTCGTTTCACAAGTAGTACAAGACCGCATGTTTTCTGCCCAGTTAACAGACTTTTCTACCATGGTTAATTTTGTTGGGGGATCACAAATACTAACAAAATTTCGTTTTGTTTTGTACATAATTTATGTCATTGTAAATAATCATTGGGAAATTCTTTAAATTTTATTTAGCATGTAACTTAAGGTTACATCTAGCCATTTCAGCTTTAAAATGATGAGACCTAGCCGCCAATCTAGTACTGCCTGCATTTAAATTCATGAAGTCTCGGTACCTTAGAGGAAAGTAATATTTATTTTGACACAAGGCCAAAAAGGAAGACTGGTCTTTTGTCTTATAATTAAACTTAGCTAGCCACAATTAGTGACCCAAACATACCACAGTATTCCTTATCATTCTTACTACATCCACCATAATACCTCAGAATCCCTATGAAGTCCTAACTAGCCCACATATATACAATTTTTTGTCTGGTGGGGGTGATAAAAAACAATTTAAAAATCTAACCCCAATGTGTATTTAGAATATATGGTAAAATTATTATACACATACCATAGAGGAAAGTTCATCAAAACAATTACCATGAAAGTATTTACAGAAAAGGTACAGGGAAGCTATGTTATAGTGGTGGGAAAGTGACTGAAGCTGAGATGCCAAGTCAGAACCAATAACATTGCAGATTCTTTGTATTTTATCAAGAATCTCTAAATATATAGCAGAAGCACAAGAGCAGATGTGGCAGCAATATTCAAAGCATGGATGCTGTGCATGCTTATTAATATAGACAATGCAATAAACAGATTACTTAAGTTGGAGTTATTGTTCTTTTATTATATTCAAAAGGAATAGATGGTTGTTTGTCTGCTGTGGGATCTATCACTAAAGGCAGCCTGGTTGGATCTGCCTTCATGGATGAAATCAGCTTTGTCTTTATAGTCAGTCAACAGGTCAGAAATGGCTGCTGTGAAAACTGCATGGGTCTTTTTCTGATTGGTCAGAAAAGATGTTTTATGACATTGATATTTTTGAATGTTATTTCAGAAGTGGGTACGCAGAGTTAGACGAAATTAAGGTCTTTTTGTTATATTAGCTCTGAATGTCAAAGTGAGCACTTCTGTTTAAGTTAAAGAGCTGAAGTTCTGACAGGGTACGGCAAGTTCAAAATTCCCTGAGAATGTTATTAAAATCAACAAATACCTGAAGAAGGTCAGAGAGTACAATAGTTGAAAATAATATGATAATAGCAACAAAGATGAGGACAATAACCTGAATGTAAATAATGATAACTCCTCAAACCAGAAAAGCAGACAGAAAGATGATAATAGCAACAAAGATGAGGACAATAGCCTGAATGTAAATAATAACTCCTTATCCCAGAAATTCAGATAGAAATTAAATGTTTAAAAAAAATTTATTTTTAAAAAGAGTGACAACAATGCAAAAAGTGCTTTTTGAAAATATGTAACTGAAAAAAAAAATTGATGTATTTTCAAGTTGAAAATAGTTATTTTTATATTTTCAATTTGATTCTATTTATTACTGTCAGGTTTTAATCCTCTTAGAAATAATACAAATTCATTTTTTGTTTACATAATCTTAATGTCTCTATTAATGCAAAATAAACATATGTCCTGATACCATGTCATGAAAAGTAAAAGATATGGTTTTTATATTTTTATTTGTTTAATCATTATCATGATATTAATTATAAGAAAGCCTTTTCTGTTAAAATGTGAATATTTTGCTTCATGATTTGTTTAAGCTCAGTCCATTGTCACTGATTATTTTTCATTAAGTGATGGTCAATGTATAAATTGTTATTATTAGCATGCCTCAAGTTTATTGCCAAGGCTCTTCAAAAAGATGCTGAATATATGAAAGCCATTGCATTCCGTGATCAAATATTTTCTGAACAACCCTCATTAGAAGTGGATTCAGCTCCTTTTTTCCAAGCTTGGTAAGTTTCTCTTTTTCTTTCTTTTTCTTCCTCTCTCCCTATCTTTCTTTTTTTTTTCTTAATCCCTTGCTCCTTATCTTTCTTGCTTGTTTTTTCTCCCTTCCTCCCTATCTTTCTTTCTTTCTTTTTCTTCCATTATCTCTCATTCTTTTTCTCCTTCCACCTCTTTCTTTCTTTTTCTCCCTCCTTCCCTATCTTTCTTTATTTTTCTCCCTCCCTTTATTTTCAATATCCTCTCATATATATTTATCTTTCTTGAAAGGTTTTGCATTTCTTTCTTTCACTCAGACATAAGCAATAAATGAATTGACAGCAAGAATTTGAATTTATTTAATCAATAGAATATTTTCCAATTCTATTCATTAGGTTTATTATACAGAAGTTATCAAGTGAAAAGAAGTAATTATATATAATATGTAAGGAATGAAGTGCCTTTCTTCCTGTTCTCGGTCACCATTGGGCAAGGTATAACACCTTGCCTTGGCATGAAATTCCTCTCTACATACAAATAACACTTCTTATACTATTTTAAAATCGGGTGAATTTAATTTAAACTCTAAGGAAAAGAAAATGGCTATGTTATGATGGTCATGTAGAAGTTAATATGCTATAGAGCCAAAATTCAAATTTTATATTCAACACACATTAATAATACTTTTTTTCTTTTTCAGTGAACCTGAAGTTCTGTCTCTCCATGCTGATAAAGAAGAAAAAGATGAAGTAAGTGATGAATTTTCTTTTATGTTTCCATTCATTGGATATGGGTTGGCCAAAAAGCAATGCTCGTCCTTTAATTGCAACAGATTTAATTGGAATATATGAAAATAGACACAAAATTTTGTGAATTCCACATCCTCAACATTTTCTCTTTCCTCCACAATCATCGTCTTCTACTTTTGATTGAGAGCATGTACAGAATGCGATGGGTAAATTGTCTCAATTTTATATTTTTAATTTTGCACATGCGTGTTGTTTGATTTTGATTTTGTCAACTTCACAGTATAGTAAGGTCAGTTGGGCACCATCTGTAAGGAAAAGAGCACCATGACCCAATTCACTCTGCCAGAAATTTGGAAACAGCATGCTGTACTGTTTGGCATTTGTGCTGGAAGCTCCAATACAAACATTTCAAAGTGTTTGGGTGTCAATCTGAGGACAGTGCAGAGCATTTGGAAAGAGTTGGATGAGTCTTATGGTGATTATGAAGATATGGTAGCTCAGAAAACTCACTCTGATCATTCTGATGAGAAAAGAACTCCCAAATTTGTTGGTGAGGGCCTCAGATGCAACATGGAGGCCTGCATCAAATGATTCAAGAAGGTAGTGCTGCCCTGAGGGTGGTTGCTGGAAGACCTCTGTCTGGAAACAGGACTCTGCACCTTGCAACACAAGTAAGCAAACCCAGTCATGGTTGTTAGACAATTTCTGCAACCACATCACCCTTTACATCTGGCCACCTTCTGGCAGTTATAATCAGAGCAACAAAATGTTTGGCTTTCTCCTTATTCAGCTTGCTTGCCACTTGCCTATCACTAAGGTCATTTTTTTCCTTTCTAGAAATGCTGTTAACTCTACTAACACTTGTTATTGTGTGCTTACATCAAGTGCAGTCTTTGTATAAACATGTATTAACCTCCTGTGAATGTTTGTAGCAATTTTCGCTTTACAAATTCTGTGCCAGTTTGTTGCTTTGTATGTGTGTCCAGTGGAGCAGAAATTTTGAAAGTTGATTATAAGTAGGAAAAGAGAGCGTAACTCCAAGTTTTTCCACTCAATTTTTAGTCATTTTATGGTGTATAGCTAAAAGTCCTCGATGAATTTTGATTTCTATTTTGCAAATTAGAACTTTTTGTCAGTCAGTTATGTGCCATATGCGATACATGCTTAGGCAATTGTGTATCTTTCGATAGATGACTGACGAGGCAGATTTTTTCCTGCAGTAGGTTGCCATTTCTTTTTGCAGTTGACCAGTTGTCATCCAAGGCTATAGAACCGGTCTGTCCTGCTATTTACCCACAGCTGGGGGGAGAAGAGGATTCATACCTTTCCCGAGAGTATTAGCACATAAGTGAATGTAATGGATTTGACTGGAATTGACTCTCCGATTACTCAGTTCGAGCTGCTATCCATTACACCACCCTGAAACTGGCATTATATTCCCCTGCATTTTTTCCTGTTCAAATAAGAAAATTCCATCTTTTTAGTTTTGAAGCAATGTTTCAGTTGTTTACAGGTTTTTTTATTTTTATTACCTCTGACAATGTGTTCAGAGACTCCATTTCCCAACCCTACATGAATTGATGATATCGGATGAATATTTTAAAAATGAATAAACCGTGATGATGAAGGAATTCTTTTGTGTTTCAGTATATCAACGAGGCTCTTGAGATGAGAAAAATCAGACGAGAGATATCATATGTGCCTCCACCTCCTCCTCATTCTCTGCCAAAACCAATCTCTGAATTTACGTAAGTCAAAAGAATTATACTTTTAGTTGGTGTTTCGATTTGAATTGATAACATGTTCTGTTGAAAGGGTGAAATGATATTAAAATCTAGCAGAAATATTCAGGTTTAGCCAGATCTGTAAAATGTCTAAAATAAATACAATCCCATAAGTTCACTATACTTTCTACCAATTACTTTAAATAGGTGCTGATGATCTTCAGTTGATCCAAAAATATTGATCTGGCCTGGCTTTCTCAATATCTAAAATGGATAAAACAATTCCCATGAGTTCACTATATATTGTACCAATTGTTTATTTATCTTCTGTATTCTTAATTCCTGTTCTTTTATTGTTCTCTCTCCTTAATAGTGTTTGTTTTTTTCTTATATTCTGTAACACTCAGTAACCACTTGCATCTTAGTGGGTTTATTACCTTACTTGGGGTGTAATGATAAAAAAATATCTAAAATAGAGACAACCCCATGAGTTAGGTATACTTTGTACAAATTGCTCTAAAAAGGTTTAGACTATCTTCAGTTGATCCAGGAATGTTGATTCTGACCTGTTTTCTAAATATCTAAAATTAATACAATCACAGGATTTCAGTATACTTTGTGCCAATGGCTTTAAAAAGGTGCTGATAGCCTTCAGTTTATCCAGGAAAGTTGATTCTATCAGAATTGTTGATTCCAAGCAATTCGGAAAATAGTTGCATTTTACCTTTTATAACATTTTTGAAAAACAAAATAGTTTATAGAACTTAAAATGAAATTTTGTTCTTACAAATATTAGAAATTTTCTTGGTCGTGGAAATTTTTTTTTTTTTTTTTCAAATTTGTGTATGAATTTTGGTTTTTAATTGACAACTTTTCTTTTATGTAAGTTTCAGAATGTATTCCTTTTCGTGTCATTGCCAATGGTATTAAGAGAAAGTGAATAAGTATTATCATGGTGGGGGTTTGAACTTGACTTATTGATTCCATTTTCTCTGCTGCTAACCATTTGGCCATTGGTTCCTCACTGGTAGCTTTTTAAGAAGTAAATGTTTGAATAGATGCCTACAATTAGGGTGCTTCCATTTTATGTGGTGTCATATAAGAAACTCCATTTTTTGCAGTCTTACCTTAGCAATTATGAGCCTAAGATAGCCTGTGAGGGTCAGCACCACCAATTTTATGTTCATTCTTGAGTCAAGTTACACTGATAAACTAATGGAGCCTGCTATTTGATTGGCCACATGATGCATACAAGCAAGTAAACATTCACCAGTTTTATGTGTTATATTCAGGGATTTGAGACTTGAATCATTATTTGTTTGTTTGTTTTATATTTATAAATTAGCTTGATATATTTTGTAAACCAAATGTATAATTTTAATAAACATAGGAACATACCTATTTTTAAATAGGCCTCTATAAAAACACTGTTTTAACAATTTACAAAAAATTAATAAAAACCAAGTTTGACTACAAGAAATCCTACTGAATGTGGTGAAGGAAAGCAAGAAGAAAGGACGAAACATCAATTCCAAGAAAAATTGAATGCAAAATGAACTGCCCAACATGCAAATTACAGATTGGAGATACTGAAATCCAACAGGTGCAACAATTTAGATATCTGGGAAGTGTATTAACAGGGGATAAAATATGACACGAAAATACAAAGGCGTATTGGGATAGTGAAAGGAGCCTTACAAATACTGAGCAAAGTACACTATTTACATTATTCGGACTATTGCCCTCATCTTTATTGCCATATTTATCACAATGTTTCAGTCGTTGTGCACTCTGGCCTTCTTCAGGTGGTTGGAATGTCAAACTGAACCATTTATTTAATTATTTAAATAGTGTACATAATACTTCATCTCAGAAATATAGACAGATACTGAGCAAAGTATTAAGAAACGGAAAAATATCGTTAGAAATAAAGAATAGAGTATTGAACTGTTATACAATATCAGTCCTCCTCTATGGCAGTGAATGTGGTTCTACAGAAGGATGCTGAGGATACCATGAACTGAACATGTAAGCAACAACTAAGTTCTAGAAACAATGGCAACAAAATGAGCACTTATACTTAACACCAGGAAGAGGTAGTTGAAATTTCTGGGGCACAATGAGAAAAGAGGGCTTGGAAAATTTGATACTCACAGGATAGATAGAAAGTAAGAAGGCTAGAGGAAACCAACGAACAAACTACCTGGTGACCTTGAGCAAATGAATGGAGGAGCAGAGTTTGGGAGAGATGGCAAAAAGACAAAAGTTATTAAGATTTACAAAAGACAGGGAAATGTTCTGAAGAGACATGGCACATAGAAAAAGAAGATTAGAATAATCTTTTTTATACCAGATGAGCATTAATTTTGATTATTTTATTGATAATATACCTGGAAAAAACTAAAATACAATATGTGCCTTTATATATTGTGTTGAAATAGAATTATTACTTGTCTGATATTAAAAAAAACTATACTTGAAAATATGTTCCACTAGTGGAACAATAGGCATTTTAAAGGTTTTAAGCATTTGACAGAGATGTGCTTGTCTTTTTTACAATGATTTCTCAATTCAAAATAGTAAAAGGGGTGCATTATGTAGGGAAATTAAAATATAGCTCAAAATCCAATGATGATATTTTAAAGATTTGTTGAAATAAGGGCCATAAACTTATGAAATATATAAGTTTCTGTTTTAATAAGAACAGCTATTGTATTCTTTTATTTTTTCTATTTAAGGTTCCATATTTCTTTAATGGTCTCATGATAACTGCTACTGTTAGTCTTACAGTTGCTGAAAGTGACCAAAAATTCATAGGAACTATTATCAGCATTTTTTGTTTTTTTTAAATGATATAAAGCAGTTAAAAAGTATGAAACAATACTAATCAAAAATTGATATGTTGTATTGTGTTGTTCTATGACATGTGATCAGTAGTCAACTTCTGCCTGTCTTAGTTTACTATAAACTTTATATCTCTTCTACTTAACATATTCAAATAGGTACACTCCTATTTACCAATCACCTTCCTGAACTCAAGGGTCAAATGCGTTTGGTTGTTCTCAAACTTCTACTTAATAATGGGTCTTAGGAAGAATGAGTTTGTTTATTTGTATGAAGCTTCCTTTTGCAATTTAAATGAGAGATCTTTTACTCTTTTTTATCATTTCACCCAAGCCAGTTAAGTGCCATACGTGATACACACTTGGGTTATCATGTCTCTTTTGATTCATGACTGACTAGGCAGTAGATTGCCATTTTATTCTGTAGTAGGCTGGTTGCCAACCAAGGCTATAGGATCCAGTCTCTTCTGCTATGCAACCTATAGCTAGCAGGAGAAGAAATGGATTCATACCTTTACCAAGGGTATTTGTGTGTAAGTGAATGTAACAAACTTGACTGGAATTTGAACTCAGTCAAGTTTTCATTCCGAGCTGATATCCATTACACCCCAACGCACATCCATTTAACTCCAAGCAAGGTGATAAAGCCATTAAAACACAAGGGGTTACTGAGAAAAAATAAATAATTAAGGCATGAGAACAATAACAGAACAAGAATTAAAAAGACAAAAGATAATGATTGACATTGCATTGAAATTTGACTGGAAAGCAAGAAGCCAGAAGATCATAATTGACTGGAAAGCAAGAAGCCAGAAGTGAGTTGCACAAGCAAGAAGTGCAAGAGAAGAAACTACTGGCATCAAACATATGGTTT
>CAHIKZ030001097.1:247500-335000 GCA_903632075.3 Acanthosepion pharaonis | reverse complement strand
GCAAACTTCTTTTAGCTACTCTCATATTTCTATACTAACCTTGTTAATGTAAAATTCTATTATACTTGAAGCCCTTTTTCATGTTTTATATGAACAATTTTATTATTCCAAATGTAAAATTTGTCAATAACTTGGCTATTTTAAAACATTTCATTAATAAAAAAAATATTTTAATTTATTTTATTTTTTCAGAGCATGGGTCTGCGTGTGGATTTGACTCCTTATGTAGCCTCTGACTCTGAGGAAGAAGAGGAGGAGCAAATAGAAGAGCCTGATGTCCAAATGGCTGAGAGTGAACAACCATGTCCACCTTCCAGCCAAGAGGGATCAGCAAAGGTTGAATCTATGGATGTCAGCAAAGGAGGAGATCAGATAAATACTGAAGCTGGAGACACACCAGGCAATAGTGGCACATCTTCCCCCTCTGTACAAATGTTATCGTCACCAAACCCTGCAAGTAAGCATTTCATTTTGGCAAAAGAAAAACATAGTTATCATTTACTGTGTTACAATGGAACCCTCCTGTAGGGCCTGAGATGGCTCCCCCCTGAGCATCTCACTCTGTTAGTTGATTCCCCCCCCCCCCACACACTCATTTTGAATTTGTATTTGATCTGAGGAAGACTTAGGTGTAATGACCTCAGAAGCAAAAGAGTCAAGTTACAAGAAAAATAATAAAAAGGAAGCAACTGTCAGAACAAACAACTAGTTCTTACTTCTAGAAACAATAATGTAGACATCCAGCAACAAGGCCACTGATCAGGAGATTGGAGCTTTTGAGGAACATAGAACCACCTCTTAACTGCTCTTGTTCCCAGGTCCATCTTGACCTGGGGTGGTAGCGCCTGTAAGGGACCCATCTATAGGTAAATAGTGACCCCCACCCCTCCAAATACTATGAAAGTTTAAAATCACCAGCGGTACATTATTATATAAAAAAAAAATACCAACAATACACATTTATAGTAGAATTATCAACAATAAATCTTATAGTAAAATGATTACCAATACATTTTATTTGTAGTTGAAGGGATACAATTGCATTCTAAATATATTTAGTTGAAGCGATAAAATAGTGTTCAAAATATTTAGATTTTGGCATTTAAATAACCCATAAAGGTGTTGACATGCCACTAAACAAAATTAAAATAAAAAATAATGTAGAGTTTATTTGTCTATTGTTACTGTAATTGAAATTAATCCTTTCCAGATTTTTGGTGCTATGGTCTACCTAACTGAATCTGGTTTGTGAGTTATTAGGTATCAGCTTTATTGACGATATAACAGCAATACCCTAGACTGGGGACTGGTAGTTAGCTCAACAAGTCAAAGTTGATCTCCAAAACCTGGTCTCCAACTCTTTCACTTGATTGTCTGTTTGTAAGTTGGGAAAAATTTCTTCAGTTTCTTCTTGGCAGTATCTTGTGAGGGATGGATGGTGTCATAAGCAGTAGCATGCAGAAGTGGGGGTAGAAGGTGCGATGACCCTAGGCATCCATATCATGAGACCATCGAATCAAAAAGTGAAATAAAAATTTAGGTTATATTTAATTTGAATAAAGTGTTTATTTCATGTTTCATCTGTTATAAATGTCTTCATTTCTCATATTTCTCAGTACTAAGGGCTTATAGGACCCCACACATACACACGCACACTTGAATCTTAGTGGTATACACTCAAGGAGTTGGTCCTGGGCATCACCAAACCTCTTCACATCACTGGTCATAGGTAGCAAAGAGGGTTGATGATGTCAACTACACTGCTATATTATGTCTCATCTACTTGTGTCTCTGTTGATGTCTGCTCCTCTGCAGCTGGTGGAACCTTGTATATATAAGAAATATGTTTCTTTCAGGTGTCAAGTTACAAGTTGATTTGCGTTCGTGCATCAGAATGTGATAAGGAAAGGGCTTTTGATGAATTAATTCTTCAGGGTCAGCCAAATTATTGATAATCAAATAGACAAAAAGCAGATGGTGAATAGTATGAAAAAATAAGATATATCTCAAATGTCATTTTTCCAATGGCGGGTGAGGGTTGAATGTTCCATGTTTCATTTAATCCTACTAGTTAAAACCCTGTTATGTTATAAGTTCAAATTTAGATAACTCCAGATACTCAGCTTCCCCACCTATGTTGTATTTGTTTTTGATCTAAGGAAGTCTTATATGATGCTGGTTGAAACACCTTCAGGGGTGAAAGGGGTGAGTTACAAGAAAAGCAAAGAAGGAAGAGACTCTTACTTTTGGAATCAGTAACTGTAAATTTGATGGGGGATACAGTGATCTTCTCAATTCTATGGTGCTGGAATCTACCTAATTATGGCGGACTGATAACTGGTGGTCAGTTCAATAATTCAGATAGGAATCTTTGGTCTTGGGCCTGCACATGAAGTTGGTTTTCAAAACCTGGTCTCCAACTCTTTCACTTGATTGTCAGTTGGCAAACAAAAAACCTGAGGCTGTAGAAAATTTCTTCAGTTGATAAAATTCTCTTCAGTAGTATCTTCCAAGGAGTGGTGTAGTTACATTTCATCTACTTTTGTCCCTGTTGATGTCTGCAAACAGCTGTTGGGACACTGTTATGATTAAAAGTTGCTTTTCATACGTTCATAGAAAAAACATCTGGAGAAAGGTTTGGATGACTTCTTTCTCTTGTTACACAACTAAAGCCAGCTGAATTCTTGACTTCCACAGATAATTGAGGCAAATGGTGAAAAGTCTGAAAAAAGTAGCAAGTTTCTGATGAATTTTGGCTAATATCCAACCTAATTTAGGGTCAGCCATTTTACCTCAATTGTCACTTTTCAATGAGCATGGGTTAAGCAGTGGGTACACCTTGTTTGAACTGTTCCTGGTCAAAATTTTCTTAATTCACAAGGTCAAACCTTGTACTAATTAATTTTATTGTAATAATTAAATTGGTTTTCATTTCTCCAAAAGCCCACTAGAAAAAACAGGCCCCAGAATATTTCTGTTATGCTAGTAAAATCCAAGTTAACTAACTTGCCTATGTATGATTTTCATATCAACTTGTTTTCTATTCCAACTGGTGACCTGATATAGATTCACTTGTATAATCCACATTAGTAAAGCTGTTGTATTGATCCTTCAAGAATTTGTAAATTACCCTTCTTGCAAATTTGAACATTATCCAGTCTTTTGAACAGAAGTAGAGGTTTATCTCTTGTTTCCTGTTTAGGATTGTGTTTCTGGTTCCTACTAAAGTCTTCTCATTCTCTTTCACTCCCAGTAGCCCCTTGCATCTTTGTGGCATTATCACCTTGCTTTTCGCGAAAAAAAAATCAGTCCAACCAGTGACCAGGGATAGATTCACTTACTTGTAAAATCAGTAAACAGTGTGACTCATATGCATAACATGATTCAACTTGTTTAACATTAAATAACCTGGGGTACAAAATTTTAATGGAGCTTTAAAAAAATGCACACTTTAAAAGTATATATAAATATCTACAAAAATATATAAAACAAAATGGAGGCTTTTCCTTTCACTTTGTTTTATATATTTTTGTAGATATTTATAGAAAGTTTTAATATGTCTGTTGTTTGACTTTATTTTATGTGCATATAAATAATGATTTGATTTTTGTTTTTATCTTTTCAAAGACAATAATGAAAATGGTCTTATTGAAATGGAAGATTCTTCTGTGCGGAAACAAGGACAAAAACGGCGTAGAAATGTTCCAATTGAAGAAACCGGCTGCAAACGGCGATCTGCTAGAGTAAGTTAAAATATTTAATTTCACTGAATTATGAAATAAAAAAAATGTTATCCACTGTTATTGGCAGATTGTTGAAATCAGAATGAAAAATTTAGTAATTTGTTTTCCACTTGGTGAAATATTGTTTCATCTTGTTGCCTGTCAGAAAACAAATATTGACCTGGAAATAAGGTAAATGAAAAATGTTTGAAATCATGTCATAATGTAAAATTTTTATTTTGGGGCTCTCATTTGAAAATGTCTACAATCTTTTAATTTGAAGAAAAAGATTTGTAAACAAAAGTAGAATCCAATATCAAAAGTTGTTTAATAAATTATTATACTGTAAGTAAAATACAAAAATTGCATTTTATGTTTACTCTTTACACAATTAAAATTGATGTGAAAGGAAATTTGAAGTTTATCAAGTCTAAAATATTATTCAAAAGGAATTGTGTAAATGCATGACATTTAATAACTTGAGAACAGCTGATGATATATCAGAAATTTTGAATCTATAACCTACATGCCCATCGCTAAAAGCAAAATTGAAAGATCTTTCATATCATAAAAGCTTAAGATTTTTACTGTAGTAAAATGTGCTTTTTCTCAAAATACTTATCATCTTACAGTAATAGTTGAAGTAAAATATAATATATACAGAATAGATTTTTAAAAAAGCCTGTAAAAAACAAAACAAAAATTATAAATTAATACAATAAATAAATATAAATATATATAGCACATTACGATAAAGAGTGTGACATACATGTAAGTATGCCACTACATTTTCAGCTAAATGTCCATTCGGTTAAATTTACGTTGGCCAAATCTCCAAGTACAACTTCATGCCTGAAAAAAAAAATGTTGTGTCAAAAGAATGGTTTTTCTTTGACACCAATATTATTTTAAATATCTTCACTCATCAGCAAATTTTATTGTTTTAAAAAATGATTATTAGAATTTTAATAAAACCTAACATAGAAATGAATTTGTACATTTTCTTTGTTCTTGAGAATTAAAAACAAAAATAATAAAAACTATTTGAGATTTTTTATTTACACTATTTATTTATATCGTTTATTATTCCAATAAACAATTTAAGTAAAACATTGGCTAACTGTCAATCGATTTAAACTATAGAATGTTAAATAAGGATTTCTTTATAGTTCCTATATTTTTATAATTTTTAAATTTATTAATAAAAAATTTGTTTTCATATTTATTTCTTTATAAATTGGTAAATGATAACAATTGCATTAGTTTTTAGAATGTTGTAAATTTAAAATTATTCTTGTAAATAAACAATCTAATAAATAAATAGTTTTTAATATTTTTGTTATAAATTCTCAAAAACAAAAAATGTATAAATTCTCTTTTATCATGTTTATCTTTAAGTTTTATTACAATTCTAATCATTGCTTTTTAAAACAATAAACTTTGCCAAGGAGTGAAGTCAATTAAAATAATAGCAGTGTCAAGAGGGGGGGTATGTCCTTTTGACATTCTGTTTTTTGGCCGGCATAAAGGTTAAAGATAACTGAAATTTCTTTATTGTGGGTTTTCTTACTCTGACAGTGAATCTAGTTTGGTATGTTAGCTGTTTGGCAACAGAAAAGGAGACCCTCTAGAGGATTATATTGCTCAGGAAATAATTGGCTGCTTGCTTTGAAAGACATTTCTAATTCTTATTGTTGCAAAAGAACAGAAAACAATGAAAGACCACACGCATGTCATGCATCACTTGATTGATCCATCACCCTCAGAGTGATGTTTTAGATCTATTAGTTCTAGGACAAAGCGTTTGAGGGACAGCTATTTTCCTTGGGCCCTGCATAAAATGAGTGCTGCCACACACTGACAATTTTAAATGTCACTACTTTTCTTATTTTGATGCTGTGTTTTTCTGTGTCTGTGTGTGTGTGTGTGTGTGTGTGTGTGTATATATATATATATATATATATATATATATATATATATTTGCTTTTTTTATGTGTTGGTGCACCTGGGTCTGCTGTCCAGTTTCATTGTGCATTACACAGTGACAAGAATAAATATATAAAATTAATTTGGTGAAGTAGAAGATAGTCTGTCAACAGTAGTAGATAGTGAAACAGTGATTCTTCTGGAGTGGCTGATGAAATATTTCAGAAGATTAAAGGGATGAACTAGCTTTTATCTTACTGTTAAATTATATGTGCTGTGTGTACAGTAAATGGTACAGGGCACATGAAAATCACTCACATACAACATAGACATCTACATTACATATGTGCATACAAAGTCATATGCAGAGAGGGTGTGTGATGGACAGAGAATCATCAATTGTTTTATAATATGAATTTTAAACTCTCACTATCAGAATATACACAATGAAGTCAAATTTCTTTTTTTTTTTTTTTTTTTTCTTCAGAAATTTTACTCGCCTAGTATAAGCCAAAATTTTCACTGTTTCATTTTCAAAGCAAGCAGATTTGGAAGATTGGTGTGACACAGTCACTTGCCCCTCCTCCCATCTGGCCCTGTATTTGACTAAGCTTTGTAAATATCAATACTGACAGTGTTAGGAATTGTTCACCATTTAGATTATCTTCACTAAATTCTCTTTTTTCTATCTTTATATTGATTATTGATTATTTCATATGAATCCAGGATACATATTTTTTTTCTTGTCTATTTTGGTCCTTTAATCTATTTTTCTAAGCCTAAACCGGATGAACTATTTTTTTTCTCCTTTTGTAGGTCCGTAACACAACTCGCAGAAAACAAGAAGAAAATGTTGATATTGAAGAATTGTTGCTTAAATTTCTTCCCTCCAGCTTATTGTAAGTTGTTCATAAAATATTTAAAATAAAACAAAACATATTGATACATTGTCAAACTAATGTGGAACCTTTGGAAAAGCTTATTTCTGTTCATAGACACAATTGTGAATTGACCTAATGGCTTCATCATAAAATATTTGTTCAAAAACACAGATTTCATGCACTGAGAATAAGAACAAAAAATAGGATTCTAAATTAGTTATGTTGCATTTCATTTAGAAAATGGGATTCTTGTAAACCATCAAATTCAGTTACTAAATTATTAAGTTATCTTTATATATTGTCATATCTTCCACCTCCCATGATCCTTATTGAAACAGTTCATTGAAGGAAGAGGTAATACCCAGTACCGTCACTGTCTTTATCATGATCACAGGTCTCATAACCTATTAAGGTTGTAGGGGCACTGCATGAGCTGCGGCCATAGTAGCAGTTGCTACCCAAAGCTATAGGACCCAATCGATTCTGCTATTTACTCATAGCTAAGGAGAGAAGAGCTGGATTCATACCTTTGCTAAGGTTATTTTTGCATAAGTGAATATAAGGTCAAATCAAGAAACAACACCCTAAAGAAACTGGCTAACACCAAATGGGGTGCTCATGCTGGTACAATCTGCACCACAGCACTAGCCCTTTACTACTCCACAGCAGAATATGCCTCACTAGTGTGGAGCAGATCATCACATGCAAAGAGAATCGACCCTGTCTTAAATGTCTTGTGCAGATCAATCACTGGGTGTCTCGAGTCAACCAAAGCAAATGATTGCTACTTGCTTAGTGGTATTGCTCACCCTTACATCAGAAGGACAGTCCACTCGCAACTCAAGAAGTTGGAGCAGGAAATTGACCCTCAGCATCCAGTCCATGGCTATGAACCAATGACAGGATCAAGTTAAGACACAACTTTTTATACTCAGCCAAAACACTGAACAACATAGCTCCTAGTCAGCGTCTGTTCCTGTGCTGCAGCTGCCTTAAAAACATAGAACACAGACTCTCTCTCAGCCCTACAGAATCCCCATCTGGCTCTAGTGATGCCTGGCCCTTCTGGTCCTGCATAAATTGCTTCCTAATACCTGTTGGTTGTTGCAGAGACAACCTTCAGAAATGGGGATATGCTACTGATGTTGATCCCAACTGCCAATGTGGGCAATTACAAACTATGGGAAATCTTCTAGTTTGCCCAAATATTCAAGATCTATGCACACTTAATGACTTGAAAACTTAACACTTCAGGCAAGGATAAGTGTGCAACACTGGATGGGTGTGGTGTATCAACGATAAGAAGTAAATATAATGAACTTTACTGGAATTTGAACTCAGCTTGCTGATTTCTCATTTCAAACCACTATCCATTACACCACCTATACATCCACTGTCTCTAGCTTTATATATTGTTGTACTTGCCACCTCCCACTGTGGCGGACATGAGACAGAACCTGGGACGAGCACAACTAGTCGCGACTTGCCTTGTCCCCGCCAAAAAAGGGCCCGTATTTGCTTAGCCGAAATAGCTTGAGGCGAATGAAGAAAACAGTAACCAGCGAGTAAATTCAAGCTCACTCAGCTGGTATTTCAAACTTGAGTCGTTCCTTCTTGAGTTCTTCGAGGGACGTTCACGGTTGACGGCTAGAACGGGCAGTTAGTGTGATTTGGAGACAGAACTCAAGAAGGAACGACTCAAGTTTGAAATACCAGCTGAGTGAGCTTGAATTTACTCGCTGGTTACTGTTTTCTTCATTCGCCTCACCCACTGGAACAGTTCATTGAGGGAAGGGGTGATATCCATCACTCTCACTGTCTCTATAGCTTCATATTTTGTTGTACTTGCCACCTCCCACTGGAACAGTTCATTGAGGGAAGGGGTGATATCCATCACTCTCACTGTCTCTATAGCTTCATATTTTGTTGTACTTGCCACCTCCCACTGGAACACTTCATTGAGGGAAGGGTGATATCCATCACTATCATTGTCTCTATAGCTTTATATATTGTTGTAATTGCCACCTCCCACTGGAACAGTTCATTGAGGGAAGGAGTGATATCCATCACTCTCACTGTCTCTATAGCTTCATATTTTGTTGTACTTGCCACCTCCCACTGGAACACTTCATTGAGGGAAGGGGTGATATCCATCACTATCATTGTCTCTATAGCTTTATATATTGTTGTAATTGCCACCTCCCACTGGAACAGTTCATTGAGGGAAGGAGTGATATCCATCACTCTCACTGTCTCTATAGCTTCATATATTGTTGTTGTACTTGCCACCTCCCACTGGAACACTTCATTGAGGGAAGGGTGATATCCATCACTCTCACTGTCTCTATAGCTTCATATTTTGTTGTACTTGCCACCTCCCACTGGAACACTTCATTGAGGGAAGGGGTCCATCACTATCATTGTCTCTATAGCTTTATATATTGTTGTAATTGCCACCTCCCACTGGAACAGTTCATTGAGGGAAGGAGTGATATCCATCACTCTCACTGTCTCTATAGCTTCATATATTGTTGTACTTGCCACCTCCCACTGGAACACTTCATTGAGGGAAGGGGTGATATCCATCACTCTCACTGTCTCTATAGCTTCATATTTTGTTGTACTTGCCACCTCCCACTGGAACACTTCATTGAGGGAAGGGGTGATATCCATCACTATCATTGTCTCTATAGCTTTATATATTGTTGTAATTGCCACCTCCCACTGGAACAGTTCATTGAGGGAAGGAGTGATATCCATCACTCTCACTGTCTCTATAGCTTCATATATTGTTGTACTTGCCACCTCCCACTGGAACAGTTCATTGAGGGAAGGGGTGATATCCATCACTATCACTGTCTCTGTAGCTTTATATATTGTTGTAATTATCACTTCCCATGATCCATATTTATTCTATATATGCTCTTGTATTTGTAGAGAGGTTCGAGAAGATGAGGAAGAAGGAAAAACCGGAGACCAAAACAGTGAGCAAGAAGCAGGTTCTTCCACAGGTCAGTACCTTTCTTTATTTATATCACAGGTTAATGGATGCTCTTAAAAAAATATGCAACCTCCTCCTTCTCCTTCCTTGTTCATATTTTATAAATGTGTATTGCACGTTTGTAGAGAGGACAGTGTTCAATAATCAATACCAACAAATGAGACTGGGAAAAGTTGATGCAAGAACATTTTTGCCTTATTTATGGAACTTATGGACACATCATGTTGAAACACTGGTTCATGTATAGTTACCAAAGTTAAGCAATGTCAAGCCTGGTTAGTATCTAGATGAGTGACTGCTTGGGAATACCAGGTTCTGCAAGGTTGGATGTGTGGGTGGTGAAATTGATAATGGCTTGGATTTGTTAATCAGAGAGCTGAGTTCCAATTCCATTTGTGTTCATTATATTCACTTATGCTCACATGTTACAAAACCCAATATGCAGAAAGTTCTGACAAGTTTGTTTAGAAATATTAAAATAAATTTGGTAATAATTTATTTCTAAGTAAAATGATTCATTTCTTGTTCAGGAAGTGCTTTCATTGGAAAGATGTTAGATTGCCAAAATTTAGTGGGAGGATGAATTTCAAAAGGTTACTTAGGAAGGAGGATGTTAAAATGATCCTTTATCAAGACTAATATCCTCATCTTTGTTACAATAACAATAAGAAGATATTTGACCAAATAGATTAATATGTCATAAAAATGATGTTATTGTCTTATTGGTTTTTAGATATCCTAGTTCAGCACCTGATTAGTTGTCCTATTATTTATCAATGAAGCAAAAAAATGATTATTTCTTCTTTTGTCATCTCTTTGAATGCAGACGTTTTTTTCATAGTTTTTATGCATGAAGACATGAAGTGTAGCATCAAATTTTAGACAAATCAATTGTAACACTGTTGCTGATAGAATTGCTCTGAGTTTACAAGTTGTAAAACATTTTGTCTTAAAATATAGTTTAGAAATGTCTAGAACAGTATATCTTTTTGATTTTTTTTGATTTTTTATAAAAGTTTGGTACCTGTCAGTTTTGATAAATTCAAGGCATTACTTAGAGAAAATGGTCCACTTATAGAAATAAGGAAACATTAATATATTTTTCTTTTTGGTTTTAGTATGGAGACTCTTGCACAAACCAAGGGAGATAATATATATTCATCATAAATGCTGACTCTAACTTTTATAATTTTAAAAGATTTTTGTTAAACAGTTTATTGTTTTTAATATTTTTAAAAATAATTTTGTTTTTACTGAACAAGAAATTGCTTTAAAAATTTTCTGAAAATAAATAAGAAATATATATATAGATCAATTTGTTCTTCATTTAAGATAAATCTGTTTTAGCAAAAAAGTTAAAAAAAAATGTAAAAATGCTTGCACAAAGTGTGTTTGTCTTTCAATTTAGATGAATTTGTGTGGTGTGTGCGACATGGCATTGTGACATTTCCCACAAATAATTGTAAATAAAAACAAAGTAAAGATTCTCTTTTAAAAAAAATCAGAGATTGATTTGATTATTAACAGGACCCCACTTGTAAAATGATAAAAAAATCAATTTTTTATTCTGAAAAGCGTTTGGCTCAGAGGAAGGTTGAATGAATGCTCATCGACAAAAATTAGACAAAAATAAATTTTCTTTATTTTATGAGTAGAAATTGAGCCAAATTTAATAATGACAAAGAACACTTGAATAATAATATTATTATTATAATTATTATTATAATGACTGCCTAATTAGCATAGCTTTGGTATAGACTATGTAAATAACCAAGCAGTAGTTCTCGGTATGTGAGATAAAGAAGTACTGCTGGACTGATAAAATAGGAAGGAAATTTTACTTTATAACATAATTATTATTATTATTTTCTTCCTCCATTTTTGTCTCCAGCTTTGCTCACTACTCTTCAACATTTCAGGTTGTAGTAATGAAACCTCTGATGTTGTCCAGCTGATTACGGCCACCGAGGAAATAGATGTAGAGAAGTTTCTCAAAGACTCTGTAGAGAATGGTGGAATTATTGATCTCATGGGCTCCTACTTGATACATTTATCTGAGCTGGCCCATTTAAAATGGTAAGTGATTGTCTCCTTTTGGAGTTCAGCTTTTCAATGTAACCATATTATGAAGATTTTTTTTTCTTTGTCATTGTTATCACATCATTTAGAGCAGTGATTCCCAAACTATTTTTTTTCTGGGTTGTATTTTCAGAATTAAAATTTGCTCACACTTCACCAAATTTTATGTGATAAAAAGTACATTTAAAAATTAAAAAAAAAACAACAGGGAGGGTTAAAAGATAACTGTGGATTTGAAGTCAGAACATTATCATTGATAACTCTCTCCTCCAATTTGCAGACCCTGATTACTATATTCTTAATACTTGATATAATGCAAAAATATCACAATGATAAGATCAGACAATTATTTATAACTATTTTTACTGGAATTCATCTATGCAATTACAAGTCATCCATAATAATATGTTAAATTTTGAAATTATATTTATTTTTGGCATATGAATTTTTTGAAACTGTTTCTAAATCTTTGATTGTCTTTCAATCATTCTGCCTCACCTGCTATCCTCTTCCGCTGCACCTATGAGGTGTTTGGGAACCACTAATTTAGAGAGACATGCAGTGTCAATTTATATTCAAATAAAATTTGAATATTTTCTTCTTTTTTTTTCTTTTTTTTTTTTTTAACATGCATCATATATTTTTGACTGATTTGTTTTCAATTATATTTTCACTTTTTTTTCCCCTTTAAATATAATTTGAAAACTTTATTTTAAATTTTACTTTATTTACAGCATAACGAAAAATGTGACAGGAAGTCAGTAAATTCATAGCTTACGTGACATGTAGTTAACTGCATTTTAATCAGAAATTTTCACTGTGTAATATTCAAGCTATGTGATCAATAAACAATCTTTGGGTTAAATGCAATAAAAATGCTTATATTGTGAAAATGCTAATTTATTTTCATTTTTTTTTTCATTGTTACGTAAAGGTTTATTGATGTAGTGCTATGTGAGTAGCTAAGGCATTGAGACTATATCAGTGCCCAAGCAGTATGGGGAGGGGTAGAATATGATAAAAAGGATTAACAACTACCGTTGCACTGAGAAAATATGAAGGAAATTGTATTTCATAATACCTACCACGGCTGTTTAAAAGCCTTGTTTTTGTCATATAGGAAAATCCAACATGGCGCGTAAATGAAATATTTGGCAAAAAATCTCATTTGTCAGTAACATTTTAGACACCTCATAGAATGTAAAGTTCTTAAAGCAAACCTATGCCAAACTGTTTTCCTGAATCCTTGATGACTTGGCTGTCCGAAAATGATAATATCAAGATGAAATAATGGAAACTGACCATGAAAAATACAGTTATGCGCAACAGGTTTTTGATCAATCAGTAAACTTCTGGACCTTTTAGGGCGACGTTATAGGATCCAGACGGCTATTGTTTGCATATGGAATTATTCACTGGTAATTAATCTTTGATTTGGCTGTGGAAAATGTCACTTGGCGGTTAGCATTAAGAAATTATGCCAAATTTTCTGAGAAAAATCACCATTTTTTTATGAAAAAATATTTATTTTCGCTTCAAAATAACATCATTCAAAATTCATTCCTTTCTCTTTCATTTGGCATGAACATCATTGAATAAAAGGAACGGCTAAATGGCCCGGCGATGGGAAATATGAAAGATATGCGGCGAAAAAAACAATGTCGTCTGCTAAGTGTTGTTGTCATCACCTGGGTCACGGGGTGTTAAAAACAAAACAAAACTCATCAAGCCATTGTTGAAACATAGGTTATATCAAGCCCTAGTAATGTTGACCCTTTTTTTTTTTCACTCTTTGCTCTTATCTGGGAGTGGTGGGTTTTATTACAACTTGTTCTAACGTCTATTGCTGGCTGACCTTTGACCCAGATGTCAAAGTCAATTAGGTTTAATTTTCCTTATCACTGCTATTTTTTGGGAAAAAAAAACTTTTGGTTTCTGGTGGTTAGGAATTTCAGATAAATCTTTTGCCTTTACTAAAGATTTCTGTGGCCGGGTGTCAATTTTTTTTAACCCTTGGCAGTCATATAATTGAAAATTACCAATGGATTTTGTTGCATTTTGACCCCCTAGCAATGTTGATTTCCTTCAAAACTCTCAATTTTATGCCTGAAATAGTTTGATTATGATTTAGGCTTTCTGATTTTCAAAAAAAAAAAATGGTTGATTTCCCATTAATGGGGAAAATATTTGTTTAGAACAAGAAAGAAATGCAAAATTTTCACTATTTTTTCACATTTTACCCACTGAAAAAAAATTTGAGTCATTTACACCAGCCAATTTTACTTTTAAATGAATATATCCTTTGCTTTCAGAAAATACCTAGTTTCATGGGGTTCAGATCAAAAGTGTCCTTGATATTAGTTTAGGTGATGATAAAACAGTCATTTTTCAATATTTTACCCCTATAAAAGTATGAAAATCTATTTTTTGAGAGAAAATAAGCTGTGACAAAATGACTTTTGCCATTTTTGTGATGATTTTCACTTGAGAAAGAAAATTTTTACCATAGCAAGCCTGAATTGACTTTATTTAAGTTCAGTGGGGCTATAGGAAACCTCAAACATCTGTGCTACATTTTTACAAATGAATTATGTGCATTGACAATGAAGGAGATTATGTTGAAAAATAAATGCTTGTTGCATAAAATAAGCACACTTTTTCATCATTAGGCATTGACTAACTGATGTTTATATATGTAAGAAAAAGTCATAAATGTATCTGTCTAATGAGCTGGTCGTATTTAGTGTTTAACATTTTTATGTTGTTAATTTTTCTGTCTTATCACAAATGGGATGTGATTTTCTTATTTGCGTTGCACAATTCAGTTGTTAAAAATTTCTGCTGTCAATTTTTCAGTCAGCCAATATAAATTAATGAAATTAAATAAATTTGTGTCAATATGGTTAGGAATTTTACGTGGCTAAGCAGATTATTTGGTTTGCAATTTAAAATCATTATTCACCATTTCTTAATATTGTTATAACCACAAAATGAAATGATTTAAGAGTGCCAGCTATAGGCAAATAGTTAATCCCCAAACTGGGGTCAAAACACTGTGAAAGTGTAAAAATAAGTTTTCATAGTGAAAATAGCAGCAATACATTTAAAAAAAAAAAAAAAAAATTACCAGCAATAAATTTTTGGAAGAAAAAAATATTACCAGCAATACATTTGACTCTCTACAAAAACCCTCTTTACAAAAATATGTCAATGAAACCTGATCTACAAACTGATTTCTTACAAAGAATACATATTCTATTCATACAAACCTATCCTAAAAATCTTGTCAGCATTAAATAACCCATTGAAGTTGATATGCCGTAAAACAAAATAAACCAAACCAAACTACATGCACTTGAAAGAAATACACTATCATATTAAAAATGTAATAATGTTTAAGATATGTTGAAAATTGTTAGCATGTGACAATGTTCATTTTACACAGCACCCAAGAATAAAAGCTGCCCCTCAAGCTCTTTGTCCTAGAACTGAAATGTAGTTCTGAGGATAACAGTTCAAATAATTGATACCTGGAATAATGCCATAGAATGAGTTAAAGTGAAAGGTTTCATGATTTGATGTTTTGAAGTTCCATGGAGTTTTGTGATTGGAAGAACTCAACTCAATTGAAGTTCCATGGAGTTTTGTCATTTGAAGAACTCAATTTTTGGTCTGAATTGAAATTTTGGCTGGAATTAGACATATAGCATGAATCAGAGTTAAAATGAAGTTTTGAAGTTCCATAGAGTGAACTGTGGAATTCAAAGTTATTTCTTCAAAAGTATCATTATTGTTTTCTAAGTGGAATCAGAAGTCTCTTTAGTTTTGGGCTGGAGGCCCAATTAGCCCTCCGCAGGAGCTAGTTAAAAGTCCACATGGAGTGTAGCTTTTGGGGTCAAGTGACAACAATGTCGGACATTGAGAATTTCTGGCCACAAGCCTATATTAACAATTGCAGTACTGACTTCAGCAGGGGCGCACTGTCTCTTGGTTAGTTCTGATGCTGTCTATTTGTGTTAAAAATATATTATAAATAGGGTTCAAGTCCTTATTTTCACACCATGGCATTTTTTTCTTTTTTTAACTAATGTTTCAACCATTACAAGGTCCAAGAGCCACTCAAGATAGAGGGTTACTGAATGTGCTTGTTGTATGAGCATAAGAGGAGGAGGTAAAGGGGCTGATTATGAGTACAAGAGGAGGTGGTAAGAAGGACAGATTATGAGCATATGTAGAAGAGATAATGATTAACCTTAGACTTGAAGAGGTTAAGAGTGTAGTGATTAGGTAAGCATCCTCTTGGGAGTCTGTTCTATGAAATAGTTGTTCTTGTGAAGAAGCTGTCCTAATTGAACTTCTTTCTTGCAAATGGAATATGAAAGGAATGAGGATGATTTAACCCCATGTTCGTGGGATGGCGGGTCTTGGCTGCGATGGTCAGAACTGGTGGAACTAAGCAATCTAGTTTGTCAGAACATTTTCTGCGGAAATAGTGATAGAGTAGCAGT
Source organism: Acanthosepion pharaonis (assembly GCA_903632075.3). Taxonomy (NCBI): domain Eukaryota; kingdom Metazoa; phylum Mollusca; class Cephalopoda; order Sepiida; family Sepiidae; genus Acanthosepion; species Acanthosepion pharaonis. The sequence goes on along the minus strand of CAHIKZ030001097.1, from coordinate 318,883 downwards.
AAGCTTGCGACATTTCACCTGTGGGAAAGGGTCTGTGGGGGGGGGATAATTCATCATCCACAAGGTTGTGTAAACACTTTTGAACCCTTGATTTTTATCTTTCTGTTGTAGAGTAGTACTTAGTGTTCCTTCTCTCTCCTACTACTGTGACAGTGAACTGCTCCTACTTATAAATATTGCAAGTAGCCACATTAGAGTAGGATTTGAGTAGTATTTTTTTTACTGAAGTTTTTCAGTTCTATATATGAGTATTTGATGAACCTCTTCTTTCTTTTCTCTACTTAGTCTTCTGTTCTTTTGATATTTTCTCTAACTACGTTCCTTCCTAATTCTCAGCTATTTTGAACAAAGACAACATTACAACACTTTCATTTCTTTGTAAGATTGCAACAGACCCTTTCCTGATTTTTGGTGCATATTGACATGAATGAGTATGTGGGGGGAGTCATTGACTTGTCAGTGGAAAACTGGGTGAGGACCCTGTTGTATGTTTACATTTTATAAAAGTCTATCTTGTATAAATTCATAAATTCTTCTTGTTTCAGGTCAGATGGTTTAGTTGAAATTTATCTGAAGGTTTACAACAGTGTCAGGAAACACCTGAAGTTGCCCTCCTTTCTCTGGTAAACTAGTGATTCTTTTAATCTGTCGCTTTCAAAACATATTTACACTTTTATTTAAAATCATTTATGACCAAGCTTCTTTTTTCATCAAAACCTATTTTGTTTTTCATAGCTCTGAAGAACCAGCTGAGTATATTGTGGAAATGGGCAAAGTGAGTTATTTTTTTATTACATGAAATCAATATATTTCCATATGAATCTATGTTATCATTTTGTATTGCCCATTGGGAGACATGGAATACTTTAGAAAATGTACACATTATACAAAGAAATTATTAAAAAAATGTTTCTTTAATTCTTTTGAGACAAATATATTTGATAAAAATTTAAAAGTGTTTTTATTTTACATATAAAATTACTGTAGACCAGTGTTTCTCAACCTTTTTTTAAACAATGGTACACCTAGAGCAAATGAAAATATCACAGCACACTTAGCAAAATTTAAAAAAAAATACACACAAATATGAACATGCTTTATTTCAATGTTTTTATTCAACTATTTGTGCATCTTATTTAGTGAGAAACCTGTGCCTGTTTTTTTTTTTGTTTTTTTTTTTTTTTTTTTTTTTTGCAATTTCTTCAATGTTTGGTTGAATGTGCAATAAGCAGACCCTCATTTCTTCTCCAGTTAAGCATAGTCTTTATCGCTTCTTATTTTTGATGTTATTTTTAAGGTTGAGAAGCCTAATTTGCATAAATAAGAAAACAAGATTTCAATAAAACTGATAAAGCCTTTTTAGCTAATATGGGATATCCCTCTTGTATTGAAATCCAAAATGTATCAATGGGTGATAAACAGACCCTCATTTCTTCTTTAGTTAAGCATAGTCTTTCTTGCTTCTTATTTTTGATGTTATTTTTAAGGTTGAGAAGCCTAATCTGCATAAATAATAAGTAGGAATTTGCAATAAAACTGATAAAGCCTTTTTAGTTAATGCGAGATGAAAAGTTTAATACTTATTCATTTATTCAAATACTAACACTGTACCATTACTAATTCCACACACACACACGCACACACATATATGTATACTGTGACAATATTTCATGACACACTTAAGAGGATCGCGTGGCATCTTAGTGTGCCATGGCATGGTGGTTAAGAATCACTTCTTTAGACAAATAGGTGCTGAAAAGTTCCCAGTAGGAATCACTTTTCAAAATCGGGGCCAAATGACCAAACATCTGATTTTATTTTGGAAGGGCATATTTAGATTGAGGATGTGCAGGTAGTGTAATGGACATTGGTTTAGAATGAGAAATTTGAGAACTGTGTTTGAATTCCAGTCAAGTTTGTAGGATTTACTTATGTGCAAATACCATTGGGAAAGGTATGAATCCACCTATCCCCCAGCTATGAGTTAAGTAATAGGACTTGTATCTGGAAAGATCATTATCTCCAAAAAATTGTTAATGCAATATTCACTCACCAAAATATGTTATGGCTTTAAATGTGCCTGGAAGGGATGATAAGCAGTAAAAAGCAAATCAAACAAAACATATTCAGACCAAGAACTTTTCAGCACCCAACCACAAAAGATTAATGTAATGCTATCCAAATGTTCAAGGAATTTGACCAGTTAGTTTAATCTGTTCATAAAGTTACTCAACCATTATTGTAAATTTGTTTTACCCTTATTTACTTTCATCTTAATTTTTATTAGATGAAGTATTGTCAGCCATTATTAATACTTATTATTTATTAATAGTTCTGATGAATTATTGAACAATGTATTCCTCTTCATTGTTTAAAAACTCCTAACAATGATCTACTGTTCAATGCCTCGATGATAGAAATCACTAGGTTTTGACTCATAAAATTAATCAAGCCACATTTTAAGTTCCATATCATTGTTGAATGAAACCCCCCTCATATTGTTAGAAAGTGCCTGAAAAGGTGACAATCTGAAGGGTTTAAATCAGGAGAATATGGTGGATGTGGCAGAACTTCCCAACTGAGCTCTTTAATTGCATGTTTGTTCATGTTAGTGACGTGGGGTGAAGCATTGTCATTGTATAATCACACTGTATCATTGGTCAGGTCTTTTCAGCTGAATTGCTTCTTTGAGCCTGCTCATTTGTTCAACATACAACTTAGCATTGACCATTTGGTTATTTTGAAGCATTTCATAGTAAATTAGTCCTTGCCAATCCCACCAAACACAGATTGTTCGTTTGCGTAGATGCAGTTCTGGCTTGGTTTGGACTGTTACCTCCTTGTCAGGACTTACCCATTCTTACTCCTGCTTCAAAATTCATGTAAAAACACCATTTTTTGTCCCCGGTGAAATTACAGTAAAGAAATTTTTCTTTGTATCCATGAGTAGGCTGATGTTGAGCAAGTGAACTGGTGGCAGTAGAGGAGTGTTGAAGATTGTTTCTCTTGGTCCATGTGTGTGGCACCCATGCACCGTGGTTCTGGACCTTACCCACTGAATGAAAATGATGAACAACAGTAACATGAGAGCTTGCCATTTTCTGAGCCATTTCCCTAGTGTTCTCATGCTGTTATTCTTTAATAAGCATCTGCAATTGGGTCTCATCAAACTGGACAGATCAGCCAAAATGCAGGCAGTCTGAGTTTGAACTTCCCCTCCTTTAAACGGGAAAACTATTTTTATACCCTTCTGTCATTAATGAAGTCACCTCCCTACACTGCACAAATATCTCCAGCAGCTTTGACCATAATTAAAAGAATAGAGAAGAAGATGCCAAACACACTTATTTTTGTCAACTTGGCATTCCATTTGAAAGGGGTGTCTAATATGAAATAAAATTTCAATAACATTATACAACAGTTTCACAGGATGACCAAAGTTATTAAGAAGCAAAAAATGCTACAAAAGATTATTCTTCGAGATCATTCACAGAACATCAGAAAAAATGAACCGATATATGTAGCAACCTAATAGATGAAGCATTGCCAACCTAATTATTAATAATTGAATAGTATCTTCTTTCATCTTCATTTTTTATTAGTTGAAGCATTTTCAACCATTATCAATTTTTGACAAAGCATTTACTTTCATCTTCATTTTCTGTTAGATGTATCATTGTCAGCCATTATCATTAATTTCTGGCTGGTATTTCCTTGTCTTCAAATTTAGACATTCACACTTTTCTGTGATTTGATTGAAATCCACTTGCATTTAGAATTGTTCTTGTTTTTCTTCAGATGGTTATTGTGTCAGCTGAACTTAAACTTGATCATTGGTTGACGAAAAAAGCCAGATTGAAAACTTCACCTGCCAATTCTCGAAAGTAAGTCTTACGTCATGTTCACAGTAACAACTTTATCTATGTAGTCAGTTGTTTCATGCTTGGAATAAAGTTCCTTAATCCATTTCATTCACCAAACAGCGTAGCATAAGTCAAATAATCCAACACACACATCTTCTGTTTGCTACCACGGTCGCATTGCTCTGTTGCCTCATCAAGCAGTTTTTGTAGTTTGAGTGACAGGTCAAATTTGCATAGATGCAAAAAAAAAAATATCTCAGAAAAGAATCTGACTCCAATATTTATCGTTTCTTAAATATACGACTTGTAAAACTACCATTTTCTTTTTGGGATACTTTACACACAAGACACATCCAAACCCGCTTTCTACCAGGAGGTAGGCCATTTTCTCTTGGTTACAATCTCTTTCTCTTTGCTTTAATGATTGCTGACAAAAATAAAAACAGAAACAAACAACAACTTTTATCAGATGAATCAGTGTTACTCTGCAAGTAATTAGATATATTTATAACAACTGATCCTTCCTTTTGTCTAAGTTTTTTAAAATTCTAGATCATCTTTTAAGACTGAAACAAGGATGATGTTGATTTTATTGTCAGTGTTTTGTTGTTCTTTTAATGATGATTATCATTTCTTTTGGTTGTTTAATTTTGCCACTGGTCTGTGAATAATATTTAATTGTAAACTTTTGTGACTTCTTTGTATTATTGACTAGATCAGGCATGTCCAAAGTTCAGCCTGGGGGCCAATTACGGCCTGTGGTCAAATTTCATATGGCCCCCATCCTCTGTCATACAATATATCACTTACAGTCTTCCAGTATTGTCAATCAGAATATGTAAAGTACACACCTAAGAAATGCAATTTCATGTTTTACTAAAAGATGGCAGCAATACTGTGGGGCCACCCTCTGTGATCCTGACCTTGGCCTTTTCCAGCCAATTTCTAAAATCACTACCTTTGAACCAGAGCTGACCTACATACTGCAGTCCTGATCTCAGTATCACTGTTCACATTAGTGCAGGCAAGTTATTTGTTTTGGTCCTCTTAGTTGAATAAATTTGTTAAAATTTTAGAATTTGTTTTGTGTTGGTCAAAATCAGTTATAAATATATGGACACGTGGACTTGTTTCATTTTATGTTTTCAACTTCTTAATAAGATGAATGTTGATGTTATGTTCCTATTCATATGTTTTTAACTTAAAAGTTGACAGACAACATTAATTACCAATAACATATCATGTTTAAGATTAACCTGAGATATAGCTCTTTTTTCTAAGACATATTTTACTTCATCTTATATGGGCTTTCAGATATGATGAACTAAGTGAATTTGGTAAGACCTGTTTAAAATTTATTTGTCATCCATGTGAAGATAATGAAAATATGCCATTTGCAATAAAATTTTCATAAGATAGTTCATTTGCATTTAATTTTAATGATTCAAAGAAAGCCAAGCAGAATGTTTGGCTCTCACGCATATTCATTAAATCTGGCCCTCTTTGAAAAAAAGTTTGAACAACCCTGGACTAGATTAATTGTAAATTTCCATTGGAATTTTTTTTATCACTTGATCCTTAATTAACAATCAGTGCAATATGAACCAAGAAATAATCTTTAAAACAGACTAAATTCCAACAGCTTTCAGAATTCTCTCCCAAAATATTGAGAAGCAAGAAGTTTTCTGAAAAGAGCAAGAACTACTTTTATAATTCCAATATTTTGTCCACCTTGCTCTTTGGCAGTGAGCCATGACACCTGAAATAACTAAGGAAAGAAAAGTAAGCTGGAACTATTCTGTAACCTCTGTCTGAATTTCTAAGATGACAAGATATCATTATTTATATACAGACTATTGTCCCCCATATTTATTTTTAGTATCATTGGATTTCCGATGATGGCTGGAGGGTGCAATGGCCAAAACATTGTGATAATAACAACAAAGATGAGGACAATAGACCTGTGTAAATAATGTAAATAATTCTGTGATTGATGACAGTTAGGACATAGATTGTCTTGTTTTTTATCTTAAAGGATCTTTGCAAATAGGCAGATGAAATGGCTTGACCATCCTGCAAGGCTTCTATCTTGAAGACTTGAATTCCAAGTACTATGGTGGATTCTTAATGGAAAATGAAAGTGAAGCTGGTTGAAAAATAATTGGCAAGAGATCGTTTGAGAAGACCACAGACAAGTGATCAAAAGTTGAACTGACATCAAGTTGATGACTTTACTGATCAAAGTGGTGAGAGGAGAAGGTCCACTGCCTCAGACAAAGTAGGATTGTTGATTCGTAACACAACCTACTAATAATCTTCTAGCATTTATAGTGTCTGACTTTTAAATACCTGACCTGCAAAAGTGAAATTAGTTCCCCTGTAATTTGGAAGAAGAAGGTTTATTTTGCAAGGTTGCTACTTTCTAGGTTTGCATCCCAAGTACTACGGTGGATTCTTAATTGAAAACGAAAGTGACACTGGTTGAAAAATAACTGGCAACAAGCCACTGAAGAAGACTACTCAAGATTCTGATATATTTTGCATACCTGTAATTTTAAAAAATGTATAATTAAACCTTGATTGACTGTTGCATCTTTCCTGGCTGCAAAGTCTAAAGCACACATGACTTGAAGGTAGTTTCCCTAAAATAAGAGAGATGCAGTTTGGCCTCTGCCAAAAAGCATCTTTTTTAAAAAAGTTTGTATTTTTTTATTAAAACTCTAATGCTCCGGCCAGTAGATGTCCATTACACTGTTAGAAAAATATCAGGAATGTCTGCTCAAACACATGTATCCACAAAATGGAACATTGATAGTAATAAATAATATTGGAAAACAAATAAAATTCATTAATTCCTGTGGTGAACAATTACATAGAAGCAAGTGAGTCAGAGTGGCTTTGCATCTGGTGCAAAGGAAAATAAGTTCCTTACCTCATTACATGACACGTAGCAGCAACATTTTGTTCCTTGAAAGTAGCATGAATACTCCCTTCCCACTTTAGATTATTCCAAAAGTGCATATTCTGTAACAGTGGCTTTTGTACAGCTTAGCCAGTAGCAAGTTGCGTGCTGATTGGTCAGGCTGGAAGATGCTCTTTGACTAGGTAATTGAGGACAAAGCAAAGAATGCTAATTGGTCAGTTGGCCGTGATGTTGGTATGATAAGAGAGAGCTGAAGCACTGAGAAGGAGAACCAGTTTTACATATGTGACATATACGGGAAATCAAGAATCGCCAACTGAAAAAAAGAAGTATTTAGTGTTGTAAGAGTGACATCAAGGTCATTTATGCTACAATTCCTTAGAAATTGCTTTGTTTATATTTCAGACTCCCCCCAAAGTTAGCAGATATGGGCTTCAAAAGGTCTCAATGAAAGATATGCATTTTGTAAAAATTGAGTAATTGAACCTTTGTTGACTGAGCATTCTTTCATAGCTGAGCAATCTAAAGCACATTTGGCTTGAAGATGGTTTCTCCAACATAAGGGAAACACAGGTTCATACTCTGTCATTTTCTTTATTAAAACTCCTCTCAAATCCCAGGCATCAATTACACAATTTTAAAAATGGTAATTGAACCTACATTGTATCTAAAGTCTTTCATCGCTGAGCAGTCTAAAGGACATTTGGCTTGAAGGTAGTTTCCCTAACATAAGGGAAACATAGTTTCATACCCTGCCCAAATGCATATTTTCTATATTAAGACTCTCAAATCCCATGAAGATAGACATCAATTACAGTTTTTAAAAAAATTGGTATGTTTACTCAAATGTGTATCTTTAACAGGGCAGTGACCCTGATGGTTCCGTAACAGTGCATGAAGCATCATTTATTGACTTGAGGTATTGAGAGAGCCTAGAATACTAGGTGAAGAAATAAAAATAACAAGAGAAAAAAAATTATAGAAGACTAGTTAACCAAGCTGGAACCTGATAGAAGAAAGTTCAGTAACCAGAATTTATAAAATGCTTAGGAGAATAGTATCAGTGAAATTTGAGGCCAAAAGAAACCTAGTAAGAATTAGTAAATTCAGTACAACTGAATTTCTCTGCTCCATCTCTCTTACCCGAGGAAGTTACAGTGACAAAAATAATGTTTACCAAAGTTCTGCAAAGCCCAGATGAATTTGGGAAATGTTTACTTAACATCTTACATAGCAGACTTATTTTTTTGTTTTTTACTAAAATGTCTGGCCTTGGATATTTTAGAAGCATTGGTCACATGCAGCGGTAATAGGAAGATCTTTGAGGATAGTATCAATCAGTGTTATCTTCTGAGCAGAAATTGTGGTAAAATAGGACCAAGGACTTCTAACTTAACCGTGGCTAAGAGGTCACAATGTCTTGTGTGGTCCTAGTGCTTTTAAAACTATCGTTAATTTGCATGTGTAGTCAAAAACCTGAAAAAAAGTTGAGCTGCATAGATGAGCAGGGAGAGAAGCTACAGAATTTGACCTGTTCTGGACCAGGCTCATTGCATCTATCAACTACAGAAATCTATACAAACCGAAACATATGGTCACATAATTTGTTCATACAAGGTTGGTCAGGAGATCATGCAAAAGTTTCTCTTTCTTTTCTTCTCTTCTCAGGCTGAAAGAAATACTGACTGACAAATACATAAACTAATATAGCAATTAGCTCTTTCTTGATACCACAAGATCTTAGTAGAAAATCAACTGAGAATGATTGTAACCTTTTTGGACAGCCTGTGAGATTAGATTGTAGGTTATTGTTACACTGGTGCTTATTTTACTTCTCTGCCTATAATATATTCGCCTTTTGAGTAAGCTTTCAGGAAACCAAAAACCATGGCTCGCAGAACTGTATAACAGAATGCAACAGAAATGGCATCTCTGTATGTATCTAATGAATCAATAATAGACAACTTTATCTAGAGACCAGCAGTAGCAGGAAACCTCAAACAGACAAAAAACAGTCTGCAACGTGTACACTTCACTTGATATTTAGTGTTAATAACACTGGCAAAATTAGCTACTGTGGCCAAGAGCCGGTATGTATTTAGTACCATGGACAAGAGCATGTGTGTTGGGTGTTCTGGACAAGTAATTTAGTAATATAGTAATAAGAAATACCTGTAATTATAAACTTGTATTCCTAGTGGGTTTTAATATTAAAAATAAAAAAAATTTCTATTTCAATTTTACTGTTTATGTCTTTTTCAGTCGTGGTTCTTGTAGTATCACCCTGAATCAGCTGGAACCCAACTTCCCAGGTCTGTTCTACACTGAAGACTTGTGGTATATTTCTGGTCTCATTGGCTTCTCTGATATTATGGCTGCATACTGGGCTGAACACACTGTACGAGGTAAGTATATGCTTATGACATCACTTAATTTTTGTCTGAAATTTTGAGATGGGTGAATTATTATTATTCACTGATATTCTTGGATTCAAGTCCTCATTTTGATCATCATCTGTGGTCCAACTATCCAGCAGTATGTCTTCAAGAGGTCAAACCTGACCTCATATTCCAATCTGAAACTATTCCACCAGTTCATATCTTCACAGCTAGCACCTGCCATGCCACATACACATGCTTGACTCATCCTCATTTACCTTTGTATTCCATTGCTAAGAAAGAAGTTATGCTCTGACAGCTTGTTCCCAAGAACTGTTACTTTGTGTAACAGACTCTTGATCACTACAATCTTAACCTCTTCAAGTTTAGGGTCAGCTGATATCTGTCCTACATATCCTCATAATATGCACTTCTTGACTTCCTTCTTTTATGCCTTTACAACAAACACATTCAGTAACCATCTACTTTGAGTGGCTCTTGGGCCTTGTATTGAGTGAACAATAGTATGAAAAACATCAATCTTCAAGTGTCTTTTATAAATGGTAACTGTCTAGGGAATTTTGAATCAAACCCATTATTCAATCTACAGAGTAGCTTATTCTTATTCCATTGTCCATGCTAGATGAAAGCTTATAGCCACATCACATTGATCATGTACAATCATTGAAGTTAAGCAACATTGAGCCTGATTAGTACCTAGATGGGTTACCACTTGGGAATAACAGGTCCTGTAAGCTTAAGTGTGTGGGTAGTATAATGTATAATGTCTTGGAATTGTTAATTGGAGAGCTGAGGTCCAATTCTTGTTGTGTTTGTTATATTCACTTACATACAAGTACCCTTGGGAAAGGTATGAATCCACTTGTTCTCGCTACATCTATGAGTTAATTAGTAAGACTTGTATCACTAAACTATTATTATCTCCAAAAAGAAAACAGAAAATTCTTACAATCTAAAGATATTTTCTGGCTTTAAATAAGTTGCAATGGGTTGATAAGCCATAGAAAATGAATTAATGAATCATGCTAGATGATATCTGAAGTTAATTTGTCCTTTTTTGATGTTTCCTACATCTTATGCTGAACCAGAGGAAGTCTGACACAAGAATTGAACTTTTATCCAAAAGCAAATCTACTTACCTAAGTAGATTTGCTTTTGGATAAAGATTCATTCTTTACTGAGACTTTCTGAATGTTGTGGAAGAATTAAACATAGAATTTTCTAGTTTTTTACTTAAAATTTAAGCAACTTTCAGCACTCAATATTGGTCATTGGAAATTCAGACAAAAGAAATTATCAGTGGTCATGAATTTGTAACCCACTCTCCACTACATTGGTCTTCATGTTCCTTCAGACCACTCTGAGTACCATCTTGCTGACTCCTCCTCACTCATTAATGTGTTGCTGGTTTGTCACTGGTATCGTGTTGATAAGCATGGTTCCACTCGATCTAACTGGCATTTGTATCCTTTACGATCATTCACTCCTCTACTATGTTGTGTTTTTGATCTCAGAGAGTGAGAAGATCACTGATGGAGTAAACTGAAGTGAAGAACAGGTCAATGGTGAGGAGCTACACAAAAAAGAATTCTTTGGAATAAGGAATTAACCCAGGTTAAAAATGTAACAACGATTTGGTTTATATATGATTTCTTCTATACAGTGGTTTTAATCCTTCCCACTCACTGTTATAATCAATTGACACTGGGATCTTCTTTTGGAGTTTACAGCCTGGGTTAGTAGTAATTTAAATTTCTATGTTCTGGTCTTCAGGGCTGGTACAAGGTCTTGATCAGAAGGCCTCTGCAAATGATCTGGATTCCAGTAGCAATAAGTAATGTGAGAACTCTTCATTTGTTATCCAAACCTCCAGCTTATATGGAGTCCTGCATCTAACAGGTGTGGTGTTTTTCAGGGTCTGGTGTTCTGTTATCTACCACCCTTAGCATCAAACTGTTTCTAAAATCCCCTATTTTCAAAATTAGTTTTACTCAAGTAATTTTCCAAATTTAGTGGTTGTTTAGCCCCCTTTTTGAAAGTGGTCAGAGGAATCAAGCCACCCTTTAACTCCAACTTCCTTCACTACTCATCTCACTCCATTGCTCCATGTAGGCAGTGATAATCTCTTTCTCTCTCACACCTTCTCAGCATCCAACCTCAGCCCACTTCAACTGTCTTTGTGATGAATCTAAACTTTTAGAATGTGCAGGCGAAAAGGAGATTTCCAGTAATTAATCTTTCTTTATCAGCTTGTCTCACATTGGTTGTTTTAGATGATTTCCCAAATTGTTTTATTCATTTTCAGTCATCATGGATGGGATAAAAAAGGAAAGAGAATATTCCCAACATCCTTGGTAATAAAAAAAACATCTTTCTCTGTTTATGTGTTTCTCGGTCAACCAGGCCACACAGCCTATTGCCTATGGTCACTCTAGGGCGAGTAATTAATTTTTCTTTATCTGCTTGTCTCCACAAGAATCCAAAATAATGTTGGCCATAAAAATTTTGATGAATGTCATGGCAATTAAAATGAATGAACCCATCCCCAATCTTAGGCGCTAATCTTTATTTTTGTAGGGATATTTTTCTTCTGGGTGGCTGATTCAAACAAGATGTTTTTCCTGGCTCTTTGTCCTAAACAATTTAGATGTTATTTCGGTATACTACCTGTCTTCTTTATTGACAACATGTTTTTCTATTTTCCAGGACTGACATCTTTGATAATACATTGTTTCTTTCTTATCAATGGGAATTGGGGAAGAACTGGTAGTTTTAGTTTTGCTCAATTTTACTGAATTCCACTTAGTTAAATTTGGGTTTTATTCTCCTTGGAACAGTTGCATTTTATTATTTTGAAACATAATTTTTTCAGTGCATTTCCTTTTTAATTTTCTTAACTTTTCAATTTTTTTTTTTAATTTTCTTCCACTTTGCCTACAAATTTCAACAATTAGCATCCAGTTAGTAGTCACTTTTCTCTTCCTTTTTCTTTCTTTCTATTTTTTTTTTTAACTTGCCAAGGTCCCAGTGACATAATTTAATGCAATAAGATTATTATATACAATTAAAACTGATATAATTAAGTGCCGTAATTAATTGCTGTTTTGTCATGGAGCAGTATCAAAATAATACTATATGAAAATTTGAAAAATTGTGAAAAACTAACATGTGAAAATTTCATGGTTTTCCTATTTTAATATTCTGATGAATCTTAATTCTTAATTTAATGATTGATTAATCTCATGGTGAGTTCTATGACAATAAAAAATCTGTAGAAATATCCCCTGTCACATTGTTAAATATTTGAGCTTAAAAACTTTAGCAAAATATTGCAATAAGAATCATAAATATTAATGCTGATTGTTGTTTTAAGAACTAGGTGCAGATGAAAATATTTGAACTTTTTCCATTTCATTGAAATGGCTGTTAAATACATCTATATTCCTTTCTTTCATTCATTTTCTCACTAAAACCAGGTAGTGTTTTTCCCCTCTTTTCACATGATCAAAACGGAATGCTCCATTATTTATGATGTATTTACAGGATACAAATCCGTGCAAACTAACAAAATTGTGATAGGATAATAATGTTGGAAAGACATGTTGATATTGTCTCCGTTATTTTAATAATGCAGTACAATAAGAACTTGATTGATTCATATATAATGTGTGTGTGTGTGTTTTAAGTTTCATTATGACTGATAAAGTACTGCAATTATGTATTTTTTTCTTTTTTTCTTGTGTTTGCATAATTTTTACTTTTCTGGACATAAAGTATGTAGAAATTGACTGATTGTACTGTATGTCCAAGTGCTTTTGGCTATTCTTTCAGCCATTATCAAAGATGATTTTTATTTTTAACTGAATGTATGAATTTTTTTGCATATATGTAGTTATAGGAATGTTTTTTATTTTCCAAACATAGTCAACACATTGTAGCCATGTTCATAGTTGATATTATTGAGTGTTGGCATTTTCATTTTTTATTCATAATGCATCCATTATTTTTAGCCTTTGTTTTACATGTGGATGAGGCTATTATATTTGTATTATCAACAAGTATGTTGCGGATGGGTTTTGTAGATCTTCATGAGTATTTAAATGAGACCTAATTCAGCTATGGTCAGAGAAATGTAACATGAGTCTTCTTGTTAGGCATGTTGTAGTATATCCAATATAATTATTCATGAATTTGATTTGATCAGGAACAGTTCTTTAAGTGATATGTGAAATCAGAAATAATATTGATTTTATGTAATTTAAATTTTGCAGGTGAGTTGTTGTTTTTGATGATAAGGTTAGCTGTTTTAAATTTTTAAAATTTAAACAGATGCAGACCTACCACACTTCATCTACAACATACTCGTAGAAAATACAACTATAATAGCCTCATCCACATATAAAAAAAAAAAAGGTTATTGTACTTTCCTCTTTGATTTAGTTAGTTTTTTTTTTGTCTCCCAAGTTTTGTAAATAGTCTGTTAATCATAGTCATAAAATAACACTGCTACCTGACATCACCAGTGAAGGGAAAATAACACTTTATCTCCCTTGTACTGATGACATCAAAATATACGGATACACTTAGTGTTTTATTCGATTAACAATAAAGTAAGGTCTACATCATTAATCACTTAATATTGGTTGATACAAGGTACAACACAATTAAAAAGTTTTGTATTTTGTAAACAACCTTTGTCTTTTGCAACTTCTTAGCAGTAAATAAGTGATATATATTTATTTTATCATTAAAGATTGATTTTCATTATGTTAAACTTGAAATAAACCCATTTAACTTTCATTACAATGTTTTCTTATTCATATGAACCTTTTCTATCTGTCTTGATTACTCTGTACATTATATATGGTCTGAGTTTAACTTCAACAACTATTAACTGTAGTAGTAGACAACATCATTGTGTTAAGTTGTTTAAATTCATATTAAATTCATTATTTGTGTTTATAATTGTTCTCCTTTTAGTGTTCTGGCTAAAAGCAAGATTCTCTATGCTTCAAGGACAACTTGAGGAATCGATAGAATACTTTGACCGGGTAAAGTATTACATACATATATTTTTTCACATATCTCTCTCTCATTCTATCTCTATCTCTCTCTACTTTTTTATCTCTATATCTCTCTCATATATATATATATATATATATATATATATATATATATATATATATATATTTTATTTGGTTAAAAGCTGCCTTATTGGGCAGCATTTAAGCTATCTCCTGTGGAGAACTCTTAATTGGGTCTTTATTGCAATAGGTAGGGAGGAGTAGATGTGATAAACTACAGAACTCAAAATTGATCACTGCATTTAAGTATTGCATTAATATCTAAGCTTACCTTTTAAAAGTTTAACGATAATTATTCTATTGCCACTTAAAGACAATTTGATGTAAATAGGTCCTTACTTTCCGTACAAACAATTATTTTTATTTTATGGGTGACTTTCACTGGATTTCACAATTAATTTTGATTATTCCCAAAGTTATCAAAATTGTTATCATACAAAATGTTTTTAATTTGCTCATGGAGTTGACCTGATTCTAAAATGCTATGATATATTGAGCTATGGCCTCTAGTAGTAAAGTTGAAAAAGGGTGACACAGTGGCACACTGACAGTCACATTTATTATATAGATTACTTACACTTTTTTTTTTAGTGGAAACCCACATTTGAGTAGACGTTCCACTTATTTATTAAATAGTAGATTTATTTTCAGCTACCGACCTGAATACTGCATATTTTTCTTTTATAAAATTTCTTGAATATTCAAGCTGATAGACAAAAATAAATAAATATACTGTTTAATAAATAAACAGTGTCTACTCAGATATAGGTATCAAATAAAAAAAAATAACATTTAAGTAATAAAAATCCATCAATTCTTTAGAAATTGCTTTGTTTACATTAGGATACAAAACTGTGTATATATATATATATATATATATATATATATATATATATGTGTGTGTGTGTATATATATATATATATATAGAGAGAGAGAGAGAGAGAGTTAGGTAACTCAAATGACCAGATATATTTTAACTACCTTCACTCCTTGGCAATGTTTATTGTTTTAAAAGTGATGATTAGAATTGTAATAAAATTGTAGTAAAAACAGAACCAGTGAATAAACTTATACCAAAGCTTTATTGCACTTTACTCTGTCTATTCATCTTCTGGCGGATATTACAGGGTGCTTTTCATACCTCCTAGATCTTAAGTGGGGAGTAACTGATGATTTATAAGTACATTCTCCCCTACGTATTTTATTCATAAGGGAGAAAATTTCTTAGGTGTCCAGGCTCTTTACAGATTCTCTGTGAACTCCTGGGTAGTTTTTGTATTGGACTATTCAGGCTTGAAGATCTCTTATTTTGAGCTCGCCCGTTAGTCCAGGAATGGAAGTATCTCTGGATTTGTTTCTGGATGTACCCGCTTCTTGGGCATTGAGCGCTTATCAGGATCATCTGGAGTTGTCAGAGTCTCGGATATTAATCCCTCTGAAATATCTGATGGAGGCGCAATGGAAGCTGTCATCATCCTGGGGTAATGTGTCAGGAGTGATTCCAGCACGGTAATCTTCCGATTGGTTTTCAGTGTCAAAGAGATCAGATCTCCTCACTAGGGTGGTTTTAGGATCTGGTACATCTCCAGCAGGAGACAGATCTCTAAGAAAGACTGTAGTTTGCCTTCCATCTGGGTGTCACATGAGTGCATATTGTGGGTTTGCTTCTATTAGTACCACCCCGCCTACCAGAGGTGGGGGTCATGTTTGGTACAGTGAATGTGGTGTCTCAGTAGAAACGTACCTGGTTGAGAGAGCCAAGTGGGAAGTGAAGTCCCAGTCGAACTCCATCATTGGAAGGGTAGAAATCTTTTGTCTGAGGTGACATTGGTGGCTGTACATAATAGCGATCTGATGGCATACAGGGGTACTGGAAGGAGATTTTCCCAATTATTTATTGAGCATTTGTGTGTTGAAGCAGCCAATTGAATTGTTTTCCAAATTAAGCTGTCATATCTCTTGCATTGACTGTTACCCTTGGGGTTATATGACTTACCGCCACTCTGTGTTCTTGTTTTTCATCCATTATGATTTTGTCGATTATTCTTTGAAAACTGGCTACTCCATTAGTTACCCCAAATGGTATCCTCTGGAACTGGTACAGCCGGCCAACTGCTTCAAATTCAGTGTAGGTTCTGTTTTTAGGCTTAATATCCACCTGATGATAAGCACTTTTCAAATCTAACATGCTGAAAATACTATATTTAGCTATTTCACTTAGCATTTTCTCTATGCATGGCAACGGAAAAGCGTCCAGAAGAGTGAACCGGTTAATTGTCTGAGAGTAATTGATAAGAATACTTTTTTTTTGGTTTTCTATGTTTGTTATTAATACTTGGGCTCTCCATGTTGACATACTTGGTTGAATTATTCCTTCTTGAAGCATTCTTTTTATTTTGGACCCTATAAATTGTTTGTCGTCATGCGAATAATGTTGGCTCTTAATAGCTATTGGCTTACAGTCCTTTGACAAGTTTTCGAAAAGTGAGGGGTATGGAATGTTGGCTGCAGTCAGTCCGCAAATCTTTAATACAGGTTTATCTCTGCCAAACAGGATTTCTATGCTAAAAAAATTGTGGCCCAGTAGTACCTCACAACAAAGCTCTTTCATTATCGATAACTCAACAGCTTTATATGAGATGCCATTATAATGTAGGTCGGCCAAATAATATTCACTTATGCGTGATGACAAAGCTGTTTGCCATTGTCACTCTCTTGGAGGAGGGATCATAATGCCATTTGTGAATTTTTTGCTACACTGTCTCTGATATAGTTTTCCGAACTGCCAGTATCTAATAACGCGTTGGTGAGGACTCCGTTAATTTTAATTTTTTTAATAGTTTTTGAAAGATGGTCAGGGAACATGGCCAATGTTGCAGAAAATGATAAGGAACTGACAGGATGGTTAGCTTTGTAAGAGATATTTTTAAATGAACGACATACCTTGGAAAAATGTCCTATTTTTTCACACTTATGGCAACAAGCTTCCCTGGTAGAACATGAAAGTCGTGAGTGTAGATTTAGACTGCAGTAGTAACATGTCCGTTTGGTTGATGCAGCAGTGACAGGTTGTTCTGGGGTGTTTAAAGGTGGAACATCCTGGGCAGGAGAGTAAGTCGAATCATCATAGAGAAGTGGGATAGTAGGAACAGGTTGTTTTAGAGCAATACTGATAGTATCGTTTGAAAGTATGTTATGGAGTGATTTCACAGTGGAGGCTTGTATTTATACTAAGTCGGTCCTAAAACAGGTTCGACATACAAAACGTTAGGAACTTGATATAATAGGTATGACGCAGTAATCTAGTTGTGGTCGCTGATACTTTTAGTATCCGACTAACGGTCATCCGACATCGACTGACTGACCAACTCACTGAGCGACTCTACTTATTATAAGTGGAGAGTTTATTAACTAAAGAATAGGTGTATTCCACTATAACATCCCCCCCTAAAACTTTACTCCATAGGAGTAAACAATTTTCTTTATTTATTTTTCATATTTTTTTACAGGAAATATGAAGAAAAAACAACAAAAAAATTCTTTTTTTTTTTTTTTTTTTTTAACATCGTAGCGTATTTCCTACGTTTTTTGATCCACTTTTAAATGATCAGTTGGCTTTCTTTTTTCTTCTGGATCGGCGTACCTCCAGTAAAATTGTTGCAGGCGTTGTTAGATCAACATATCGCAAAGCACCTCCATCGGCATTTCTTCCGTGGGACCGCTGTCAACCACGTCCGAAAAATGTTGTCTGATCTGGTTACTGCACGTGAATTTTTCGCCTTTCACCGAGTACATCATATTACCAATCTGCTTTTCTATTTTTTTTGGTACCACCATAGTGTTACCAGAAACAACCTTCCGCTTTGAGCTTCTTAAGGATGGGATCACAGTTTCTGTAGGTTGTTCTTGTGGTTTTATTTGTTCAGCCTCTAGCTTCCTTTTTGTTGATCTTGTGCTTCTTAACGTTGTCTGTGGTAACTTCAGTTGATTTAAATCATTTAATAATACTGCATGTCCTTGTCTGTGGGTAACTCGCTCCCCAGTTTTTCTCGGTGTCGGCTTCATCTTTACTTTCTGGAGCTTGTTTTTCACATATATCATTGGTGTTACCCATTCAACATTTTTAAATACACCGGTTTTCTCTAATCTGTCCAATTCTTTATCTATCTGTTTAATTGAAGCAAACAGCACATTCCTTTTCTTTTTGAATACTGCCTGAGCATTTTCTTTTGACTGGAATTTTGCCTCCATCTTGGTACACGTTCCCAAACCTGGAGAAAAAACAGTAGGAAATGTTTCCTTAAGTTTCCTTACTAATTTTTGGGCTTCTGAGTTTTAACTTTCAACCTTGTAACAGAAAGAATTTATCGGTAGATCCCATAATTGGAATTCTGTTATCCAATTCGTACCAAGTAAGTTTGTGGTATTTTCTATGACAAATAGTTTAGCTTTTTGCGTTTTTTATTTAACGTGACGTTTGTAACAAATTCTCCAATAAATTGTATTTTTTCTCCCATCACTGACCTCGCAATTTTATTTGTCTTCTATAAAGTTGGTTTCCCCAACTTCTTCCACGTATGCAAATTTATGATAGATAGGTCGGAACCAGTGTCGAGTTGCATTTTTATTTTTTTATTACTTATTTCGGTGGTAACAAATTTTCTGGTTATTCCATCATTCATCTCGGACTTTAATTTTCTTATTTTAAAGTCTTTATTTTTTGACCTGCAGTGCAAACTTTTATGACCCACTCTTTTACAGTTGAAACATTTTTTATTCCTAAAATTGCAATATCTGTACCAGTGAAGTTCACCGCAACCAAAACATGGCTTCGGGAGTTTTTGTTTATTTTTCTCTGGTATTTCACTTTTTGTTTGATAATCCGCAATTTTAGACTTCTTTTTGGTAGACTGACTTTCTTTTTTGTAGCGTATTTTCCTTACATGAGAAACGCCAGACTGTTTTATCTTTTTCGAATCTTTCTTTACGCTAACATATCTTGTGCAGTCTTCTGTCAACTTCTGTATCGTAATCCTAGGTTCGTTTTCCAATTTTGCCAGCACTAATTTTCTCAACTCTGTGTCTCTTTCCGATACCAGCCCTTAAACAAATACTAAGCACTTAAAATTGTCAGCGCTTAACTCTGCTAGCTTGAATTCTTCACAATGCTTATTCATATTGGCTGCGTACGTTATATAGTCTTGTTCGTCATCTTTCATCAGATTCAAACATTTCCACCTCTTGTGAAACAAAGATGTCTTTTTACTAAATAATTCACTTAATATATTTACCACCTCAGTAAAAGTCAACTCGCTAGTTTTTTCAGTAAAATGTAATTTACCAATTTGTTATGCTCAGCAGTTCCTAACTTGCTTAAAAGAAGCCTAACCTTCTTTCCTTTAGACCACGAGTGGCAGTCCTTGTTATACACGTCCGTATATTTTTTATAATACTCTTCATCTGGACTGTACATGAATATTTCAGTTGAATTCCATATTGTATTCTCTGGGAAAGAATCATTTTGTAGATTTTTCTCTTTCCTCTTCTCAGTTATTTCCAGAATTTTATTTTGAAACTTCTTATGCGTTCCATTTCTTGTTGAAACTGCATTTGTCTATTAAAAGTTTCCTCTTGTAGTTGCATCTGGAATGTCTTCTGTTGCTCTAATATTGTCATCTGTTGTTCCGTCTGGAACTTAAAAAAAAATTCCTGGAATATATTTTTGCATCTCTCCATCTTCGCAAAAAGTTTACACAATGCTTAAATATTGTAGAGGGGGGGTCCTATGAATTTGCAATTCGTGACCTATTTGAACAAACTGTCTTATCGAGAAAAAAAAATTTTTCTCAGTTGAGAATACAACAGATTTTTTCGTCACTCAGTTGACATCTTGTCTTTCAAAAAACTTTGCCAAGTTTTTTTTTTTTTAAGTATGAATCCGAGATTTTGTCACTGAAAATGTGACGAGCAAATTTTTTTTTTTTCTCTCCATATGAGTACGAATTTCATCACCAAATAATGTGGCGAGCAAATTTTTTTTTTTTTTCTTCCACCGTATGAATTCGAATCCCTTCACCAAATTTGTTATGGCGAGTGAATTTTTTTTTTTTTTCCTCTGTATGTTTGTTATGGAGTGATTTCACAGTGGAGGCTTGTATTTGTACTAAGTCAGTCCTAAAACAGGTTCGACGTACAAAACGTTAGGAACTTGATATAATAGGTATGACGCAGTAATCTAGTTGTGGTCGCTGATACTTTTAGTATCCGACTAACGGTCGTCCGACATCGACTGACTGACCAACTCACTGAGCGACTTTTCGTTACTATTACTACTTCTACTTATTATAGGTGGGAGAGTCTATTAACTAAAGAATAGGTGTGTTCCACTATAACACAGTACGAGCTGCACTGCTGTATAGCAAGCTCACAAGTATAAGCTTGTTCATAAGCAGCTTTCAAGGTAAGGGTCTTATTTTCAAGAAGGTGTTGCCTCACTTGAACATTGCATAGGCCATTTATGAAGGCGTCTAGTATATGTTCCTCTTGTGCCTCCAAAGCAGTCATGGGACAAATGCTTAATGTCTGAAGGGTCTTTAGGAAATGATTCAGTGTTTTGCCAGATTCCTGTTACCGGATAGCAAGTATATGTTGGGCAAATAGTTCATTTTTGGGTTTCACATAGGTTGTGTGTAATCTTTCTTTCACTTCTTCATAAGTTTTACAGTCTATAATGATATCATTGATTGAATGAGACACATTGTCAGAAGAGCACATTTGTTAATAAGCTGATTCAGGTTCTCAAGGAGTAGAGTTTCAATGAAGTTCGTAAAAGTTTCGAACCAGTGTGTCCAGCATTTATTTGCTGCTTTGCTTTTTGAGTCATAGGTAAATCGTTCTGGCTGCATATAAAGTTCCATTGAAAGTGCAATAAATTGTAGTAAAAACAGAACCAGTGTATAAACTTACACCAAAGCTTTATTGCACTTTACTCTGACTACTTATCTACTGACGGATATTACAGGGTGCTTTTTATACCTCCTAGATCTTAAGTGGAGGTAACTGATGATTTATCAGTAGAAAAACCTAGACATATGATGAAAGTGAATTTATACATGTTTTTCTTGAGAATTTACACCAAAAATATTATACACTATTTATTAGATTGTTTATTTACAATAATAATTTTATATTTACAACATTCTAAAATGTAATACAATGCAATATTTATCATTTACCAATTTATAAAGAAATAAATATAAAAACAATTTCTTATTCATAAATTTATAAACATTTACTAAATTATTAAAAATGTCAACAATTATAAGGAAATCCTTATTATTTACCATTCTATAAAGTTTGAATTGATTGGCAATTAGTCAGTTTTGCCAACCATTCTGATAAACAATATAATAGATAGTATAAGTTCCATTTCATCATATGTTTAGGTTTTATTACAATTCTAGTCATCACTTTTTAAAACAATAAACATTACAGAGGAGTGAAGGTAGTTAAAATAATAGCGGTGTCAAGGGAAAAACCACCCTTTTGACACTCCTTTTGTTTTGTTTTCAGGCTCAGTGGTCCAAGTTTACCAAAAATACTTTCAATAAAGCTACTTAGATAAACCCATTCCAAGTTATTTTTCTTAATTCACTGTTGTAAATTTGGTAAAGTTGTCAACTTTTCCAATTTCCCTCAGCTTTAAGTTATAAACATACAATTTAAAATGTACCCAAATTATGCTGCTTAGAATCTTTTTGTATAAGTAATAGATTATCTCTTGTAAGTAATAGATTATCTTTTGTATAAGTAATAGATTATCTGCAAGAGCCATTTGATGTAGACAATTGGGTGCTTCTATGTTCTTAAATGATCTGCATTTGGCATATTCTTTATGTCTCTTCAATGATATGATTTTTACTTTTATTTAGGCATTAGAGTACCTTCAATATGGGCAGGAAACTGATGGTCTCTCGATCGTGCAACTTCCAAATTGCAAAATGGATGATGTTATCTCAGTAGGTGAGTCATTTTACTTAATAATGTTCGTCATTAAATCAATGATTTTCTTTTTTCAAGATAAACCTCTTTTTTTTTTTTTCAAGATAACCCTTGTTTAAAATATGAAGACTTTTTATGAAATGCATACATTATTATAATGTGATACATTAAATTATTATTTCAATATTGCTATATGCTTTGAAAAGAAACCTGGTTTTATATTAGTTTATGACTATATTATATATTTTAAATTTTATAATTACTTCCCACATACACATCCCAGATCTTTGAGAAAGCAAAAGTAGATGACATGATATCATTTCTTAAAACAGTGGACCTCTACCAAAAAATATAAACCAAATAAGAATGCCAATAAAATCAATTTCTCTACAAACTGTATATCCAAAAAGAATACATCAATGAAACCAGACTCTTGACAAAAACCCTTTTTATAAATATATGTTAATGAAATGTAATCTATAAACTATCTTACAAAGAATACATATTCTTTTCATACAAACTTATCCTAAAAATCTTGTCAATATTAAATAACCCATTGAGGTTGATATGCCATAAAACAAAACAAACTATACACATCCCATAGGAAGAAAAATAGGTATTTACCAAATAGTCTATGTTGCTACCGGTTGTGACACAAGGTCAAAGTTTAAAGTAGGTTTAATGGCAATACTGTGCAAAAATTGCTCAAACCCCCTTGGCACTTTTCCCTTTTATGGATGCCTCAGGGGTTGGCAATGAAACCAGAAGAGGTATTGCCTGGGAGAAGGCCCCCTGTGGCTTGGGCTTAATATTTTTTTAAACTTCCTCTGGCAAAATAAATAATCTGTAATAGAAGTTCTCTTAATGCTTTTATTAATGAGAATTAATTCAACAACAGATGTATTTAAATCATTTTCTGATGTTTTTGCTAATAATAAAATTAGGGTTTACAGCCATATCATGTTGAAACACCGGTTTCTGTATGATCATTGAAGTTAAGCAATGTCAAGTCTAGTCAGTACATTGATGGGTGACCACTTGGAAATACCAGGTACTGTAAACTGTGTGGCTGGTGTAATGGATAATGGCTCAGAGTTCCAATTCCCATTGGGTTCTTTATATTCACTTATGTGCAAATACCTTTGGGAAAAGTATGAATCCAACTTTTTCCTCCAGCTATGAGTTAATTAGTAAGATTTGTATAAATAAACCATTATTAATTAAAAAAGTAGTTCTTACAATCTAAAAATATTTTCTGGCTTTAAAGAACATTCAAAGGGTTGATAAACCATAGAAACGAATAAAAAAAATAAATAAACAATAATAAAATAGCCAAAACAATAATAAAATTTAAATCAATATTAAAATAATAAAAAAAATGATAATAATAAAATAATAACAGATTTGTTTCACTTATTGAAACAATTTTTTTAATTGTGTACAAAAGTTATTTATTTACATCTTTTTCATTTAAATCAAATTAAAATGAAATTAAAATTTGATATATTTAAATAATTCTGTGATGTTTTTATTAATAATAATTAAAAATAATACTTATATTAATGATAATAATAATAAAATCAATTTAGTGAACACACTATTTTTTGGTTGTTTAAATAATTTAGTACAGTTTTTTTTAATGTAAATATAATTGAAAAGATTACTTTGGCTTAATTCTGTAAATATTCTAATAAATGTAGTATTTTAAATGAACAAACAATTTAGATTTGAAATTTGATCATTTTGCCATCAGCAAAGTGACAGGTATTGAACTAGTATTAATAATAATATATATATATATTTTTTTTTTTGTTGTTTGAATTTCTGGGATGAAGTGTTATCAATATTTACACTATTTACATGTGGTCTTTTGTCCTCATCTTTGTTGTTGTTATCATAACATTTTGTTCAATGTATCCTCTGCCCATCGTCAGGTGTATGTTGATCCAGATAACCTACAGAGAATTCTGAACTGATGAAGACAATAGTCCATGTGTAAACAGTGTAAATAATATTACTCTTATTGATAATTTTTGTTAAGCAATATTTTCACTGAATCTGGACAACTCCTATCCTGGGTTGAGCAATAAAATTATAGTTGCAGACAATTTTTTTTTGTAAAGCCTAAAAAAAAATCAGTTTTCAGAAATTATTTGGTAATAAATAGAATTATTCTTAAAGTTCTTTTTTTTTAAATTTTTTCGAAATATTTTTAGGTGTGTCATTGAATTAGTATATACATGCACATTAGGGTAGGTCGATTTTGGAAGTGTAAAAAGAATAACTCGGGGAAAGTTGCAAAATAACATCAAAAATTACGACCAAAAATATTTTTCTTCAAAACTTCGTATTTATTTGAGCAATCGAACTTAAAGACAAAATAAATTGCGATTTTTATCATCATATCGGTGTCACCAGAGACATGTGTATGTTAAATTAAAACCGAAGATTTAATGAAAAGAAAAGAAAATAATGCTTAATAATGGATATTTTTGAGCTTATTATCTAGTCTCTTAATAAATTAAATGAAATTACTCAAAATAAAAAATAAAACACACTAAAATATTTAGTTTAAAATAAAAATAACTACTTATGAACGGCGTCTTTTTTACTGGATATTTTTTCGGTATTTTCCGGTAGTAATTACCTCCTCTTACAAGTTCGGTTTATTTTTGTTTACTGTTTATGCTTTTAACTCGCACAAATATCTATTTTATTTCTCATCAAAATATACTTAACTATTTAAAAAAATACAACTTTTATAATTATTGTAATTTGTTTATATTTTTGAAAATTAGTGTTTTATTAAAAAGCCTGTTTACAAGCTAATCCCGGAACTAACTCTACTTTTATGTAAATAAACATTACTTTTAATTTAATAATGCATTTCAATCTTTATTTTCCAATTTATTTTGAAAAATATTTTTGTGTAATTTCTGATAATACATATATTTTCTTTGTCAGATATTTTAATAAGAATGGCAGGAAAAAGAATCCCAAAGGGCCTAGCATACAGTGGAATTTTGATAGCCTTATCAAAATCCCCCGGTATGCTGTTGAGTTGATCAGGGGTGATGTATCTTTCAATCTTAGAGCCAGCCTTGCCAATGCATTGCTCTTGGATTTCAGGGCTATGGTCCTTCTTATCCCCAATATTAACATAAAAAGATATTTATATAGCACAGCTGTTTGAGGTTTCCTATAGCCCCACTGAACTTAAATAAAGTCAATTCAGGTTTCCTATGGTAAAAATTTTCTTTCCCAAGTGAAAATCATCACAAAAATGGCAAAAGTCATTTTGTCACAGCTTATTTTCTCTCAAAAAATGGATTTTCATACTTTTATAGGGGTAAAAAAATTGAAAAATGACTGTTTTATCATCATCTAAACTAATATCAAGGAAACTTTTGATGTGAACCCCATGAAACTAGGTATTTTCTGAAAGCAAAAGATATATTCTTTCATTTAAAAGTAAAATTAGCTAGTGTAAATGACTCAAAATTTTTTTCAGGAGGGTAAAATGTGAAAAAATAGTGAAAATTTTGCATTTTTTTTCTTGTTCTAAACAAAAATTTTCCCCATTAATGGGAAATTAACCATTTTTTTTTTAAATCAGAAAGCCTAAATCATAATCAAACTATTTCAGGCATAAAATTGAGAGTTTTGAAGGAAATCAACATTCCTAGGGGTTCAAAATGCGACAAAATCCGTTGGTAATTTTCAATTATATGACTGCCAAGGGTTAAAAAAAAATTGACACCTGGCCACAGAAATCTTTAGTAAAGGCAAAAGATTTATCTGCAATTCCTAACCACCAGAAACCAAAAGTTTTTTTTTTCCAAAAAAAGCAGCGATAAGGAAAATTAAACCTAATTGACTTTAACATATGGCTCAAATTTCAGCCAGCCAGTCAGCAATAAATGGTTAAACCTTGTCGAACAAGTTGTAATAAAACCCACTACTCCCAGATAAAAGCAAAGAGTGAAAAAAAGGGTTCAACATTACTAGGGCTTGATATAAGGTTTGAACAATTTTTTTTTTTGTTTTAACCCCCGTGTTTGAACAAACACTTAGATGTTGTTTTTTTTTTTATTTTTATTTTCCATTTAGACCCATTCAATGATGTTCATGCCAAATGAAAGCAAAGAATGAATTTTGAATGATGTTATTTTTGCCAAAATAAATATTTTTTATAAAAAAAGGATTTTCTCATCAAATTTGGCATAATTTCTTAATGCTAACTTTATTTTCACAGAAATGTTAATTACCAAATAATTCCAAGAAAAATAGCCGGATCCTATAATGTCGCCCAAAAAGGTCCAGAAGTTTACTGATTGATCAAAAACCTGTTGCGATAATTGTATTTTTTCATGGTCAGTTTCCATTATTTCATCTTGATGTTATCATTTTCGGACATCCAAGTCATCAAGGATTCAGGAAAACAGTTTGGCATATTTTTTCTTTAAGAAATTTACATTCTATGAGGTGTTTAAAATGTTACTGACAAATGGCATTTTTTTCCGAATTTTTCATTTATGCACCATGTTGGATTTTCCTATATGACAAAAACAAGGGTTTTTAAACAGCCGTGATAGATAAATATAAAATTGATCCATATCAATTAAAGTTAAAATATGATAAATGCCCAAAACAGATCATGAATATAGGACTAGAAATGTAGAACTACTTTGAATATTGGATGTTGATGGGAGGATAATACTCACAAATATTCACCAATGAAACTGTACAAGAAGGAAGATATGTCTGATGGTAAATGGAAAAAACTCAAGAATAGAAAAAAACAACCATAAAACCAAAACGTCAGTTTTTGTCACATACAAGATGACATATGAAAGGTGAATATCCAAAGAATTAAGCATTCAGCCTAAACAAACTGGAAAGTATAAGGAATGGTTCTTCATGAGGGGGATGAAGAACTAATATTTTAATTGGGATTCAATTGATGATTGAAGGAACTATTGATCCAGAAAATGCTGACAAACATTAATGCAGATTCAGGCTGTCCCAGGATGGATTTGCTGGATGCTCTAGAAACTGAATAACTTAAAAGAAATAATGTATTTGAAGTAGTTCCTTTTTGAAAACCGATTTTATTATCTTTTTAAACATGTAGATAATATCTGAAAAATATAAGGATATTCAAAAAAACTAAAACAAGATTAGTAGCTGTGGATTAAAGATTTACACTGACAAACTTATCAAAGATTTCCCACCTGTTGAGAGTGTCTCTGGATTCTATTTTTTTTGAAAAAAGAGATTGATGTCCTGAAAAAGACAATCTATTGATATAACAGTGGCATTTCTAGAAGGTGATCCATTGGAAAATGGTTTTACATCAATATTGAAAATTGGTCCATTAAACCAGGCAAGGTGGTTATATCCAAACTCAAGTGAAACTTGTGTTATCCATCATAATGATACCCACAAAATGGTTGGTTTCTTGTACCATTCCAGAAAGTTCAATAAATTTTATTGTGATCTCTACAAAAACCAAACCAAAAATTGAAATTGCTGAAATATATGGACCAGAACTGCCCAATCTATATTTTCAATTTGATGAGTTCAAAAGCATTTGGAAATATTGCAGGTGATGAATTAAACACTACAACCTGAAAAATATACAGATAAAACATTGCTAGACTCTCACTGAGTCAAAATCTTATCTTCCTTAAAACTTATTCCATTGGTGAAGAGTGTGTGTTTCTCTACCCAGACATATTGGATCAGACTTCCTGCATTTTGGAACCAACCCCAAGAGAATGCTTCACATCACTACAAAATTAACCTCTTCAATCAGGGATCAAACATTATCTGACATATCTTCATAAAAACATCAATTGTTTTTGCCTGTAAAATAAATTTGAAAAACCCAATTTAGTCACCCTCTATTTTGAAAGGGGACAACTTGTCCTGGGTTTAACAGTAGTAAAGAAATTGTTTTTCTGTCTGTGTGATTAATCATGTATATAAAGTGATATTAATTTCTTTAAATTTTTTATCACATTTCAACAAAAAAATCCAATTTTTTTTATCAGGCAAAAGGCCTTTTATTGTTATCTACAAGTTTTGTTAAAAACCTTTTCAAATTTGGTCAAGAATGCTTTAAATATTCATCATTTAGCTTAGGTTTAATTGTTTAAAAAAGTTTAAACTCAACAGGAAGACTAAATTTATTTCCCAATAATCCACTTGGGAGTTTGAATTTAACCAATTAGTGTGGAAAAAAAAAAAACTAATCCAAAATTCAAATTCTAGTCAAATTGACCTTTGTCAATTTTCTTTTTCATTTTATGATGGTCAATACATGAATCCATCTCCCCATCTACATCCCGGGCAAAGCAGATAACTGCTAGTATCTTATAAAACTGAATTTGAAACCAACCTGAAGAGGAATAGCCTATAAAAAGTCAATTTTCCATTAGACACACCAATGCTTATTCAATAAAATGAATAAATTAGTTATGCCAATTTTAATGGAATCATTTTAAGGATTTTATCAAATTTCACCATAAATATTAAAGCAATACATACTTACATTTTTTTTAAAAACAACTCAATTTTCAAATTCTTTCCAGAGAAATAGTTCAAATCTTAAAGAAAAAAAAGAATCAAAACTATCAATTTTAAAACTGTTTGGACACATGTGAAAAGATATATCTAGAAGTGGATTATATTCCACCAATAACAAGAATTTTCTGAAAGTGAACTTTGAAATAATCAATTATAAATACACATTACTTGACACTTTTGCCCTAACATTATCAAGGCGTGGAAGAAACTCAACAAAACAGTAGTTTCCCCAAATTGTGTATGGCATTCAAATGGAGGTTATCAGCACATAATAACAAAATTTGTGTCAATTCTAAATAATTATTAAATTGCATCTGGAGTTATTTGACTTCTTTAACTTTATCCAAATTTAAACTGTTATTTAAAACCAATTTGTTTGTTTTCAAAGTGTGGCATTTGTGTCCAGACAGAAAAAATTAATCAAGTATTCAATTAAAAACTCAAATTATGAGGTAAAAAGTCAAATTTCAAAAAAAGCTAAATTATTTGTACAACTCAGATTTTAATTAATTTACTTATAACTTGTCATTTTATTTCTTTTCAATAAAACAAAAATAATTGTTCCCTGATTTAAATACTGATTAACAAACTTTTATTAATATCTATAACAAATCTTGCAAAATATCAAAATTTTTTCAGAGCATTTTTGGCTGTGATCATTAAGACTTTATGACAAAAAAACTGTTCTAGTATGAAATATTAATTTTTGTATCAAACCAATGAAATCAATACTATCATTTAGTTCTATAAACCATGTTTGTCTCATTGAAATTCTATTTATTCATTTTAATAAATAAATTTGAATATATATATATATATATAATTTATATATATATATATATATATATATATATATATATTGTTTCAATTTGATTATAAAAACAATAATGTGGATCATAAAATTTCAAAATTTCCAATGTTAAACATTCTTACACAGACATGCACAACAATTTCTAAGAAAGACAGACAAATGGAAATTTAGGTTTGAAATTTTATAAACTATAAATCATGTTAATCTTCAGTAAATGCTTTACATTTAACATAGGTACCTCCATGAGATCGCTAAAAAAAAAGAGCATAGCATGATGAAAAAGACGCCAAACTTCATGAAAACAAAATTTTAACATCTAAATGTTTATGTTATTATTAAGAGGAAAGATCAAAGTATTTTTTTGGGGTATTTTTTTTACATTTTTAATCGTTCCTAGCACGTCTGAAATTTTCATTAAAATCTTGTTTTTTTTTTTTCAGCAAAATTGACAGATAATCAATCAAAATTGACCATTTTTTCCATTTTATAAAAAAATGAAAATCTCAGTTTGAAATTCTTTTAAATATCAATTATCATTTTTTTTTCAAACTTATTTTAAGAAAATCAGAAATTATAATGTTTATTTAAAATATTTTGAAACCAAGCATTATTTAGTTTCTGCATTGAAAAAAGATGTAATTTGAAAATTAAACAAAGCAGGTCATAAACATTTCATGTCACTTGACAGGTGATGAATGACATATTGATGGATTCCATGTGAAGGTAATTTGTTCTACAGAAGGAGAAAAAATGAAATAATTTAGATTTAAGTGAACAAATTATTTACCTCGTTATTTTTAAGGAAAACTTTCAGTGCTCTAATTTTTTTTTTTTTTTGTACTTAGCTTTTACCTTTACGTTTATGATGCTTTATGGAAAATATATTATAAAGAAATTAAAATAAGACTGTTAAGAGTGAGATTAAATTTCATATTTCATAAGAAAGGTATCTAATTAATTTATAGGTACCTTTCTTATGAAATTTTATCAAAGTGTACATAAAATACTATAATTTTATGTACATTTTTTACATTTTACTGTGTTATTTGTATTTTCCATTCATTTTATTATTAATTTTGATATTTCATTTATGGAAAAATGTCACAACTGAGATTAATATAAAAATAAGATCATATAAATTTCATAAGATGATACTGATACTTGTAGGTATCCTTCTCAAAAATTGAAAAATCAAATTAACTTCTCCACACATGTTTCACAAAAGTAAAGGCCTTAACAGCAGAGAACAATGCTTAACTCAAATAACGCAACTTAATTGTATTCTGGTTGGTCTTCCATACTTTATAATTACAACCTGATTATAAACACAAAATTACATTTCTTAATTACTGCAGGTCTTCTGATTAGTCAAAACAATACAATTTACAATGTGGTAAAAAAAGATCTATCTCATAAGGACATTTATGAAAGTGGATGTGGCTTTTAACTAATTTTATAATATTTTAACAACTTAAATGTAAAAATCTATTATAATTAAAGAAATAACAAATAATTGTATTAAAAATTCATTTTTCATTGAAAAAATTTTTTGCTTTCAGAAAATATTGTCCATATTCATAAAAACAACTAAAAGCAAATAAAAGCATTTGAAATTAAATAATATCTTTGTTTTATTGAGTTTTGTATGTTACAATTTGGAGCTGATTTTCAAGTAGGTGGGGTCCAATTAAAAACAAAAAAAACATGATTTGCATTCCTCAAAGCCTAATGCTTTTAACTACTGTAATCACTAAACCCGATGCTATTGAATTCCTAGCGTTTTCATAAAATTAGTTATGGGGGGGTAATAAATATAAGAAAAAAATATTTCTGTCATGACTTTAATAAAAAAAACATATTTATAATAATTTCAATCATTTGTGAATAGTTCCTGAAAGTTTCATTAACATCCGACAATTATTTTTATTTTTGCAAGATTTTCCAAATTAATGTGTCATACCAAAAAAATGTGCTAAAAATTGTCTGTTATTTTACTAGTTCCGGTGATACAAAGAGAAACAAGGTTTTTTTAATCAAAATTTACAATGTTCTAAAAAGAAGGAAAAATTAAAAAAAATAAATTGGTCTTTCCTCTTAATAATAACATAAGCATTTAGACGATAAAATTTTGTTTTCGGCAAGGTTGGCATCTTTTTCATCAAGCTATGCTCTTTTTTTTTTAGCGATTTCATTGTGATACCTAATATAACAGTAATTGTCAGTTTCTGTTGTCATATAAATTCATATTTCAAATGGAATATCTACCATTCAAGAATGCTTGTCTGTTTACAGAAACTAATTCTAACTTTGGCTTTCTAAGAACTATAAAAAAATAAATGCAATGATTTTCCACTTGGATTGAAAATTAATAACAAAACTTATTTTTTAAAATGTGATTTTTAAAGCTGAATAAACAAATTATTTATCTCCATTAAGCAAGAACTGCTAAGTTGGGCATGATATAAGGCAGTGGAGGAAAAGAGAAAGTCAATTACCAAAAAAAAAAAAGGGGCATGTGTGTTATGTATGATATGCCAAAGGCAAAATAAGCAAAATAGAAACAAGTCAGTCACAGGTGTTGCCATAAATGCATCTGGGATATGCTAATATTGTATGTCCTCTCCCACCTGTCAACCAATGAAAAAAATTGTTTTGTGGATAAAAGCAGTTGGTATTCTTGAATTAAGGGAAGTTGTTTTTATTTGTTCTGCTTCGTCCATTGGCTTGCATGTTGATTTGAGACAGTTTACGTATATTGGGATTTGTGACATTGGACCTTCAATTTGTGATTTCGACATTTCTTTCTGCTTCATATTTGGACTTTTGATTTGTTTATTTTGTTATGGAATTGGGCTGCCATATCACTTGTTTTAACATGTTTACAAGAAAAGAAGCAGAGTTTAAGGCTTTTTTGCAACTTTACATTTATTTAATGTCACAGTTTGACATAAAATTTGCACAGAAAACTGGATTTATATAATTGAATTTCAGGGATTTGAGCAGAGAGATGCAAACTTTGAACTTTGAACATTAATTCCTTTCTTTAATGTCTTTCAATTTTAATTTCTTTTGTTGTTTTGGCAGAAAATATCAAATTACAGCAAGATTCTTTGAGAAGATATCAATCTCTGGAAGAAACCCAAAAGCTGTACGACTCTGAAGAATATGAAAAAGTGGTGGATTTGTTGCTGTTAACATTTACGATTCCTACGGCTAAAGGCAAAATGAATGTCCCAAGAACTACTTCAGCTGGGGTAAGTGTTTTTAAGTTGTTGTACTATTTATTATTTGTGATTATTTTTTAGACTGTTGTCCACCCAATACAAAGTCCAAGAGTCACTCAAGGTAGAGCGGTACTGAATACTTCATCTAATAAAAAATGAAGATGAAAGTAAATATTAATCAAAATTAATAATATTTGGGCAAAGTTTAACAAATGTACCTACAAAAAAAACTGTATTAAGATCATAGTTTTTTCCTCTTGACACTGCTACAATGCATTAAAGAAATAGCTAGGGAAACAATTTAGTTTTATTTAAATAACTTTATAATAATGCCTGTGAATTTTATATTTACAACATTCTAAAGATATATGAACCAACAACAATGCAATAAAGAAATAGCTAGGGAGACAATTTTGTTTTTATTTAAATAACTTTATAATAATGCCTGTGATGCCATAAAATTTAAATAAGCACATAGTGACGAGTAACTAATTATTTCCAGGACATCATACATTTTCTTCTCAGATTATTTTTGGTTTTAATTTTCCAAAGCGGGTGTCATCTAGCTAGGTCCACTGTAAAATAGCCAATTATTTTTATTTAAATTTTCTTGTTTTGTAGTTTTTATAAATTTATGAATAAAAAATTTGTTTTCATAGTTATTTCTTTATAATATGATAACTCTGCTGGAGAGAACATTTTTTTAAGTTAGTCCTGGGTATGATAAACTACATGTGGCAGCAAGGCCTCTGTTCAGGAGTTTGAAGGTTTTGAGAAGCATGAAACCACCTCTTAATTGCTATTGTTCCCAGGTCTACCCTGATCCGGGGTGGTAGCACCTGTTAGGGGTCCAAGCTATGGGCAAATAGTGAACTCTTAAAGAAAAAAACAAAACACTACGAAAGTATAAAAATACATTTTTATATAAAAATAAATTATCAGCAATACCTATTTATAGTAAAATTATCAACAATACATCAGTCAACATCAAGACCTCTTTCATGGCATTAATCTATATAATATCCTACAATTTCTTACAGAAATCAAACTATTCCAAAATATAACTTCAACAAAACTATAGCATAAAACATGCATAACACCACCTCTGGTAATCATGCCCACAAAAATATGTATATTCACAAAAGTTGAGTATCATCTACCATGTACTCAATTGTGAAAGCAGAATAACATGTATCGTATTTTTATTACTTCAAAGTTCCCAAGAAAATGAAATTTCGGCATTAAATGACCCATAAAGAGTTGGTATGCTGTTAAACACACAAATCAAATCAAATCTTTAAGTTTCTCAAATGTGTAGGCCAGTAGATATAATTCACACTTTAAAAATAAATAAATAAAAAAACAAGTCATCTACTGAAATGTGTGTCTGCAAAAATAATTTTTAAAGAAATAAGAAATAGTGTTGAATTAAAAATGACTCATTAATTCCTTAGAATATGGTAATTAATAAATATTGCATTGTAGTAGGTTCACATATCCTATTATAATTGTACTTGTTCCTCTCTTTGTTAGTTCACATGATCATTATGTCCTGCTATTATCTCATAAATAATGGACTATTCTGTTTTGATCACATAGAAAGAGGGGAGAAAAACTAGTGTTTAATGTCTGTTTCAGTGAAATTAAAAATTCAATTTCAAATCATTTCATTTATACCCACTTCTTAAAATAACAACCTGTATTCATATTTATGATTGTTATTGCAATATTTTGTTAGAGTTGTTATGCACAAATATTTAACGATGCAATATGGAAATTTCTATGGATGATTTTATTGTCGTAGAACTTGCCATGAGCTTACTCAGTCTTTAACTTGAGAATTAAGATTCATCAGAAAATTAAAATAGGAAAACCGTGAAATTTCCGCAGGTTAAAAGTAGTTATTATAATCTTCTAAATATAAAATATTTAGGTTTTATTAAAATTGTAAACATAGTTTTTTAAACCAATTAAAATTGCCAAGGAAATATATAGTGATAGTGGTGTCAAGAGAAAAACTGCTCTTTTGATTCATTGCTTTTTGCAAGAATGTCTATTAAACTTTGCCAATGTTTGATAGTGCTTCATCTAATAAAAAATAAAGATGAAAGGCAATATTCATCAAAAATGGATAATAATAAACATAAAGCAATCCTGAAAATCATTTTAAACTAATTTGTGAGTGACTAGTCACTTGACTTGTAATATTTGAATGGAATATTTGTTTAAAGTCTATTTTCATTTGTTACCTTATTATGAAATTCTTGTTTTCATTATCTTTTGTATGATGCATCTTTCAGTTGTTGGAAATGGGTGTGGCCATTCCTGAGAGACACTCACAGTTGCTATTGCTCATGGATTCATTGTTGAAACTAAAAGATTACAAGGTAAAAATATGAAAAGAAGAGTACTGAAAAGTTTTTGCCCACATCAAGAAGTTTTTTCCAAAAATAATGTTGATGTTTTGGTCATATTTTGGGAAATGGATTAGGCTGAGAAATTTTCAGCCCTTCCTTTTACCTGATGTTATATACCACATATGATTACAAGAGTAATGAACAAAAACAATAAATATTGCCAGTGAGGCATAAAGAAAAGGAGACAAGATATATTAAAAATTTATCTGTATTGTCAGTATAATGGATCAAGGTAGAATATTTCTTTTGTGGGCAAGGGAGGCAGTTTGGAGAATTGGGGGCATTGGTTATGTACTGGCCTGGCTTTGAAACTTGTGTCAAGTTAGTTAACAAGAGAGGCCACTGGTGAACTTTGTGAACTACCAGTCTAATGCTTTGAGTGTTACTGAGTGGTCCCTTTTAAGCAGTCAGGGTGGATACATGACAGCATTTTTCTTGTCATGCTTTTGCTTTAATGGCAACGTTTTTGATTGGCCCTGACATTTATATTTTATTTTATAATTTGGGGATTTGTTTTATGAGCCAGTACAATTCTTGGAACCCCTACACAGAGCACAACATTTTTATTTTTAAATTTGCTTTCATAGTGTTAACATCTAACAAGTTTTGATGTAGGGTGAATTAGAAAGAGATCTAATTTGAAGCAGAGTATAGCACAGAAACCATTTCACTTCACATTTGTGTGTGTTTGACATACTAGTTTACTCTTATCATCAAAATAAAGATGACATATTTAAATAAATTTGCCATTGCATTGGTCACATTTGGTGCATGAGTAATTGCACTTTCTTACCTATACAATTAGTGCAAAGAATTTGGCTTTTTAAATCATTAAAAGTAAAAATATCCAAAGAAGGCTAACACCAAACAAAAATCGGTGTATTAGCAACCTGATCTCCCCTACTTACTAATAAGATATTCTGCTCTTTGTTTATTGATGTTGAGTAATGCATCCTGGTATAATAATGTAATATCTCATTAGTCAGAAGGAAAGTTCAAGTTGTGTGACCATTAAATATATAATGTCACATTGTTGTGTGTGTGTGTGTGTGTGTGTGTGTGTGTGTACATATATGTAGGTGTGTGTGTATATGTATGTGCATGATGTGTATATATGTGTGTGTATATATGCATATGTGTGTATGTATATATTTGTATGTGTATATATATATTAATAGATTTATTTTTAGTCTGATATTTTTATTCAAACGTTTAATGAATACGCATGTTAGAAATAGAAGTCTCATACTTTTTTATTTTCGTTTTAAACAAGTGTGTATTCTATTTATTGGCCTGCTCATTTGAGAAAACTTAATAAAGAAAATGTGCTCTGCGGCAGGGTTAGAACTAGCATCTCCCCCCCACCCCAGTATAGGAGAAATGACCATTTGATCCAGCATGCTTCACCATAGAAAGTGTGACAGCCCAGCAAGGTTCTATTTGTCCTTTTTAGGATAACCAGCAGTTCTTTCATGTGCTACTCTGTATCCTCTTGTAGTTGTTTGAGAAAGGTTTTTGCTGATTACCCTCTATTACTTTTGCTTGAGTTGCTTGCCATAGCAGTACGTCAGTGACAAGTTATTCTTTAAGGTGCCCTACAAATCTTAATTTATGTTTCCATATGGTTTCATAGATAGGAATGATTTTGCCATAGAGCTCCTTGCTTGATAGGTGTCAACACCATGAGATGCTAATGGCAGTCATGAACATTCTAGTATAATCACTAAAAATAGTAGTTGAAATATAATAACCGTTTCTTAGGGCATTAAATGCATGCCTTTTTTTTTTTTAATACTATTGTTCACCCCAAACAAAGCAAAAGAGCCACTCAAGGTAGAGGGTTGTTGAATGAGGTTGTTGTCACAGCATAAAAAGAGGAAGTAAGTACTGCATATTATGAAGATATTTAAGATAAATAACGATTGACCCTTTACTTGAAGGGTTTAAAATTGTACTGATTGAGAAAGCATCCTTTTGATTATCTGTTCCACAATGTGACAGTTCTGGGGTAGAAGCTATCTTAGTGGAACCTCCTCCTTACCAATGGAATATAATGTTATTAATAGACATTTTAATTGTAATCTCCACTTATTTTTACTCATTCCCTTTTGTGACTTCTGTTTCAATAACCAAATTCTTTTTTTGCAGAGATACGTTGTGTGGGGAGAGGTATCCTTCAATGAGTGCCTCCTTAATTACAGAAAAAGTATCAGCCATACAGTCAAGGATGAATGGGTAGCTGCTATGATTCAGCTTTTTGATGGGTTAGATAAGTAAGTAAAATTGAAGAAATCTTTTTGCATTTTGCCATTTGGACATTTACCAGTTTTCTACCCAAATCATCAACAATAATTAAAAAATAGTTTTATATTTGTCGATTATTTTAATTTTTTTGATTTTAATTATATTAATTACTTTCTATTATTTATGATTTAAATATATTTTATTATAATAATAGCAATTAGTATATTTGATAACAATCCATTTGCTTCAATGTGTAAAAAAAAAAATGTTTGGTGTGTTGGGGAGGGATAGCACCTCTGACAGAAGAACAGTTGTACACTTTTGGGAATAGTTTATTGACGCTGGTTGCCACCTGATGTCCAGCTCTCATCTGTGGCTCCAAATAGCTGTTTGCATGCAACAATGGTCACACAGTGGTAAACCGCTTTGACTGGTGGGCAAATCAGGTGAGGTTATTCAACAGGTTCAAATTCTCAATAATTTGGGATGTGTCAGACCTTTTGCATGTAAAGACTGATTCCTGGCAGAGTGGTTGGATGAAATCTACAGATCAAACAGCCAT
Organism: Acanthosepion pharaonis; assembly: GCA_903632075.3. Taxonomy (NCBI): domain Eukaryota; kingdom Metazoa; phylum Mollusca; class Cephalopoda; order Sepiida; family Sepiidae; genus Acanthosepion; species Acanthosepion pharaonis. Next base: position 280,763 of record CAHIKZ030001097.1, on the reverse strand, counting down.
GCAAACAATGTCAGCAAGTGCCATAGAATGCGTCAGGACATGGACATGACATGCAGAAGTCCATGTCATCTACTGCAACCTGGAAGACTCTGCAGTTGCAACGATTCATTGTGCCATCAGATAAAGATACCCTCAGGCTTAGAGAGTGGAATTACCCCAGTGCATAGATTTTTCCCACTGTACATTCTTTTCACACAGGTCTGTTTTGAAAATTAATTTGGATTCACTGATGAATTGCCAGACAAATTCTTTTTTAGAGCTGAAAGACAACCATGACCAAAATTATCAATATATTTTAATATAACCCACCCCTTATTTTACAGAACATTAAGTTTTAATGTTGCAAGAAAGTACAGAAATTTCAATTTGAATCCTTAAGTGTTTCAGTTTTTATTTTTATTATTTAATAACTGGCTTTTTGTGTAATCCCCTGATGACATGGGTAGGATTATTAAGTTTCATTTTTATTTTATTTTTTATCATTATCATCAGACAAAGCAATAAAGCCACTAGCGCACAAGGGGTTACTAAGTATAAAAGAATATGAGAAAAAAAAACATTATTAAGAAGAGGGGGGACAATAAAAGAACAGGTATTAAGAAGACAGTAGATATTGATTGACATTGCATTTAAATTTTTAAAGATCAAAGTTGACTGGAAAGCAAGAAACCATAAAAGAGTCCCACAAGTGAGATGTCAAACCTTTTATTCTAATGATTATGCTTACAAGTTACTACCTAAAAGTTTACAGAATTTAACCATGAAAAAAAATTATTCTTACATCTAGTTTCCATCATTTCCTTTGAAGGAGTTTGCTACTTGCACACTGGTTCCAAAAGGGTTGAAGGAAAAAAAAAACAAATGCCTACAACATTCTTTTGTGCATGCTATTCAAATTTCCCAAACTTCTACATAGCATTTTGTATAATGACATAGCCAACCCAAAGAACATATATAGGATATATATGCCAAAGTTTTTATAATCAATTCTATAAGTGAACAGATATTGCAAATTTAATATTTATTGAAATGACAAGATTACTTACGTATAAATTGGCACTTCTGCTTTAGATCCGAATATCTGTGTGCTTTGTGTAAGCTCAAAGTGCTTTGTATCTGCCAGGTCAGGATCAAGGACATTGCAGATTCTTCCTTGGATTTTATAAAGAATCTCTGAATATATCACAGAAGAACTAGACGTGGCAGCAATATTCAAGGCATAAATAAAGGATAAACTTATGAATATGTAAAGTAGATTCTATCAAAAAAATTGTCTAGCATGACACAGTGAACCTACTTTTGTAGCAGCAGACCTAGCAGTTGATTTAATCTTTTCACTTCATATCAGCAGAAAATGTTAGTCTGAGAAGGCTATATATATATATATATATATATATATATATATATATATATATATATATATATATATATAAGCTAAATCTGACAGTAGGTCACATGCAGCATGAGGCACCCAGTGGGCATCAAATTCATTTCTGTAATAATGATCTGGTAGGTTAGTTTGATAATCATTACATCACAGCAAGGTATCCAAGTACATTTAGCCCATATCTTTCTGTCATCAGTTTAAATTGACACCTTTCTTGTAACTGTTTTGATTTCAAATGAAATTTTCACTTTTCAAATTTACAATTTAAAGTTTACAGCTCAGAGATAGTGGTTGCTGGGGGGGGGGTGTCAGTTCAAACTGACGCCAAGAGGATATGGGTTAAAATTGAAATAATATTTTGGGGAAATGATATTCAACTTAGTGTTTCAGTAATTAAAAAAAAGGACCGTTTCCATTTCCAGAGCCATCCTGACTGATCCAACAAGTATTAAAGAGCTGACTTCTGCCTGTACACTGCGTTTGGCTAAGAATTTGATCAAAGTTATTGTTGATTCTCTCGATGTTCCTGAATATGCTACCGAAATGCCTATTTCCAGTGTTCTACCCTGGAAATTACTCTACCACATTATTAAAAAGTAAGTATCAGTTTTTATTTTAAGATTGTTTCCTTCACAATCTGACATTTTCAACACAGCAAGGGGTTGGCAGTCAAAGCCTGCACATACTAAATAGTCAGAGGAGGTAAGCTTGATTGGGGAACCCGGGCAGTGCTTTGTGACTTCTCTCTATCTTACCAACATTTGCTTTTTTCTACCTACATTTATATACGTTACAAATTAAACTAAGCACAACTGACTATTAAAGGATGAAAATTTTTTGCACATTTTGATGTCATTCTGGGGTTTTATTTTGTTTTGTCCAAATCTGTGAATTTGTTTTGCCCATGCTAAGTTTTGAAAAAACACAATATAAAATTCACTATTTTTTTTTATTCATAATGAATGTGTTATTCAACTTTTTGATAAGAAAAATCTCAAGTTGATGTTAAAAATTGGTGCAAAACATTGTTGATTTATTTAACATGGAATGATCTATTATGACATCTCTCTAATTTGTATTTAGATACATTGTATTTATTTTCAATTTTTATAGTTGAATTGTTTATCTAAATTGCATATGATCCATTATTGTACATAATTACATGACAATAAAATTTGTATTTTATATGAATATTAGCTTATGAAAATTGAGATGTAGTAGAGTGTGTGGGGGGGGGCCTATCATAGATTCAGAATTGGAGCATGAGACCCTTGCACTGGCTCTGTTGGCAGTCATGTTTTGTTTTACTCCAATAGAAAAGTAGATTTGTTTATTTGTCTTTGTGAAGCTTTCAAAGATGATAGTTGACTGCTTCAGTCTTGAAATCGATGTTTAAAATCTACCTGATTGATTAAAAAATACAAAATGTATCTTTTTTTTCCCTATATATTGAATAACTAATCATCGAGCTTTTGTTGGTAATTATTTTGAAATTGTAGGAATAAAGAACGTGAATTTAGACTTTTATTATCTGTTGCAACATGATTCATTCCAAACATTACTGTGGTAATAAAATAAGCACATCCCATCTCCCCTCTCACTTATAACCATCCATCACAATAAAATAAACATATTTCAGTGCTAAAAGCTAAGGAAGCCCTCTCAGTGAACATATCAAATTTAACAATCCCCTTTACATACTTGAAAGCCACAATTAACTCTTACATCCTCAACCAATCTCAAAAATCATGGAATACACACACAAACACCAAACTATATCAAATAAAACCCATTCTGACTGTACAACATCACAGTACCAAAAAATATTGTTGACAGAATTTATCTTTGATCTGAAAGTGTGATGATCACCCAAGCAATGACTTTTGAACAATATTTTCTTCTTATCATTAAAGATGTAGCAAAGGTGATGAAACTTTGATTTCTCTCTAAATTAAATGTTTAAAATTAGTTTATCTTTTCAACATTTACACTATTTTTGTTGTTTTGATATGTGGCATAATAAACTGGGAATTCCTTTCAGCTGAAGGATTCCTATGTTTCATTAGCAAAAGTTCTGTGAACAGAAGAATAACTTTGATTTGAAACTCAAACTAAATATGTAATGTTGACATGGTATAAATAATTACTACTTTTACCCTTAAAGATATGTGGGAGTGCTGAAAAGTACTTAGATTAATCCAGAAGGGATTAAAAAAATTTTTTCTGACATTTGGGAAGTGGGCCTAATTGAGAATTCTTTTGTACCTCTGCCTTAGATACACATTAATCTTGAGTGCTAGGTTGGTGAAGTATGTTGCAAGAAATGTAAGCACATGTCTGTTTGTAGTTAGGATAATGAAATACACAGTTTTTTCCCCCTCTCTGTCTCTCACTTATATACAGCTTTTCACCATTATATTATTTTGAATATTTCAGTGAAGAACGGAAATTAGAAATGATACAAGTTCTTGATGAATCCAACAAAGAAATCCTGGAGAATTCCATGAGTTCATCTCTAATGTTGCTGAATGTAGCTCATGACTATCTTGGCAGGTGAGTGCTTAGCATATATATATATATATATATATATATATATATATTTAGGCAGCATATCTTCATTCAAACATGTTTGTTTGAAAAATCTAGACATATTATGATTATTTTTATTTTAAGCCTATCAAATTCATGGATCAATTTCTTAATGTTGTTATTAAACTGATTCAGGAAAACACCATAGTTTTTCTCATTCTTTTTATTTTCCCAGCTACTTTCACTTTCATTCAAGATCATCTTCAGGAGTGAATTGCTAAGACAAAAAATTAATGTAATTGATAGTTGTGAAATTTTTTGTAAATATGCATGAAACATGCTCCATTATAGTCAATTTGAAAATTAACATTAAGAATATGTAAGGAAGGTAACTTTATTTATATTTTTTATTATTAATGTTTTAAAATATTTAACCTGCAATTTAAAAAAGGAAAAAAATTTTTTACAATTATCCCAAAAGCACTTCCAAAATTTGAAGTTTTTGATTTTTATTCTCATGGTGGAGTATACTTGTATTGTCAATTGATATTTTTCTAAAACATGAATGTGGATAGGAATGTTCTTTTAAATGTGCAATAGAACTTGAATCCAATATGTGTAATGTAAGCCTTCTTGATAATGTTGTCATGAAACCAAAATAAAAAAGTAAACCTAACATATTATGGAAACTGCTTTTGACTTGTACTACTGAGGTTCCCTTCTATGACCATCAAAATAATATATATGTACAATGTGATGGAGTTTCCATGAGTTCACTAGGTTCAGTAATGCTCTAAACATTTTTTTGGCTGGTCTAAGATGGATTCAGATGACTACTACTACATACAAAAGTCAATGGTTAAAAGATTTAATAAAGGAGCAAAAAAAATTCATTTCTTTAAATAATATGTGGAAATAACCATTATTCGCTTGATGAAGGTCACAAGTCCCAAAACTTGTGTAGCAAAATATATAGAATAAAGTATATAAAAAAAAATCCACATTATGATCAAAAACATTTGCAGCTTTTTCTCTCTTTAAAATATACACTTTTCTCTTGTTAGAACAACCATAAACCCTTCCCTTAAGGGAATAATTGGTGTTCACATGCATTTTAACTTCAAAACAAGAAAGAACGAAAAATATATGGCAGATGAATGAGACTTAGAATTTGTCTATTCTTATTGGTTAGGAAGAAATCCCAGCATGCATCTGTAGGATTTGACTATAAATTTTTGAATGAGATGTTCTTAGTAGTCATTGGAACCAACACATGTAAATAACTGAAAAAAAAGTTACAACTTAGTAAGCATTGTTTTATTTTGTTTGATTTGTTTATTTCAGACATGCCTGGTGTACCAAATCAGATGGTCAACTGTTGCTGTTTTTCATGAGTGTACTAAAGACTGAACGTGCTCGCTATCCTGAAGATAAGCCACATGCATTTAAGGATGAACTTGACCAAGCATTTGAACAGTGTGTTTTCTGTCTGTATGGCTACCCTACCAAGAAAGCCAAGACAAGATATCTCCAGGATCACAATGCTCTCCAGGTAAGAAGAATGGCATGATTTTAACTTAAATGGGAAATCAATTTATTTAACAAACTTAGCACTGGATGATGATAGAATTGCAAGAGTACTGCCCCTTACCCTCTTGTGGATGTGCAGGTGATGTAATGGATATCAACTCTGAGAAATTGGAGAGCAGAGTTTGAATTCCAGTCAGATTTATTACATTCAATTTTACACAAATACCTTTGGGAAAGGTATGAAGCCATCTCTTCTCACCCAGCTATGGATTAAATAGTTAGATTTGTATGTGGAAAAATCATTGTTATTGTCAAAAAAATTTTAATACAATATTCATTCATAAAAAAAAAGAATTATTCTTCCAATCCAAAATATGTTTTGGCTTTAAATAACCCACAAAGGGTTGATAAGCCATAAAAAAAAACAAATCAGTCAGTCAGTCATTATCTATCTATCTATCTATCTATCTATGTCAGTTTTTCATAAGTAACTATCTCTGTGTTAGACTTTTCATATCTATCTTCTTTGTCTTACATAGTTTCAGGTTATATTAAGGCAAGAACTAATATGGATTAGTTCATATTTTCCCTCATCAGCAACTAGTTTGTCTGGGACATTGATAAAAGTACATGACTCAAATTTTGTATTTTTTTAATCAATTCACCCCAAGCAAAGTGATAATGCCACTAAGACACAATGGGGCTACTGAGAGAGAAAGAGAATGAGAAGATTAGAAGGAAGTGTAAACCCAATCCTAAACAGGGAACAAGTGATAAACCTATACTTCTGATCAAAAGATCAGGAAAGATTGGAACTGGATGATAGGTGAACCTATATACTCTTATTGAGGAAACAAAGGAAAATAAATAGTGAATAAAATTTCAAAGTTTAGGTAGAGACATTAGAAATTGAAGTTGACTTTAGAAGGAACCAGAAACCCAATCCCAAACAGGAAACAAGGGATAAACCTCTACTCATCTACAAAAGAGTATATTAGTAGTCTTCCTTATATGTTGGGCTTACAGCTACATTGTGTTGAAATACTCGTTCCCGCATGATCACTAGTTAAGCAGTGTCAGCACCTGGATGGGTGACCACTTAGGAATACCAAGTGCTGTTTGTTTGGATTTGCGGGTGGTGTAATGGATAGTGGCTTGGAATTGGAAATTGGAGAGCCAAATTCCAGTTCCAGTTGGGTTCATTATAATCATTTATGTGCAAATACCCTTCTCCCTCATCTATGGGTTAATTAGTAAAACTTGTATTAGTAAAACCATTATTATTTTGCAAAAATAAAATTGTATACAAATGTTTAAATTTCGGCATTAAATAACTTATAGAGGTTGATATGCTGTTAAACAAAAACAATCAAACACCCTTACATGTTAGTTGCATTCATTTCTATACACTATGTTTAGAAACAAATGACTAATTTTCAAACAAGAGCAGATTATCTTTATTGCATTTATAAAAAACACCTGGTACACAAGTATTATGAATAACTGTATGAATTGAAAATGATAAAAATCCTCAGGTAGAAATGAGAACTGAATAATCAATCTTGTGGAATTTATTTAAATCTCTATAAGATTAGGAATATAGCATACAAGACTCCAGATTAACTTTTTATCACTATCATCATGGAACCATCCCAAAGTAGAACTTTAATTATCCTGAAAAAATTTTAAACTGTCCTAAAATTAAAATATTGTTTTTTTAATTTTATCATTTATAGTTGTTAGTCGCAACATAAAAACATCATTAAAATGTTTAGAAAATAAATTTGTTAAGGAAAAAACTTAAAGTTTTAAAAATGAATGAATCCAAGAAGAAATTAAGATCAAATTTTACTGTAATTTTTATGACATCATTTATTTTTATTTAAACATTTAATTTAAATCATCTTGAATAATTTTACAATAATTAATTTTCACATCCAGAGTAACTTTTATTAGAATTTAAGAATTCTTCTCTATGCATTCATTTTCTATTTAAACAATATTAACGCATTCCAAATATTCGCAATCAAAAAAGTTTTAAAGTCTTTATCAAAAATTTGTATTACAATTACCTGCCTTGCATAGTGACTAAATTTGGTTATCATTTTTTAAAAATTTTCCCTTGTATTTTCAATTTAGTTTATGATAAGCAGAAACATAGCACAAATGTTGTTTAGGGGTTCATTCAAGTTTTTCAAGGAAAAATTGACAGAAAAAAATACAATTTTCTTGCTTTGTTTATTGAAGCAAAATTATTTTATGTAATTAGGTTCCAATTTTTTTTACATTTAGATATTAAAAGTGACATATTTTATTGAAGTGAGAAGAAAATGAAAAAAAGAAGAAAGGAATTGTATAGTTGTCATGAATGGCATATCAAAAGAGAGAGAGAGAGAGTGAAAAAATGGCTGACTAATTTTTGTTCCTCTTTCTTCAAAGTTCAGTCAAAGAAATAAAACATGTGCAACATGACTAAAAGAGGGAAAACATTTCTCAATGAGGATAAGTTATACACATATACAAATATATGCATATACAACAGAAGCAGATCGCATTAAGATCTATCAGCCATTACTTCTGTTTACAAAAAGAAAGCTGTAAAGATTTAATGAATATGATCACTAAAACAGGTCAGCTTTTTTTTCTTTTTCAATTTGATGTTCAAGGTAACTACTTTTCTTTTTTCTTTCGTTTTCTCACTTCAATAAACTATGTGTTTTGATGGTCATAATAAAATTTTGTACACTTATAAAAAAATTTTAAGATCTTACTCTTTATTTTGAATTTGTGTTGTTTTCTAACATCTATAGAATGATGGTCATGGTAGTTGCAACAAAAAGCAATTGTATAGTTTCCATGAATGTCAAATCAAAAGAGAGAGTGAATGTGTCAATAAATATCTGACTAATTTGTCTCGATAGTTGTTTTATTCAACATATTTTTTAACTTGATTTGTCATCTCTGTTTTTGTTTTATTCCAGATTGACTTAGATTGGGAATCTTCACAGTGCCTGTTTGAATATTTCAAACCAAAGACTGTACCAGAATTTGATAGCTACAAGACGAGCACTGTGTCAGGAGATGTATGTCAACTTTTCTATTTCTTCTCTCATTTAAAACATTTTTTATTACATTCTGGAAATAATATTGCTAATAATCATCAAACCAATGGTTAGTTTAACTTGATTATGCAAAGAAATCAGCCATATGACAAAAGCTTGGATTTTATCATGAATTCAAAAGAATTTTTTCATATCACTAGAATCAGCATCTGTCTATATTTCTGAGATGAGATATTGTAACTATTTACACTATTTTCATTGTTCAGACTCTTGTCCTTATGTTTATTGTCATATTCACAATGTTTCAGCCATTGTATGCTCTGGCCTTCTTCAGATGATATATGTTGGAATTTTGAACAGAACCCTTTATTTCATCCACATGGTCCAGTGGATAAAAACGTTGGTTGAAATAATCCAGTGACTTGACCCAAAGAGTTGTGAGTTTAATACCTGGCCACAGCAGAGGTGAACAAAAACTTGGAGAGTTGAGTTACTAAAGGGAATTAACTGAAACTGAAATATCCAAAAAAAGCTTGGCATGTGGAACAAACAATCTACCTCAGTGGACGAAATAAAAAGTCTGGTTTGAAATTCCCAACTCATATCACTTAAAGAAGGCCAGAGCGTAGAACATCCGAAACATTGTGAATATGACAATAAAGATGAGGACAACAGTCCGAACAATGTAAGTAGTGTAAATAATCACTAGAATCCTGAGCTGAATATTTCAAAATATTGTTCTTGGTTGATACAGATATTAATTTAGACACATTTCAGCCAAGTTCCCTTTGGCCATCATCAGGTGTCTATTGTTTGGTTGATATAGTATATCTTGTTTTGTCCCTGTGATACCAATTATAGTTTGTTCCTGCTGAATCAATGTATAACCAGCTCCTATGTCCACTATGCCAATGTCCTAAAGGACATTAGTGGTGTATTTTTGGTGTCTTTATATTCATTGTCAGATGGTTTCAACATTTGGCTATCATGGCAGGTTTGTACTGCTTTTCATAATTTAGTATTTCATTTCTGAGATGAGTAACTGTGAAGATTGGCAATTACTTGGAAATGAAATACTAAATTATTGGTAAGCCAGTTTATTAGTTTGAAACATGAGTGAAATTGGGTAGCCAGAATTGTTTGTGAACTACTCATAGTTGTGCTAAATTGAAGTCACAAGTCATCATGACTGAGTGTTTCAGCATGCTAGTCTTATTCAAACTTGATTGTACCAGATTATGCACTCTCTCCGAGAAACTCTAAGGTGCACTCTGCATAGTTTTACTATAAACCGCATGTTGGCTTTCTGGATGTTAAAAAAATGCACATGTCGCTGTGTAGGTATCTACAGTCACACTAGCAGATGGGCATACTCAGAAATGAGTGGTCAGTCATTATACATCATGTGCTTCTGTAACTATACCTCCTCCATGCTTCTTCTCCTTATTCCTCCTTCTTAATCCCTTTCCTCTTCTTTCACCATCTCACCTTCTCCAACCAGGCAAGCTGACACTTATTTCTTGTTTGTTGAGAATGAAAGCTGTATTCATTAACAAATTGATAGGTTACTGTTGTTTCTGTACCCAACATGAAAATGAGTAAAAAATGGTAGGAAGTAAGAATATTCTGAAGTCTGTAAATTCTTTAAGTTGATCAAGCCTCTTGTGAAGGTGTTTCATCATGCTTTCATTTGTTATATTGTTGATTTTACATCAGTCATCTTCTTATAAGGACTAAAAAAGATAGATTGGAAAGAATCATCACCATTTTTCATTCAAGTGTAACAATAGTAATTACCAGAATATGAGGACAAATATTCTGTTATTTCTCCAACTAACTTCAATTTTACAAGTTTTTTTGCAATATAGAATATGTTCAGAGTCCTGAAAGGAGTTGCATCAGCAGGGCACAATAGAAACCCTTTCCAATAGGAAATTATATATCTGCTATGTCGACCTCACAGCAGTATATTACCAAATTGATAGAGACTTCCTCCTATTATCTATTAGAAACCACCTTCCAAGCTCTGGATCCACTTAATGCATCAATCTAATAGAGGATTGGTATGAGTCTACAAAATCTTACATGTTTGGCAAGCACCCTTTCAAGATTTCAAACCTCATCAGGAGTATGACAAGAAGGAGATGAGAGCACCAGCCTATGTAATCTTTACATAAACTATATCCTGTGCATTTACAGATGTTAAGAGATCATTTAAGCATTTCATGCCACATCCCAAATGAATCTACCAATAGAAGGAAACAATCCTCCTTTCCCTCCTGAGGTCAATGTACTGATGATGTGTGTTTGGCGGGTAGGGCTATGCTGATGGCATAGGTATTCATAGTTGGGATAAGAATGCTCAGAAAATCAACATCCTCTACCAAGTGTTCCAAGAAATAGGGCTCAAGATGAACCTTTCCAAAACAGAAACTATGATCTGAAATTAGAATGAAACCTGTGATGGCATATATCCTGAATCCATCAGAAAAATTAATCTTGGAATTAGTAAATGCTAAACATTTCAATTACCTTGGCATGAAATGGATATCACATGTAACGCTAAGAAAAAATAAGGACAAAATTAAGATGTTGACAATCTACACTACTTCAAATAAAAGGTTAGGAAGGAACCCCCATCAATAGTGAAAAGAGCAATAACAGCTACCGAACTTAAGAATCCTATTTTCCTGAAAAATTGTTTTAAGTGAAAGCTTTTATAAATTTCAGTTGACAACTGCACTGGCTGCTTGGTCAATGAATGTCAAAAGTTTCCTTCTAAGGAAATGGCTAATATTACCATTACCAGTAAATTCTTCAAACAGACATTGATTCTTTACTTGTAGAAGCTTAACTTGCATTGATATTTGAGGAATCAGTTTAACCATATCAATAGGGGAAATACACACATGGAAAACCAGGAAGTGATATCTTGTCTGTTGTCCTGAATATATGAACACAAGCAATCAGATGGTGATTTCGATCAACAAGTCCTTTCTTTTAAATAATCAACATTTTGTTCTAATTGAAATAGTTGTTTTATCAACGAATTTTAATAAAGTGTTTTAAAAACATTTGTTTTTCAATCACAATGACAACCCCCAGGGCAAGGCTTCATTATGTCAATAGAAGAACTCTTCATGGACAGTGAGAGTGATGAAGAAGAATTTCTTTGGGTTTACCCTCACAGATATTGGTGATGTGCATGACAGTGAGACTGAAAGTGATTCCGACTAAGAAGGAGGAATTTTTGAACCATCACAAGCATATGATCACCCATGGCTACCAGAGTTTTCTTATACTCCCAGACCTACAAATGTTAATCAAGAAGCTAGTGACGTAGACATTTCTCTTCTTTTTTTTTTTATCTGACAAAGTTATTCAGTTAATGGTAGTGGAAACTAACTGATATGCAAACGATGTGAAAACAAAATTAGGTGACACAGTAAAGTCCAACTCACAAATCATAGCTTGGAAAAATGTTTGCTTTGAAGAAATGAAAGCATTTTTGGCCTTGCTTTTGTTGATAGGTTTAATAAAGCAACCTTTGTATTCATTTTACTGAACAACAGACCCCCTTTTATATATGCTATGCTTTCATGATGTGATGAGTAGAAATTCTTTTTCATCAATTCTGTTGTATTCTTTTTTAGTTTTCATGTTTTTTTCTCAAAATTTATTATATGTATAGTAAAAAAAATGTGTCTAATTTTTCGACATCCTTCCATGCAAATACCCTGAAAATTTTATAACAATATCTCTAAAACCTAAAAATTACAGTACTAGTAATATACCCACCATTAAAAAATTTAGTACACCCAAAATTAATGTGGATCCAGGGGAAATAAGTCCAAAAGTTAGTGTAGAGTTGTAAAGGTTAATTAACATAGCTAAGGCATAGACTATATAAATGCCCAAGCAGTGAGGGCAGAACAAATTTCAGTATGCAAGATAAATGACTACTGCTTGACTGACTAAGGAAATTCCATTCCATAACACCTACCTTCTACCTGAGTGTTCCATAAATCCCATATAAGTGTCACATCATTTCAACTGTCAGCTATATACAACTGCTTTCTCAGATCAATAGTTAAAAATGGTTTTGAGTAAGTGAAGCCTATGGGTCTTTGCAAAGACCACCCTTTATTGAACATTATGAGAAATCAGAATCACAAACAAAGAACTGTACCAAATAACAGAAACCACATCACTTGAGGACTTTCAACAGCAGCAGCAATATAAATGAATGCAACTGGAAGAGAAAATAATGACATAATCAAGATGTTGACATTCCACATGACTTCAAATAAAAGGTTAGGAAGAAAACGCTCTTCAGTACTTTAAAGAGTGATAACAACTACTGGATTTGAGTAGCCTATTTTCTTGTTTTAATAGAAAGATTTTATAAATTTCAACCAACTGTATTACAAGCTGCTCAGTCAATGAATGCCAAGAATATTTCCTTATAAGGAAACAGCTATTATTACCATAACTATTACCATCAGTTTTGTATAGATTTTAGTTAAGATGATAATGGTTTTGATTCTGTCTCGTCACATTTGCATATGTGTTTCTGTAATCAACTCATGCATTGTACATTTCAGCTTGAGAATTTGGCTCGAAGAATTACTTTGTTAGTACCCAAAGAAAAGAATCCAGGTAAATTTCTTCTTTTCATCATTTATTTATTTGATATTCCTGATTCATTTTCCATGTGCATCATTTGAGAAAGTATTTTTCTTTTCAGTGAAAATGTCACGATACAATATGAATAGATTGGTTAGAAAACAAAAAATAAATATAAGTTTTCATTGTGAAAAGGCCAAGACAAGACTTGTACTAGAGAGGTAACAACCAATTAGAAAAGATGCTATAAATATCAAATTCCCCAAAACAACTGATTAGTAAAATGCATACATACACATCTTCTAAATTCTCTTATTCTCTATAAAAGTTATCATCTATCAAGTGTGACACAAAAAGACACTTGATATCTAAAATATTTTGTAATCACTTCAAACAGAAATAAAGGTCATTACTTAAACTTTATATATTTGTATAATTTTACTTTTTAACAAATAGAAACTAACATACATTTGCAATTACAAAAGTGTTTTACACTCTTTTTCAATTTTCCATATCGACTCTTTTGTTTAAAGAAATTTATGTGTTTTGAAACCTGTTTCTTAAAGTAGGTGACTATCAAGCATAAAAGACATTGCCACTCCCAGGTGACTAAAAAGTTGAGCTAGTTCAAAGGAAAATCAGTTGTTCTGCATATATTCTATAACATTATTAATTTAGATATAATAATGTTTAATACTTATCAAAGGTCAACTCAGAATTTTATAATTCTTCAATCACTCACCAAGACTCTTGATAAGAATGTTTGCATTGATCATTCTTGCCAAGAGTGATTTAAAAAAAATTACAAAACTCTGTGTTGACTTTCAATAAACATTGAATGTTATTATATCTAATTTAATCATATTTATCACTTTATTCTTATATTGAGCACATTGTCAGCAGAAATTCTGTTAAATTTGATATATGTCAAATTATATAATTTTATATATATTAAGAAAAGAAGATCTTCTATAAAAGCTGCTTCAGTTGCCAGTCATTTGATAAAATAATTGGTTATTAATTTGATGAAATAATCAATTATTAAACTAATGATAATTTTCTGTCTGAATTTCTGGGATGAGGAATTATTATTATTATTTATACTATTTACATTCAAGCTATTGTCATTATCTTTGTTGTTGTCATCACAATGTTTCGGCATCTGATAAAAGTGAGAGCACAACATCTGAAGTGTAATAAAAGCAACAAAAATGGAGACAATAGTCTGTATGTAAATAGTGTAAATAAACTAAAAATATTTGGAAAATTGAATTTTGTTCAGTTTGTTCATACAACTTAATACTTTGGAATTTCTTTTTCTTGTTGATTGATAAATAGATAATTCTAGTAATTGTAATTCTATTTACAGCTAATACATATGAATCAGTACTCGCTTACATTGAGGGCCATCATAACGAGCCACCTTCCATTCCTGTTGATAAACCAATTACAACGTAAGTATTAACCTTCTTCATTATTTTATTATACCTTTGCCTTGTACATATGGCTTTTTATTTGTCATTACTGACAGATAAAGAAACTTTTTAATTAATTATATATATGGTGCCATGGTGGGGTAATGGTTAACAACTCGGATTGAGGAATCTGAGAGCTGTGTTCAAATTCGAGTTCATTACATTCACTTATGTGCTAATACCCTTGGGAAAGATATGAATCCATCTCAGCTATGGGTAAAATAACAAGACAGATTGGATCTTATAGTCTTGGGTGGCAACCAATCTATGAGAAGGAAACTCTAAATTCAAACCACCTGCTGCCTCTTTAGGCAAAGGATAGAAGAAGGTAACTTCAAAAATAATTCCTCGTCTGAGAGGCGGGATAGGATAACCTCAACATTCTCAGTGCAAAATGGAACTGGTAAACCCCTGCATTATTCTGTCTTGAATGTCAGCATGGATCACAATTGTAATATGAAGGGGAGTGGTGACCACAGCTGTGCAAAAATGTGCTAATTGAATAAAATGAATGAATGATATATATATATATATATATATAAATCTGATGGAATAGTAAATATATAAGACAGTTTGGATAATATCAATGCAACATGTTTAGCTGATCAACCAGACATGGTAAAAAGTTACAGACAGAAATGTACATGTCAGATAGCTATATTTATTCCATGTTTAACTTCTGCCCTTTTCCATAATGTCAGTTTCATGATGTTTTTTTTTTTGTTCATTGTAGGCCCATTGTTAAGGAACTTTATTACTTATTGGCTGATTATTACTTCAAAAACAAGGAACAAACGTAAGTTTCTTTAGTCTTCCTTATTCTTCGGTTGATAAGCAAGTTGAGTTTTACTGTCACTGAAGCTTGTTCTTTCTGTTCTAATTATCTAGGATTGCTTGTTGAAAGGTCAATGGAAGATTACTGTTTGGACAACCAAATTTGGCTCTAATTTTAACAGGCAAAAAACAAATTGTTCTTTTGTTTGTTACCTTAAAATCCTTATAGCAAAATAAGCAATAAAGAAAAAAAAACATTTAGTTTCTAAGTCAAATATCGTTCATTTTACAAAATATTCTTTTTCATGTCGAAAAACTTGTACATGATGCAATGGATAAATTGTTGTCTAAATGACACAAAAATCAAAATAACACTGACATCTCGTTTTAACAGATAGATTTACCAAAATTACACAAAAATATCTTGAAATATTAAACAGTAACTTTATTCAATAAAATTGCCATTGGCTTCAACTACAGCCTCCAGATGACTTCGGAATCTCCTGTATCTCTTCTGGATGGTCTCCTTGTTTAAGTTGGTGAATGCTGCCATAATCCTTGCCTTCAGTTCATCTTTGGTGTTACAAGGAGTTTTGTTGGTCTCTCGCTCAACTGTGCCCCACACATAATAATCAAGGGGGATTGCAGTCTGGGGAGGTAGGTGGCCAGATGTAAGGGGTGATGTGGTCGCAGAAATTGACAACCATGACTATGCTCACTTGCATGTGTGGTATGGTGCAGAGTCCTGTTGCTAGATATAGGGTCTTCCAGCAGCCACCCTCTTGACCCCGGGTAGCACTACCTCCTCTAGGCACTTGATGTAGGCCTGTGTGTTGAGTCTGAGGCTCTGTGGGAAGTAGAATGGAAACATAACATAATTTTATAAATTTATTTACATCTGCCCGCCAGAGGGAGCATATTTTTCTAACAAGAGTTCTTGAGTATTCAGGCCAATAGGTGTAAATAAATAAATATACTATTTAATGAATAAATAAAATCAGGGCATCTACTCAAATATGAGTATCCATTTAAAAAATATAATGTTTAAACAAATAAATTAAAAATCTGTTGGATTTAATCCATTTTCCTTAAAAATTATCTTTGTTTACATTAGGATACAAAACAGAGCAGATATGTATATTTTGAGAATTGGGAAGAAGATGTGTGTTCAAAAGAACTATTTGGGCTTTACTTGATCAAGAGGTCCTACGTGACCGAGTTGATCTAAGGCATGTTGTGTGTGTGTGTGTATATATATATATATATATATATATATATATATATATAATATCTGGTGATTATAAGGGGTTTTTTTTTCAATATCAATAGATATATTTATTTTTAGTTTATTTTTCTTAAAAGCAATATGTCCTGAATCCTTTCTTTTGAAAAATAAAAACCATGCATTTTTTCATTATTCAAACAATCTTTTATAAAACATTATAAATAATCAAAACAGAATTTGTTATTGAAGTTTTTTACATATATATATATATATATATATATATATATATATATATAACTTTTATATAACTGCCACACTTGTATTTTTATGTGGTTGGATTTATCCAGTAAACACAATTTGTCAATGGTTGAAAGATATATGTTTATTTCTTATTTTTAGAACCCAGTCCATTGGCTATATTTCTAAACATTTCTTGAATCTAGTTAATTGAATTCCTAAATATTTGAACTGATTTTTTATTTCAACTGAACTACCAAATTTTGTCTGAGATATTCTTGCAAAACTCCAAAGACCTACAAATGTCACTTGTTTATATTGACATTTTCTAACAGTGAACTAAATGGAGGAACAATATGACTCTGGTTTTGTTTAAAGATTTGATGTGTTTGTATGAATGTAGATTCATGAAAGATCAAGTTGGCAAATAATTTGTATTCCCATGTTTTGTTTTTAAGATGTTATTTCTTTAAAAAGAAAAATTGTAATGTCATATAATTTTGTCTCTGTTCATTTGTTCTATTCATTTAAGTTCAACAATTCAAAACTAATGCAAACAAGAATACGACTGTATGAAAGCAGATCAAACTGCACAAAAGATCTCTTAATAATGATTATGCATTTCTCAGTGATTGTTTTTTTTTTTCTTTCTTACAGGAAGGCCATTAAGTTTTATATCTTGGACATTTGTGTCAATCCAGATCGTTTAGACTCTTGGGCTGGAATGAGCTTAGCACGTATGAGTAGACTTGAACAAAAATTAAATTCTGTAAGTATGCTTAAACTTTTCTCTACTTTCCTCTGTGAAATGATATGTTTATATCAAAATGGATAAAGCACTATAACTGCTAACAAGTAGTGTGTGTATATATTTATATAGATAATATTAGTGTAAAATATACATACATATGCAAAATATATAATTACCCATACATGTATATTATTAGAAAAAAAATTCCAAGAGGAAGAATCCAGGTAGAACTCAATGTCTAGGACAGAGTAAGGATATAATAAAAGGCTTAAACTAATATTCCATGGTTTAATTTATTCCATTGAATGTAAATATGATCCAATTCATCTGAATTGATCAGATTCGCTATTCCAATGGAATAAATTATGACCATTAGTGCTTAAGCCTTTTTATTATATATATATATATATATATATATATATATATATTCTGTTTATACATTACTTTTATGGATATAAACAGAAAATATGTTAAAATATTTGTTTGATTTAATCCATTTTATATATATATATATATATATATATATATATATTATATATTCAAATATGTTTCATTAAATAATATAGACATATTACATTTTATAATAATCATTTCTCGTTCTTTAATCAGCTTCTTGATGTTAAGTTGAAATTCATCAAAGAAAGCGCCATAGTTTTTTCCTACCCAAGTACTTCCAACCTCCTTCAAGATCATCCTCTGGGGTGTATTGCAAAGACAAACTTATTGTAACTGTGATCATTGTGATGGTGATTTTTGGGGGAAAAAAATGCATGAATGCACTGTTATAATTATTTTAAATTTTAAATTTTTTTTTTTTTCAAAAAACACCATATATGTTATTTATATTTGGGTTGGTGTTGGGGATGTTAATTTTGCATCAGTGAATTTTTACTCTCTGCTAACAACTCATTCATAATATTCTTCTGTTTCTTATAGACTGAGCTACGTATGGATCAACCCATTTACAAACAAGCAATTGCCTCTTTGCGATGCTTCACACGGGCAGTGGAGATTGACAGCAATAATGCAAAACTGTGGATTGAATATGGTTCCTTAGCATATCAGCTACACTCACATGCTTCACGGCAGCTGAAATTGGTAAAAACATTCATATTACTGTTGCTGCTGTCCTCATTCATTTGCTTCTTGTTCTTCTGTTCTTTGCCTCCTTTATCTTTCTCCCTTTCCTTCCCATCCTTCTATATATCTGTTGTTCCTGTTAATTCAAAGTGATGTCAAATAAAAAAATAATTTCAAGGTGCTAGATCACTCATGAAAAAAAATATATATATATATATATATATATATATATAGAGAGAGAGAGAGAGATCAACTGATTCTGTTACCTTGGTTTCAACCTTCCAGTATCTTCAGGTGATTTCAGTCAGTTGATTTCCTAACGCTTTATTTTTTTTTTTTAAATAAAAAATTTATGAATGCTATGTTTTTTTAAAAATAAATAAATGAATAAGCACACAATGTGAGGCGTGGTAGAAGGTGAAGAGGAGGAGGGGAAAAGCAAGTGCATTGGAAATGTATCGGTGGGGGGAATCAAAATGAAATATACATACTTTCTTTTCATTCCACTTCATATGAACTCAAAAGAAACTCTTTACTTTGTATATAACGGGTCATAATTTCCAATCTTTGATTCTGGAAATATAGCTAATTTTTCTTGTTG
Source organism: Acanthosepion pharaonis (assembly GCA_903632075.3). Taxonomy (NCBI): domain Eukaryota; kingdom Metazoa; phylum Mollusca; class Cephalopoda; order Sepiida; family Sepiidae; genus Acanthosepion; species Acanthosepion pharaonis. The sequence continues at coordinate 261,486 of CAHIKZ030001097.1, read as the reverse complement.
ACAAAGGTTGCAGATATTATTATGATTGTTGTAAAGTTTTGCTTTTTTGAATTTTCCAGTTTACAATCAGACACACACAAAAAGAGGCTAAAAATTGCTATGCTAAAAGTTTGTACAACTGCTGACATAGAAAAGTTTTTAATGAAAATTTTGAAAGTTCTAAAATGGAGTAAAAAATTAATTAAATAATCAAAAAATACTTTGATAATAAAATACTTAATAACGATTTTGACAATAAAACTATGTTTTTATTATGTTATGCTGATTTTTTTAATGTTTTGTGGAGGTACCTATATATATATATATATATATATATATATATATGCGATAACAGTATATAATTTTTTTTTATCAAGAAAATATTAGGGAAAAATGGTATGACAAAAAAGTGTGAAAAAGGTTTCATGTGACATGTTTCATTCTTTAGGACTTCAGCAGACTAAATTTAGTCACATAAAAACTTTTTCCACTTTGTCATAAATTTTTTCACCCAGTGTGTGTGTGTATATATATATATATATATATATATATATATATATATGCATGTGGTATATCATATTTAAATATAATACACCATATATATATATATATAGAGAGAGAGAGAAAGATATTTAATTATTTTTGTGTGTAACAATTGAGGGACAGTGTGCAAAATTTTAATATGAGAGACATGGAAGCCATGACACCATTCACGTCTACATGCAAAAAGGTAATATGCTGACAAACTACAGAAACAATTTCCCTCTCTCTGCAACTACGATCAAAGTGAAAGGAGTAATGGAACTAATTTCCATTACTCCTTTCACAAAATAAACAGATACACAACTCCAAAGAAAGAAAGAATGAAAGAGAGAGGGGGGAATAGAAAGGGTTAGAGAGAGGAGATAAATATGTCAGACAAGATTTGGCCGAGATTTATATTTTATTTCAGCTCTCCGTAAAAACAATTATTTCTATTTCATGGATGACTTTCTCTGGATTTTGCAATTAATTTTGATTATTCCCAAATTTGTTTCCAAGTTATAAAAATTATCGTACAAAAAAATTAATTGCCAAAATCATGTAAAAAATCACCAAAAACAATCACTGTAATGAAAACTTAGGAATCCAAAATTTCAGGATTTTGGAGGCATAAGATCAACATCACTAGTGATTATTCTAAACACCTTCATAATTACCATTAGACTTGTTACAGGTGTGCTGTACAAGTTTAAGTTGGAAAACATGTGTCTCCTGATAGGCTTATCTGACAACAAAAATAGCAGACTCAGTATGTGAGTCCAGGTAATAAAACGTCAAAGTAACAACAAACCATATATATATATATATATATATATATACACACAAATAAACCTTAATGTACATATTTACAAAACAAGGGTATACATAGACAGTAGGAAATTGTTGTGTGTTACAAAACAATCGGCATGAAAGAAGAAAACATTTAAACTAGTGAATTGTTTATGTGTGTTGTTTGGTGTAGGAGAAAATCCAAGAGAAATGTGAAAAATGTGTGCGTGTGCGTACCCAGGTATGCACATGCACTTCTCCATGTGGCGACATACATCTTACCATCCCTGGGTGAAATAGGAAAAAAGATGATGACAGAAAATGTTACTGCCTATTTATAGGCTTAAAGAGCATCCCCCAGTGATGGTTTTTTCAGGAAATTAAGTGGGGTAACTTCACAGACTCATCCAACTCTTTCAGAATTCTCTACATTGTCCTCAGATTGACACCCAAACACTCCGAAATTTTCATATTGGATCTTCCGGTGTGAATACCAAGCAATACAGTATGCCATTTCTAAATTTCTGGCGGAGTGAATTGCATCATAGTGCTCTTTTTCTCACAGACAGTGCCCAACTGACCCTACTATACTGTGCAGTCGACTAAATCAAAAACAAACATCATGCATGTGTAAAATTAAAAATAAAAAATGGTGGCAATTTACCCATCCCACCCTGTATACAGGATTAATACAAATATAAAATTAGTAATATGATGACCAACTAATGCATTGAATGTCTTGTTTTGTAAAAGATCCCTTTTGTGTTGATAGATTCTTTTATTTAAATTCCTAGAAGTTTCACCTATGTATTTCTTGTGACTATTAGAGTCTAAAGTATAAATTCCTGCTCCAGGTTTATTTCATTTTGTATTCAGCCTCTTATTGTTTTATAAGTAGTTGTAACAATTTTTTATTAAGTTTAGATAAATTCTTGTACTTGGTATTGAGTTTATAGATAATATTATGTGTCTTGTTTTATCAAGACTATTTACCATATAGTGATTTTCCAAGCATAGCTTAGATGTGGCACAAGGCCGAAGGTATGGGGCACCCAATGAGGTTCGAACTCACTACTCAGTCGTAATCGTTCTAACGAGACAAGCTTGCTAACCATTACGCCATGCCGAGGTACCCTACTATTTACCGTATATGCTGGCATACAAAGTGACTGGGTATATAAGACAACCTCCAAGTTAAAATGTAGGTTTTGTATTATATTTGCTGTATAAGACAATCCCACCTCAATTGTATTTTAATTGTATTGGATTTATTAAATAAATTCAGTAAGCATATACTTTCTTTTTACTCAAATTCTAATGAAAAAATGGTGGGGAGATATTGTCAATTAATTACTACAATCTACAATACTTCATGTGTGGGTGCTGTGTTTTCGGTAGGCTGTTACGGTAGCCTGAATGACTTTTTCCCACTAACCATCCACTCCTTCCAAGGCTCTCAAATATGATCTTTAAACGGCTTGTTGAGACACACATCCAGTTGTGTTTTTGTTCAACATCATCAAAAAAAAGAGGTGAGGTTTTGTCAATTAACTACCACAGGATTTTAGGTTCACATTTTATACCTAGAGTATAAGACAGCTTTTAAGGGTTTTAAAGGTTGCCACAAAATGCCAAAATGTATGCATCTATAAATAAACTTCTCTCTTTCAGATGGATTGGTTTCCTCTTAGTGATGAACTTTTCCAAATTGCCACAGCAAGCAAAAAAGAAATGCTGTTAATTGCTGCTAATTGCTACAAGAAAGCTAATGAGTGTGAGACAGAAGGAGGCCATAATGAAGAATGGCTCCATTTTTATATGATGGGTAAAGTGTGTGAAAAGATGCGTACTCCACCCTGTGAATATTTGGAGCATTACAAGGAGGTAAGAGTTAGACTATTTTCTCTATAAATTCAATTAAATACATAAACATCTCTATAAATATGTATACCAATTATTTTTTTTTTTTAAATTATTATTAATTACCAGCCAGAACTGATCTGAACCCATTTCAGGTTGTAACAAAATCTCTATTGTGGATTAAAAGGCTTACAGCTATAACATATTGAAACACCAGTTCCCATATGATCACCAAAGTTGAGCCTGGTCTGTCCCTACATGGGTGACTGCTTGGGAATACCAGGTGCTGTAAGCTTGGATGTGCAGGTGGTGTAATGGATAATGGCTTGAAATTGTTAATTGGGGAGCCGAGTCCAATTCCAGTCCATTTCATAATATTCACTTACATGCAAATTCCCTTGGGAAAAGTGTGGATCCATCTTTTCTCCCCTTCCCAGTTATGAGTTAATTTGTAAGACTTGTATCACTAAATCATTATTATCTCCAAAAAAACAAAAAATTTCTTACAATCTAAAAACATTTTCTGGCTTTAAATAATCTACAAGGGAATGATTAGTCACAGAAAACAAACAAACAAATCAATGAATGAAATACAATTTATCTGCACAGACATATCTTTTAGATTTATTTACATTCTCTGGGATATAAATGTATAGAAACTACCATTGCCACAAAGTCAGGGATCAGTTTATATATTGATTGTAACATAGAATTGATCCCCTACTTTATATCCACATTACAATTTCTTGTTTGTTTATCAAATTCTGATTAGGTATGAATCCATCTCTTCTCCCTCAAGCTATGGGTTAATTAGTAAGACGTGTATCATTAAACCATTATTATCTCAAAAAAATTCTTACAATCTAAAAATATTTTCTAGCTTTAAATAACCTGTAAAGGATTGATAAACTGTAGAAAATGAATCAATCAATCCATGAAATACTGATTAGCTACACAGGCATTTCTTAGATTTATTTGCATTCTCTGGGATATAAATGTATAGAAACTAGTATGGTCACAAAGTAAGTGATCAATTTATATATTGACTGTAATATAAAATTGATCCACCACTTAATATCCACATCATAATTTCTTGTTTGTTTATCAAATTCTGATTAGGTATGAATCCACCTCGTCTCCCTCTAGCTATGGGTTAATTAGCAAAAATCGTATCACTAAACCATTATTATCTCTAAAAAATATTCTTAGAATCTAAAAATATTTTCTGGCTTTAAATAACCTGGAAAGGGTTGATAAGCCATAGAAAATGAATGAATGAATCAAAAATGTGGATTGAAGTCAGAACATTTGACTTATAACTGTATAAGAAGATATTTTTACTTTAAATTTTGAACAAAAGAATGTTTAATGAAAATTGAATTTTTCTTTCTTCTCATTTTTTTTTTTATTTTTTACAAAACCGTCTTTACTCTTTTCAGGCTGCAGAACATCTTCATGAAGATTATGCTGCTTATCCCAAAAAAATCAACTATGTTGTTAGCCCACCTCATCTTGCTGTTGAATCACTTGAAGTGAGAAATATTTGTTTCATTTTTTTTTTTTTTTTTTAGAAACTCCTTAGTAAAATTGTTAACAGTAATTTAAATCTTGTTCTCCATTGTACAAACACAGCCTCTCATCCCCATAAGAGAACATTGTTTTGAATTACATATTTATTGATTCCTAACTTATTTTAAAACAATTAACATTGCAAATTCTTGGATCATATCTGGGGAGGGGATTTCAGAAAGGGTTTCAATTTTGGGGAAATCTATATTTTTTCATGTAATTTTTATTGCAGTTTTATTTTTCTTGACATTTTACTCATCACCAAAAAATCAAGACTTAAAAAAAAAAAATCATGTCGTGTTTACATTTGTAATATGAGCAATGGGTACCAGAGGTCCATAAATGTTAACCTTTTAATAATGTTTATTAGGTTATTGGTGGTATGCTTGTGCTTACTCTTCTTCATAGCACATAGCAGATGAAATACAGGCATAACATCAACCAGAGGAACAAAATCTTTGAAGATTATAACTTTGGTTTCTGGCTTGAAAATTTTTAGTTAAATGAAACAAATATGGTTTAGCAAAAAGATAGATTCAGTTTAACTAACCGGACAGACATAAAGTTAAGGGTTCAATTTTGCATTACACTTACATTGTAAATCAAACCCCTTGCTAACAACTTTTAAAGTTTTGGCTTATTCCTTATTTCCCACCCATGTTGTGAGCTAATGATTGATGATCTGGGAATTGCAATAAAAGCAACTGAAATTGACATGAAGGAAATGTGTCAAAAATTAATAATAATTGACAATTATTAATTAAGAAATATTAAATGCTGTTGCTAATGAAAAAATAACATGAGATAAAAGTAATACGAGTCACATTTATTAATAAGTTATGATAAATGTTTTATCTCAGAAATTCAATTAATATTACAATCAATGCTTTCTGTACTTTGCATCTTAATTTTTTTTCATTTCTTGTTATTTTAATGTTGTCACGGATCTACTTCCTTGAAATCTTTTCTAATGTCTTTCTGTTGCACAGCTCTATTACCGACAACATGTGGCCATACTTAAAGAACTGCTCTACAAGAAAACTGAGGACTTGGATTTGGATTATTTTGAGCATTATCTGAGAGAAGTTGCTGAAGGGCCTTTTGCACATTTCCGGGAAAAGAAACGACAACGGAAGGAATGGTAAGAAAATAATTCCTATTTTTAAAAGCTCACCGACAAAATTAATGTTTTTTTTTTTGTCGTTTATTTTTTTATTTTTATTTTATTAAAATCGAATAGTGTGCCTGATTTCTTAAAGACTGGAACTACAGAAGAGGATTTCCAACAAGTGAGAAAGCAAGAAGCAGCAAGGCATTTATTTATTGTAGAGTTTAGGGATAACAGGAGACACATTTCTTAAGGACTTTTGAAGGGATAACATCAGGTTCACATGGTTTATTGGGATTCAGTTTAGAGATGATAGCAGAAACCATTGATAGAATTATATACATATCATTCAGCAGAGGCTCAGTTCTAAGTGGAAAGTTAGGCAAAGATATTCCAGATGAGCCAAGAGGAGAATTGAAAGAGAATTTACAGGCAAAGGATTCATCAGCATATCAGCAATATATGTGAACACCTCAAATTGAATGAAGAGAAGAGGGATAGAAGACTTACTCTTGTTTAACATACTGTTGCACAGCCACCAATATTCATATTTAAAATATTGATGGCATCTGAAGGCATATTTTTATTCTTTAGTTGCTTTGAGTGAGCATTTAGACATTGTTATTTGTTTTTCTTAAAAGTTCAATATGTTGTTGATATTTGTCATGTAAATGACATTCTATATAGTTTTTTGTTAATCATTTCCCACATGGCAATAAAGCCACTAAGACGCAAGGGGTTACTGAGTGTGAGAGAATATGAGAAAAGGAGAGAGAATAATAAAAGAACAGGAAATAAGGAGACAGAAAATAATGATTGACATTGGTTTTCAATTTTTGAAGATCAAAGTTGACTGGGAAGCAAGAAAATGGAATAGAATTCCACAAACGAGAAGTGCAACAGAAAAACTGTTAGCATAGAACTTACAGTTACATATAGCCAGTTAAACTGTAAAATGATGAGACTTTGCCACCAAATTCATAAAGTCCACGTCAGAATAATTACCATAAAAATATTTATAGAAAAGGCACAGGGAAGCTGTTACAGCAGTGGGAAATTGAATGAAGCCAAGATGCCAGGTTAGGAGCAATAACATAATGTTAATAATAGTTAAAATGGATTGCCTTTGTCTGGATTTTAGAGATAAGTCTATAATGTCATGAATTCAAAAAGAGACCAGCTAAGACCACCTGCGGAGGGACACTGATGTATACCTGGCTGAAAGGAAGAAACGTTTTTGATGGGCGGGATGAGTGACCGTATGCTGGCTTGCACATTTGTGCACAGTTGCCAGGCAATATAAAGTGGACTTTTTATGCGTTGTCTAGGATGGACGCACTGTCTTTGACCTGTTGTTTGCCTGAGCCCAGATGATTATGAGAGATGAGGGGATAGAGGAAGTCATGATGGCAACAGTGGCTTGGCCAATGCAAACTATGGACATTCATGTCATAAAGTGCTTTAGATGCAATGGTATTAACCATATGGCGAAAGATTGTCAGAGCTGACAACATGGCAGGGGATGAGAGTGAGGACAACACAATACCATGCACTGTTACCATTGAAATACCGTGGGCCATATGTCTAAGAAGACATGAGAAGAGATATGTCAATGCCAGTATCTTCTCCAGTCTGGCATTACCTGTGATTGGCATCCAGGTTGATAGCAGAACTGTCACTGTGCTGGTCCATACTGGTTGTTTGCTGTCTATAGCCAGCCAAGAGATATGCCAGTCATGGATGAAAGGGCCTGTATGTGTAACAACGATAGATGGGGAAACCAGAGTGTGTTGTGGAATCGGAGTTATTGCTTTCTGGTTGCAAGATTCATGTACTGGTGGTGCAAGAAAAGCCACTTAGTTTCAACCTTCTGATCAGGATGAATGCAATTAAAGAACTCCTTCAGGTGCAGTGGAGTTTTTTGACAAAAAAATCATCCCTGTGTGCAGCTCTCACCATAAAGAAACCAATTATTTGCATATGAACGATATTGGGCAGGTATTAGTCAATAGTCAGTGTGGGTCTGAGAATGGGAGAGCTATATAACACCAGCGTTTTTCTTAGTTGAGGCAGGCACTCTCAATGTGCAAAAACCAGACAAAACAAACACAACTTTGTGATGTCATTTGTGGCTGTGTGCCATTGGAAATTGCCTGGCGTGCCGCATGTTGCTGACCCCTGTGCTATATAATTATAATAATAATAATATCTGTTGTTATTAAGGTTTTGGGAATAATATCAAAAGGTGCAAGGAAGTATGTGGATCCAAATCCTTTGAATTGAACTGAAAATAAAACAATCATACTGATGGGTGCTTCACACATCTTATGTAGATTTCACTCCATGCAATGACCCCCAATTACATATTTTTTTCTCCCTGATACAAAAGAACTTGTTGTCTTTTGAAGTTGGTTCACTATGTTGTACCAGACGATTTTTCTCACCAGAATCCACCTTGCACGTTTATAAGTCTACCATTAGTCCCTGCATTGAATATTCGTGCCATATCTGGTCTGATGCATCTGCTATATATCTTTAGATTCTTGACAAAATCTAATGAAGAATCTGCAACATTATCTGTCCTAGTATGGCTTCTTGGCTCCAGTCAATTTCCCACCACCATAATGTGGCCTCCCTGTACCTTTTCTATAAATATTTTCATATCAATTGTTCTGATGAGATTTCCTCTTTGTTACCTCAACTCATAAATTTATATGCAGTACTAGATTGGCAACTAGTTCTTATTGTGTTACTGTTATACTCAATGTAACCATAAGTTCTATGCTGATAGTTTCTTTTCTTGCACTTCTCAACTGTGGAACACACTTCCAGCTTCTTATTTTCCTACCAAGTATGATCTTTAAAAATTTAAATGTCACATCAATTGCCATCTTCTGTAGTTTTGAATTCTGTTCTTTTATTGTTTTTTTTCCTCACTAACGTTTTCTTATTTTCTTTCACTCTCAGTAACCTCCTGTGTCTTAATGTCTTTATTGTCTTGCTTGGAGTGAAATGATTTAAGAAAAAAAACTCTGCTTGAGACTTAGAAACAACTCCTACTGCACAAAACAAAGGCAAAACAACAACAACAATAATAATGATCATCATTATCTTTAAATATATTTTTAAAACTACATTACACTGTATTTTCTCTTGTATAATATGAGCAATTTGGAATGAAAATTAAAGGTGGTGGGGGTCGTATTATACACAAGTACACGTTTTCAGAAATTTTTACACAGTTTAAAAACCTCTCGTTTGAAACAGCAAGATTGCAAAAATACTCAATTAGCACAATAGATAACAAAACACAAAGTAGGCAGGTGTTGAAAACAATTGTTTACAAAAGGTATTTGATATGATGGCAATATTTGTTCTTTGTGAATCAACATAATGTATAAAATTAAGAGTTTTGCTCACAAGATAATGTTTGTTTATATTTTGATTTTCTTTTTTTCTCTCTTCCTTCTTAATGAGACAATTTTTTTTTTATTTTCATAGTTTATTAATATATAGAAATATAATAAAGTCATATCAAACAGAAAACTATGGGAGATTAATTAACACCTTAAAATATTTTACCAGGTGTATCGAGTTAATACTTTTCTCTGAAAATTTGAAAAGAAAAGTTTTGAAATGGAAATTAGAAGAAACATCTGATTCATTTCTATTCTTTAATATCATAGAAAAATTAAATATTTTAGTGAAATATATGTATGACATTGGGATTTTAATGAATAATATGGTATAACTTTACAAAACAAATTTACATAAGGATAGCTGTACTACAGAGGGTCATATTATACTCAAGGATGTAATTTATTCCCTCTTTTTAGATTCAAAAACTTGAGATTGTATTGTATTCAAGACATATTATACACAAGCACAAGAAAATATGATAGCTTGAATGCTTTGTCTGTTTGTTACATCGAATATAGCTGTGAGATTCATTACTTGTCAAAAATTTGTTATTTTTGCATGAAACCAAATTGACCTTGAAGTTTAACAGTTCAGTTAAAGATCAGCAATTCTATTTATTTACTTTGTTTCATTTTTCATTTGCAAAAGAATTCTGTTTCAAAAATCAATTATCTAATAATAACTAGTTTAATTTTACTGCCAAATATTATTTGTAAGAAATTAATCATTCTATTTGGTCCTTACTATTACAAGATTTTCATATGTGAGTTTTTTTAAATATATTCTTTCCAATTATGTAGTAAGTTATTAAATTTAATAAAAACAAAGTTTTAATGTCAAAATCTTTTATTATTAAGAGGAAAGTTTGGTAGTGAAAAACATTGATTTGAAATGTTTGAAAAATCAAATAATTGTTGGATTTATTCACAAATGAAATTATTTCAGAAATGTTCTTTTTTTAGAAAATCATGGTGAAATATTTTTATATCTGTTACCAACACTTATTTAATTTTAATGAAATTCAGAAAAATTCAATTTTTGTAACGCTTAATGTTTATGTCAGTTAAAAGCAGAATTCCTTGGAGAATTTGAAATCATCAATTTCCTTTTCTAAAACTGGACGCCCAGTTACCGAAAATCTGCTGTGAATCGTAAAATAAAAAATGTGATAAAACTAAGACATTATTTAATTAGAAAAGCTTTTAATTGTTTTTATGATTAAGATATATTAAGGATACTATTGTCTTAAAAATCTTTTTTTCGATGAATAATGTATTTTACAAAAAGTTTCATTTTTTACTTTTTTTTTATTAAGGTTTTTAGTACTAGTATCACTAGTCACATACAAATTGTTCATAAGTGATATTAGTTTCTCTCTCTCTCTCTCTCTCTCTCTCTCTCTCTCTCTTGCTTTTGAAGCTCTTGAAAAAAGAAAAGCGAGGACGAGACTCTTTCGTTCTTATTTTTATCTCTCTTTCTTTCTCTTAATTTATTTGTCTATTTTTTTGCTTTCAATTTTTCTTAAATCTTTTTTTTTATTATTCTTCTCCCGCTCATTCGCGAAAAGTGAGCTTTCACCTGGTTATAGGTAGCAAAACCATTAATAATAATTATAGAAATCTAGTTCCTGGAGACCTGTTTCCAAGCAGCACCTCCATTACCCTAGTAATAAGTTTACAGACGCATCTTGACATCTGTGGTAAAGCGGGGCAATTTTAATACAAAACTGTGTAGGTCCCCGCGTTAAAAAAAAAAAAAAATACGATCTTGTGTTACATTTTGCTCTTAAAATACATCTTGATTATGTTCTCTTTCTTCCCCCACTTTTCTTTCTTTCGAGCTTAATTGCTATAATATTTTTAGCGTCACGTTTAAATTCTCATTTATTTGACTCGTGTATTTTTTTTTTTAAAGAATATTATTATTTTCTATAGGTATATTAAGATAGAGTAACCGGGCAAAAGCCCAGCGGACAAAATCCTAGCCTCTTATCCTAAAAGCGGACAAAATCCTAGCCTCTTATCCCAAAAGGGGACAAAATCCTACTCTCATAAATAAAACTCACATATAAAAATGAAACGAATTTAACATTCAGAATTCAAGGAACTTCAATTCAAGGAACTTCAATTCAAATGTTAATATCAAATTTAGGCAATAATAATAATATCCATTATATACACTTATATATACAAAAAAGTTATTTCATGAATAAAAACTTTATTTTAACCCTTAATTCAGAATAATATACGATCTCCACGGTTTGTTTACATTTTCGTGCAATCTTTAAAAACAGCCTCCTTAAGGCTTTCTTCACATAACCTTTGAGGTCACATGGGATACTTTGGACTCCATTACTATAAAATATATCGAATATGTGGCCGTGGTATTGTTAGAAAACGTTTGTTAAATGTTGGATCGATTTACAAGGAATTACTATAGCAAAAAGAGCGGATCCACAAACTCGTGAAGTAGCCGACTAAAATAGATCTTTCTTGCATATACATTGGATATTATTAATATCTTAATTTGATATTAAAATATGAACTAAAATCTCATTGTATTTTCAATGTCAAATTTGTTTCTTTTTTATATGAGATTTTATATTTATGTGAGCCTGTGTTTTTGGCCGCTGGGTTTTTAACCGTTTTTTTTTTTGGGGGGGGCAGGATTCATTAAGATAATTAACATTTCAGTATATGTCGTAATCATTTCCGGTAGCTATGACATATGTCAATCTGTTATTAGATAATCGAATTTCAAGTCAATTTTATTAGGATGCCCAGTCATGTTCTTTATATTCAGTTACGCGCAAATAGCATTGGAAAACTTATAAATACATCTCTTCTCCTCTCAGCTATGGGTTGAATAGCAGGACAGACTGGGTCCTGGAAACCAATCCACCGCAGAAAGAAAAGGCAGCCTGCTGCGGAAAAAAAAATTCTGTCTAATCAGTCATAATTGAAAGAGACGTGATCACCCAAGCGTGTATTACGTATTAACTGATTGAATGAGGAAAGAGGTTTTAGAGAATTTGTCACTCACAGGAGATATTGAAGGCAAGAGAGACAGTGGAAAGCTACAAATATTCTACATAATGAGCTTGTGTAAGATGGTTGGCAGAACAGGGAATAGGAAGGATAGCAAAAAGACACGCCATACTAAGAGCTACAAAAGACAGGGAGTTGTGGAGAGCTATGATCGCCAACATCCTGATAGAACATGGTACATAGAAAAGGATTTACAAAATTTTATAGATCAATTTATAATGAAAATTCTTTAGCTGCCCTTGAATTTCAAATAGACGGGCTGGGGGGATTATTCTTTCATTTTTTCTTTTTTCAAGAGGGCATCCGTGTTCCAACCAACTCTTTTATTAAATATTCAGGTGATTTACCCACCAATTCATTTAAAGACTGTCAACATTCTGATATAAACCGTTTAATTACTGAAAATTATATAACAAAATATATACAGTATTTACATTAGTCGGACTAATCTTTGTCGCCATATTTGTCACAACGTTTCGGCCGTTGTACGCTCCGGCCTTCTTCAGGTGGTTGGAATTTCGAACTGAACCCTTTATTTCGATCACTGGGGTAGACTGTTCTAGTTCCACGTGCCATGTTTGATGGATGTCAGTTATCAGTTATCTCCTGCTAATTTTCCTCTGAAAGTTCTCCACTGCCTTAACCAGGTATTGAACTCACCTTCTTTGGGTCTGTCACTGGATCTAACCAACGCCTTTATCCACTGTGCCATGTGTCCTTGAGGAATATAGACAGACTCTGAACAAAATATATTTTAAAATTCCAGTCACGCCGTCTATTAGAAAATTAAATTTAAGCAGCATCGTGTGATTTGTCAAAAGCAAATGCCACTCATTTAAGCAAAGTAAATATGGTCTTTTAGATTGTAGATGTGAAGACAAAAAGAACTGAAAATCGAAAACAGGATACACTTAAGGAACTTACCAGAGAAATAGAGAATCTTCGAAATATGAAGTTTTGATAGTACTGATCATTACCAGAAAACCAGGAAAGATATGAAAATCCAAGGAAGAATTGTAATTCTTCAAGTAATAGCATTGTTAAAACAGCTAGAATCCCGAAGATAGTGCTGGGGTACTGAGAAAAAAGTCGCTATCAAATGATCTCCAAAGAGGATCCTTAGACACTGATGATGATAAAATTAAATCAGCAGTTTAAATATGTTTGAAAACTGAAGAGAATATCGAACAGAGTGATGAAGAGTACCTGCTGTCACCTGATGATTTTGCCAAAATTAAGGGATATTATGGATATGAAAAATTAGAGAATTATGAATGATTTCCAAGATACTTAACGTTATTGTCAATACTGAAAAGAGTGATGCAGATTACTCGCTGTCACCAGATATTATAGATATGAAAAACCAGTTCTGTGAATGATTTCAAAGACTCTGAACATCATTCTGAATATCGAATCCTTTTCATAGTCACTGACTTCATCTTAGTTTCAGCAAAAGTATTAGTCATTATGAATTTAGTGCAAAAAAACAGTTGTTGTTCAACTACAAGGTACTTTCAAGTTCTACTTACAAATTTACATATCATTACTTTATCATTTCAGATCTTTCATTAGCCCAAATTTTTGCATGGCCTTTTTCCGCTTCAGCCTACTTCAAGCGCTGTATCTTCTATTACACAGAACCTACGAAATTGCAACAACTTAGTTTTCAATGTTCAAAATCTACAAACAACG